>CM021106.1:234659882-235259882 GCA_007115665.2 Sequoiadendron giganteum
CATTGGTAACTTAAGTTGTTTTTAAAATCTGTTCATGTGCTTGCGCAAGTTAGATGCCTAGATGAGAGGGGAAAAAGAAATAAAATAAAATTAATATTGTTTTCTCAAGTTGGGCGTCCCAATTGGAGGGAAAAGGAATTCAAATATTTGGGGCCCTAATTTCTATTTAAACCCTCTCTTGCTCTTATTCTCATTATGCAAACTTATGATAACGAAGTGTTGTCGGAGTGAGGATTGAATCCTTGAAGGGCTTTGGAGACGAAAACCTTCAAAGTTGCTTCCTGTTTCAGGGTTGAAAGATACTCCCTAGTTGGACGTGGGTGTGACTCCATTGCAGGGGTTACCATTGGGTTTATTTGGTGATGGCTTTCCTCTCTTTATTTGTTTTGGAACTGTATGATGTTTTCTAGATATGCTTTTTGTGTGTGATGATTTGCAGCGTTTTGGAGGCATTTTTGAAGTGATTTTTGGAGGTTCTAGTTTGCTGGTCACTGCTTTCCTACCCTAGGCCGTACCATTGCATTGCTCATGCTGATTGGAGGTTCAAAGATCTTTTTATGGGCATTGCTCATTCTTGTTTGGTAGGTTGAGGTGACCCCTGGTGCAATAAATCAAAATCTATGAAGGAGGCATGAATTTCTAGGAGCAAATCACCCCTCTTGCTGGCCGTACCTCTTTGAGGGTTTGATAGTTGGTTCTTGGTGACAAAAATCTGCCCTTTGTCCTTTTTGTTCTTTGTGTTTGGGTTCGCCTAGCCTTTACATTGGCTTTGCAAGCATTTGGAAGAGTTTCTATGGTGATTTGGTGAAGTTGTGATCATTGGGTAGTTGCTGGTTGGTGTTTCCAGTCTGGTGTTCATTCCATATCAAACCTATAGCAATAGCATTCCAGGCTTTCTTTAGTCACTTGGGGGTCTTCCTATTGAGGTATCATTGTTGTATTTTGTCAGGAAATACTTATATTCATGTTGGGGTATCGTTTTGGGGAGTTGTGCTACAAGTTATCATCATTTTCATAGTATAACATCAATTTATGATATTCTGAAACAATTTGCAATGAGCTCCTTTGTAACACCGTTTGGTAGTACCATAAGTGAATCAACTCTTTTGATTATTGTTACTTACCCTACTGAATAAGTGGCGCTCTCGCTGAATAAGCAGTTGAGCTTTCTTTACTTTTCATGTTATACTCGCTGAATAAGCAGAGGATCTTTCTTTGCTTGGTCGGCTTGCTGCTAAGAGTTTTCTTGCTAGTTGTAGATTTCCTCTGAATAAGCAGATGTTTCCTTATGCTTGAAGATTTCATACTCAACCCATTGAACAAGTAGTTCATTTCAATAGTGTAGCATTGTAACCTTACTACCGAATGCTCTCACCTTGCCTACATCGGAATTTCGGTGATCGAAAAGTGAAGGGAGTTTACTTCAGTTAGTTATCTTTGATTATTGGCTAACACTAACAAGTTGTGGAGTTTTTGAAAAAATTAAGGGTGGGTTATTACAAAACAACTGTGAAGAGCCCAACTGGCTCCAACTCAACCACTGACTTTTACTGACTTGTTTTTGTGTTTTCAAGGTTTTTGAAGAATTTTAGACAAGAAGTAGAGAGGTGCGCCAAGCATAAAATGGTGCCAAAACTCAAATTAAAGCAAAAATTAAGAAATTGCAATCACATTAAGAAGTCTTCAACTACTACAGATAGATTCTAAACAATAGACATACCCGGAAACCACCAGATTAATTAAATAAAGCAGATCTGTACATGGAAGGCAAGAAATGTTGAAACTAAGAAATAGTAACGCTTAGGCTCTGGATCTGTTTTCTCGCTCACAAAAACTAGAGAAACACTGTTGAGAAGGATGGATGTCCATGATGGAGTCAAGAAATGGCTCAGAAGGAAGGCGTTTTTGCCTTCTCCTTCACACGCCTCTCCTAGATGAACACGCCTCCCAATGCAAAGTACAACCTCTCAATGGTGTTGAAGATTCTTTATTGAAAGCAGGAAAATGGATGAAGATGGCGTCCCAGATGAAAAAACCCTCTCCCTTTTTATAAACCGAAATCTGTTGAACAAAATAACTCTGATGTAAGCACAAATGAACTCCTATATGAAGCTCCCTCAGTAGCAACCATTCAATTGATATTTCACAATCTCACAATCACAGAACATTGAAGAATTATCGCTCTCCAATGAAGAATTTCCTGAAACCCTTGTCCTCAGACAAAAATCACAGAGAAAATACAAAGATGCAATGTCAAATAATCAATAGTTGAGGTCGACTTGCATATTTTCCCTTATATCTCCAAAAAGGCACGCATATGAAGAAGTCACGCACTTTGCCATTTAAATACATTAAATTACTTGAATAGTCTTTTATGTCACTTTACCAAGTGAGCGCACCTTTTAAAAGACTTAAGTGATTTATTTATCACTTTATAATATATTTAAGTGGCGTTACTTTTATAAAGTCAATTGGACTTTATAATAAACAAATAAGTTAAATAAATAACTTAACGACAAAAACATTGATAACTCCCTCCAAACTCAATATTTTTCTTTGCCGTCAGAAGCTGACGAACACTGAATTACAAACGCCTGCACTGAAGAGAAGGAGTGGGAATGACAATACCCACCCAAAACAGCCACTGACCCCCTAACCAAATCCTGTCAGCCTACAAGGGTCCAAGAAATAGGCTAACTCAACTGCTCCCGAAACTGACTAGAGTGGGGACATTACAAGAACCCATGTCACCTATGACAAATGGATGCATATAGAACAATTGTATCCTCTAGATTCACATTAAAATAAGTGTTCCCTTTGAGTTTGGGTTTTGAGAAGAAAGAACTCTTGACACTTACAAAAAACTGGACAGGTGAAATGCATGAGATAGTTCCTAGAAGAGAATGCTTCAAGAATTGGTTCCAAAAGCAAAGAATGCCAAAGGGGGTCAGTCATAGGAGATACTACACCAAAGAGGTCTTGGATTACACATTCAAAAACATTTAAAATTTCAGAGGGATTTCTATTACAGGATGATTTAGTCCTTTTATGTAGTTTTTAAGAACTCATTTTGTTTAGTGATCTGATTCTAACCCTTCATTTAATTCTCCAATATGTTGGATATGCATTGACTGTCTTTGATGTACTAAAATTTCATTAAGTGTCACATGATAGTGGAGAGTCTGGAGACGATTTGAATCCTTGTTAATTTGATCTACTAAAATTTCATTAGAGGACATGACAATGGAAAAAGTTTAGAAGTTCACTACATAAAATCCTTGTTAATGTACCTATAATGAGTACTCTGATTATTTTCTTAACAGATTGTTGCTTTTCCTTTTGAGTTCAATGCTACAGAATTTTCTCCAGTTTGTTTGGAGAAGATACTAGCTTTAAATTTTCAAGCTTAGATTCTTCAACAAAGACTTTGATGCTATTATAGTTTATCCTTTGTTATTTGTGGCAAGGGTTCATTTGAGACTGGATAATATGCGAATAATCTTTCTATGATAACATGTGCATTCGCCACAAACTAATAACAATTGCATTGTTGGGCAAACATAGATATTGAAAGAAATTGACATAACCGTCAATGGCAGCATGTGGTTAAAATTTTGTTGTAAAAGGGAATTTGAGTATGAAATTTTATTTGAAATTCAATTGCTTAAATATGCTTTTCTTAGCTTTCTTTGTCAATATTTTGGATGCTTCATTATGAAGAAAGCAATGCCAGAAATATTTAAATCTTTCTGTCTAAGAACATGACAAAGCTATTCTTTCAATGCAGGAAGACAGATGCAAAAATTGGTATGATCGCTATTGGGCAAAGGTTAGATTATTAACAAGTGCTATTCCATACAAATTCTGACTAGTCTATTACAACTTTCTGTATTGTGTCTACTGTCTTGCCTATTTCTAATCCATCCATTTCATTGATATCTGCAGCTCTATTTGACAATGATTGCAATCTAGGTTGTATGCCTTCGTTGACTTAAGTCATTTCTTGTTCAGCGATTGAATTAAACTATAAGCACTCCAAATTAAATAATAACATGTTGAAAGCTACTTGTGAAAGTAATTGTAAAGGAAATGGCTGGAATTTAGGTTCATTGTGTCTATGGTTGTGTTAGCACCCACCTCTGTTTCTGCAAAATTTGAGCAATTGTGCTATCATGCTCTTATAACTCTGTGATTACAGCTGATCTGAGATAACTTATATTAGGGTTTAATATGGCCATGCGTGTAGTTTTGTGAAATGCTCTAATGCTGTCCAATTCAATAGTGTTAGAAGTGTTGTCATTGATGTCCAATATGAGTTGAACAAATTGTCATTGATGTCAAAATATACTACATATCCAAGGAACAAGATATGAACATTATTGATATTGCATCTACTAAAGACAACCGACTAAGTAAGCCCATGGAGAGAAGTCTAAATCACTCAAGTGAAAGAATATACTAGAAGGTAGATGGGTTTATACTGGATGAATTCGGGCATTCCATTCAATATTATTATATGTGTTTAAATCGAAGGTTTGGAAGAAGCAAGGGATCAGTGCAACCTTTAAATACCAAGACAAATTCACATCATTTTAATTTGTCCCGACTATTTCCACCACTGTTACTCTCACCTGTCGTGGAGATAAAGACAAATAGTGTCTAAGCATTTTGCCATGCTGGAAATTGGTTACGCAAGTCTTCATACAAACTAATTACTACCGCCGTTGGAGGAATCGAGCTTGAGGAGATTGCTATCGAACATATATTGCCACCACTTACTCTTTGTCACTGCTGGAAGAGACTCGAATATTCCAACAAATAATTATCAGGCAATATTAAAAATATACAACATATCGGGTCTCTAATCTTCTGGTAGTCGCGCCAAATATATAAGCAAAAAGGCGTCTGTTTTTGTTCGTATTAAACAATGGTTATGAAGTGGTGTGGCTGTAAAGGAAGAGACGTGAATAAGTCAAAGTCGACTTATCACTTAATCACAAATCTGAAAAGACGTAATTAAAAGAAATGATAATAATTAATTTTTGATTTTGAAGAGACGTCTTTTTCTGGAAAGACATGGTCTAGAAAAATAATAATCAATTTTATTTTCAAAAGAACGTATCTTGGAAGGATGCGAATAAAAGAAGTTTGTGATTAAAAGAACTACATCTTCTAAAAGGTGCGACTGTTTTTAAAGAACAGATTTAATTTGAATGACAAGGTGATTCGATTAAGGTAAAATCTAGATTTGTCTTATGAAGAGGCAGTTTTTTAAGGGATGCATGTGTAGATGTGTCATTTCATGCGAAAGTTGCAATCCTTGGGCAATCTATGTATGTGGCATCCAAATCAAGGTTGCATTTGTGGTTGTGAAAATTATAGGCAGTTCATATCAATGAACCCATCTTCTTGTGTGGGCTTAGGGTGAGATTATTCATCACATAAAGAAGATTGGAGGATTGGGAGAGTGCGGATCTGATTGAAGGCAACCATCTTACACCATCAAGTCAAGGTTGGTGCCTTGCATTAGGGGTTGAAATTCCTTGTAGGTTAAGTACCTACTAAACAAATTTAAGGGGCTGGTGCTCCTTGTAGGTTTGAACCTACTAAACAATTCTTATTCAATATTCAAGTAGGTTAGCACCTACTTGTATAAAATCACCTAAAACATTTCTACATCATTTGAAGTCAAATTGATAGGTTTGGTTTCCTATTGAGAAGTTGATATTGTGTTAAGTTTTAAAAAGTTGAAAAAATTGAAAGTGTTTTTGATTTACTGATTCACCCCCTCTCGCCCCCCCTCTCAGTAAATCTTAGTGCTCTTGAATTGGTATCAGAGCAAGGTCCTTCTTGAAAGCCTAACCACTTGAAGGAGATCCATAAGAGCACACATGGCAGATCATAACAATACAGTCAAAACACCCATCTTTGATGGGACTAATTATGCATTTTGGAGTATCAAGATGGAAGCATATTTGAATGCCCTTGGGTTTGATGTATGGCAATCTGTTGTTGATGGGTATACACCTCTAGCAACCCCTCCAACGGATCAAGCTGGGAAAAAGAGAAGTGAGAACAATGCTAAAGCAAAGCATGCTCCTCTTTGCAGCCTAACAAATTCTGAATTTACTAAGGTCATGCGTTGCAAATGAGCAAAAGAGATATGGGTCAAGCTTCAAAACATCTATGAAGGAGATGCCAAAGTAAAGAAAGCAAAGCTGCAAAATCATCGAAGGAAGATGGAGACTCTCAAGATGAATGAAGATGAAGACATAGCATCATACTTTCTTTGTGTTGATGAAATAGTGAACATTATGAGAGGACTTGGTGAAGATATTGCTGATGACTTTATTGTAGATAAAATACTTACATCTCTATCCACAAAATTTGAGGCCAAGGTAGTAGCATTGGAAGAATTGACAAACATAGACCAGCTAACAAAAGATGAACTACATGGGATTCTTGCTGCCTATGAAATGAGGATTGATGAGAGAACACCACAAAAGGAAGTTTCATTCAAAGCATCGAAAAAGGGCAAAAACAAACATGAAGAACCTAGTGACAAATCAAATGATGAAGCAAAAACTTTCTTCATGGGAAAGCTCAAGAAAGGAAAAGGAAAATATAAAGGAAAATTCCCCTTTAAATGCTTCGATTGTGGGAAGATTGGACATTATGCCTCAAAATGTCCTCAAAATGATAGTGACTCTAGTGAAGATGTAAAATAAGTCTACACCAAGAAAAAGGGAAAGAAGAATTCCAAATATACCTCAAAGAAGAAATATCAAAAACACAAAAAGAGTTTTTACTCAAAGAAAGATAGCAGCAATTTTGAAGAACAAAGTGATGATTGCCCAAGCAATGATGAGGAGGAAATTTTATTCATGGCAGAAGTGGTCCCAAACAACAAACATAAAGAAGAAGAAAATGAACAAGATTGCGATGAAGAAGAGGAAATGAATCTTGAGGAAGAACTTCATTATGCATATAAGAAAAATGAAACCTTAAAAAGGAAAGTTACCAAACACAAAACAAAAATCAATGAGATGACAAAAAGCTTGGAGGAATCAAGCAAAACTATTGAAGATTTGAAGGCTCTTCTTATGAAATCTGAAAGAAGTGAAGATGAAATTAAGAACAAGCTCAACACAAAAGAGATGGAATGTGACAAGTTGGAGCAAGAAATTGCTATGCTAAAGATAGAATTGGAGAAGACAAAGGAGCAACACACAAGGTTTGATGAAAGCTCCACCAAATTGAATGAGCTCTTGAAGGCTCGAAAATCTCTTCATGATAAAACAGGGGGCAGTTTTGAAAAACAGTCCAAGAAGGCCACAAATTTCAAAGAAGAAACCAAGACCTTCTCAAAGCAAAATGAAGAAGATTGGATAAGTACTGATCCTAAAAGAAGACTTAGTACTAGGCACTCTTATGCCTTTAATGGTTATTGTTTTCTATGTAACAAGTTTGGCCACAAGGCATTAAATTGTAAGAATAAAAGCAAAGAATGTTCCTAGCTACATTAGGAGTAACTATAATCCTTTCACTTCCTTAATGGACTTTAATAGCATATGCTACAATTATAATAACTTTGGGCACAAGGCACAAGCTTGTAGGATAGTTTTTAACAATTCTCCAAATCAAAACAAGAAAGAAAACAAGTCCATTAAAAAGAAAGAAATGCCATCTAAAGTGTGGAAGAAGGAGAAATCCTTGTTTGTTCAAACAACCTTACATGCAGGAAATAGAAAGGATAGATGGTATATTGACAGTGGGTGCTCGAGGCACATGACAGGGGACAAAAGCAAGTTCATCTCCCTTGAACCATCTGATGAAGGAACGATAAGATTTGGTGATAACTCAAGAAAAGAAATTAAGGAAAAGGAACTCTCACCCTAGATAATGGTAGAACAAAAAATGAAGATGTCTTATATGTTAAAGGCTTAAAAGAAAATCTACTAAGTGTAAGCCAACTTTGTGATCAAGGGCATAGTGTTACTTTTCTTTGTAAAACATGTGAAATCAAGAAAGATGGAAAACTAATTGCACAAGCTGAAAGGAAAGACAATTTGTATGTTCTAAAGAAAATAAATTGTGAGAGTTGTAACTTGGTACAAGAGGATGAGAGTTGGTTGTGGCACAAAAGACTAGGCCACCTCAACTTTGATAATATTGTCAAAGTTAGTAAGTCAAATGCGGTAAGAGACATGCCAAGAATAGCAAAGCCTTCCAACATCATTTGTAAGGAATGCCAACTTGGAAAGCAAACAAGATCGAGTTTCAAACCTAAAGAACACTCTTCATCAACGCCATTGGATCTTATACACACCGATCTTTGTGGACCAATGAAAACCAAGAGGATGAATGGAGAGAGATACTTCATGCTTCTAATTGATGATTACTCAAGGATGACTTGGGTTGCATTCTTCAAAGAAAAATCTGAAGCCTTTGAGAAATTCAAAGCTTTTAAAGAGTTGGTTGAAAATGAAGCAAATACCAAGATAAAGTGCCTTAGATCAGATCAAGGAGGAGAATTTACATCAACTAAATTTGAAAATTTGTGCATAAGACATGGGATAAAAAGACAACTTTCTGCAGCTAGAACCCCTCAACAAAATGGTGTTGTAGAGAGAAAGAATAGAACAGTCCAAGAAATGGCAAGAGCAATGCTCAATGAATCAAAAATAGCAGATTCCTTTTGGAAGGAAGCAATTCACACAACAGTCTACATCTTAAATTGTGCACAAATTAGAGTGAACAATGATAAGACACCCTATGAACTTTGGAAAGGAAGGCCTGCAACTGTCAAGTAATTCAAGATCTTTGGAAGCACTTGCTACATTAGAAGAGATGAAGAAAACTTGGGAAAATTTGATGCAAGAGGAGATGAGGGAATCTTTCTTGGTTACTCATCAAGGAGTAAGGCATACAAATGCTACAACAAAAGAAGTCACAAAATAGTTGAAAGTGCAAATGTAAGAGTTGATGAAGGAAGACAATTCAAGGATATTGCACAAAGCTATCTAGATGTACAAAATGTGAGTAATGAAGATGAAGAAGGTGATAACTCCAAAGAAGATGAAAAAGAGGAGGAGACAATAGAAGAATCTCCACAAAAGACTCCCATGAAGATACCAAAAAACACCTTCCAGGTTTGTACAAAAAAATCATCCTGAAGATTTGATTCTTCAAGATAGATGTAGATCTACAAGGAAAATGATAAACTATAATGAAGATTGTCACTTGGCACTACTATCCGAAATTGAGCCTAAAACTTTCAAAGAAGTAAGCCAAAACAAATGTTGGATTGAGGTAATAAACGAAGAGTTGGATCAAATAAAGAAGAATGATACTTGGGAACTTGTCACAAGACCAAAGGATAAGAACATAATTGGCACAAAGTGGGTCTTTAGGAATAAACTAAATGAAGATGGTCAAGTCACAAGGAACAAAGCAAGGTTAGTATGCAAAGGCTACGCTCAAGTTGAAGGAGTGGACTTTGAAGAAGCTTTTGCACAGGCTGCTAGGGTAGAAGCAATTAGAATGTTCCTTGCTTATGCAAGTCACAAGAAATTCAAGGTGTATCAAATGGACGTTAAATCTGCTTTTCTCAATGGAGACCTTGAGGAGGAAGTTTACTATTAGAAAACAAGGATTATGTGTGCAAATTAAAGAAAGCTCTTTGTGGGCTCAAACAAGCACCAAGAGCATGGTACTCTAGACTTGACAAATACCTCAAAGAACAAGGATTCAAAAGAGGACATGTAGATAGCAATCTATATATCAAAGAAGAGAATGGTCATTTTATGATTGTGGTGGTATACGTAGATGATATCATTTTTGGTGGAAATATGGATAAAATGTGCAAAGAATTCTCCTCAAATATGCAAAAAGAGTTTGAGATGTCAATGTTGGGAGAATTATCCTTCTTCCTTGGACTACAAATTTCACAATCCAACAAAGGAATCTTCATCTCTCAAACCAAATATGTGAAGGAAATGCTAAAGAAACTTAGGATGGAAGATTGCAATCCTGTTAGTACTCCCATGATTACAGGTTGTAAACTAAGTAAAGAAGATGAATCTCAAGAAGCTAATCAAACACTCTATATGTCAATGATTGGAAGTTTGTTGTACTTAACTGCTACAAGACTTGATATAATGCAAGCTGTTGGAATGGTGGCAAGATTTCAAGCAGCACCAAACGAAACACATGTTCATGCAGTGAAACGAATATTCAAGTATTTGAAAGGTACTATTGAATATGGTCTATGGTATCCTAGCAGCAAAGATTTCATTCTTGAAGTATTCACAGATGTTGATTGGGCAGGCAGTTTGGATGATAGAAAAAGCACAAGTGGAGGAGTATTCTTCCTCAGAGGGAACCTAGTATCTTGGATGAGCAAAAAACAAGAATTAGTTTCTCTATCCACGACAGAAGCTGAATATATAGCAGCAGCAGCATGTTGCACTCAACTTTTGTGGATGAGGCAAACTCTAAAAGATATTAAGGTAGAATACAATCATCCTTGCACCATCTTTTGTGACAACACAAGTGCAATCAGCATCTCCAAAAATCCAGTGATGTACTCAAGAACCAAGCATATACCTATCAAGTATCAGTTTTTGAGAGAGCAAGTGGCAAAAGGGCAAGTGTGTTTGGATTACATAGCTTCAAAAGAACAAATTACTGATATATTCACCAAACCACTACCAAGGGATGCATTTGAGTATCTAAGGGAAAAATTGGGAGTTGTCCTACATCCATCAAATTGATTGGTGGAAGCATACATTCAGGGGGAGCTATGCATAATATCTTGTAGCTTCATGGAACAAAAAAAAAAGCATTGTTAGAAGACCTCTTGCCATTGATGTCAAAGGGGGAGAATTTGGACTTAGGGGGAGCAATATGAAGATGATCCAAATTGTCATTTAAAGAGGTTGCCATCAATGACAAAGAGGGAGATTGTTAGAAGTGTTGTCATTGATGTCCAATATGAGTTGAACAAATTGTCATTGATGTCAAAATATACTACATATCCAAGGAACAAGATATGAACATTATTGATATTGCATCTACTAAAGACAATAGACTAAGTAAGCCCATGGAGAGAAGCTAAATCGCTCGTCAAAGAATATACTAGAAGGTAGATGGGTTTATATTGGATTAGTTCGGGCATTCCATTCAATATTATTATGTGTTTAAATCGAAGGTTTGGAAGAAGCAAGGGATTAGCGCAACCTTTAAATACCAAGACAAATTCACATCATTTTAATTTGTCCCGACTATTTCCACCACCGTTACTCTCACCTGTCGTGGAGATAAAAGCAAATAGTGTCTAAGCATTTTGCCACGCTGGAAACTGGTTACGCAAGTCTTCATACAAACTAATTACTACCGCCGTTGGAGGAATCGAGCTTGAGGAGATTTCTATCGAACATATATTGCCACCACTTACTCTTTGTCGCTGTTGGAAGAGACTCGAATATTCCAACAAATAATTATCAGTCAATATTAAAAATATACAACATATTGGGTCTCTAATCTTCTGGTAGTCATGCCAGATATATAAGCAAAAAGACATCTGTTTTTGTTGGTATTAAACAATGGTTATAAAGTGGTGCGACTGTAAAGGAAGAGACGTGAATAAGTCAAAGTCGACTTATCTCTTAATCAAAAGACGCAAATTTGAAAAGAAATGATAATAATTATTTTTTGTTTTTGAAGAGATGTCTTTTTCTAAAAAGACATGGTCTAGAAAAATAATAATCAATTATCTTTTTAAAAGAACGTATCTTGGAAGGATGCGAATAAAAGAAGTTTGTGATTAAAAGAACTACATCTTCTAAAAGGTGTGGCTGTTCCTAAAGAACAAATTTAATTTGAATGACAAGGTGATTCGATTAAGGTAAAATCCAGATTTTTCTTATGAAGAGGCAGTTTTTTAAGGGATGCATGTGTAGATGTGTCCTTTCATGAGAAAGTTGCAATTCTTGGGCAATCTATGTATATGGCATCCAAATCAAGGTTGCATTTGTGGTTGTGAAGATTATACGTAGTTCATATCAGTGAACCCATCTTTTTGTGTGGGCTCAGGGTGAGATTATTCATCACATAAAGCAGATTGGAGGATGGGGAGAGTGCAGATCTGATTGAAGGAAGCCATCTTACACCTTCAAGTCAAGGTTGGTGCCTTGTATTAGGGGTTGAAATTCCTTGTAGGTTATGTACCTACTAAACAAATTTAAGGGGCTGTTGCTCCTTGTAGGTTTGAACCTACTAAACAATTCTTATTCAATATTTAAGTAGGTTAGCACCTACTTGTATAAAATCACCTAAAACATTTTTACATGATTTGAAGTGAATTTGATAGCTTTGGTTTCATATTGAGAAGTTGATATTGTGTTAAGTTTTAAAAAGTTGAAAAAATTTAAAGTGTGTTTGATTTATTGATTCACCCCCCCCTGGGTAAATCTTAGTGCTCTTGAAATAGTTTCCATGGGATTGGCCTAATTGCTTTCAACAATAGTATCTTGTGGCCCTGAGTTCAATGTGTTTTAATTTCATGTGGTCGAACATCTCAATTGTGATGGAATACGTGAACCACATACATGGTGCAATATGTCACTTTGCTAAAGTTGGATGGTGGAGCCCATGGCATGGATGACTTGGCTCTTACTCCAAATTATTTTGTAATAAGCTTTAAAATTAAAACATGTGGGGGTTCACATCATGTGATGAGAGTTCAAAGCTTATGTGAAGCAAGGCTTGTCTAAAATTCGAAATATGTGCCATGGGCTGCCTGTATGCTGTGTGGTTCCTCTTTGTTCTTATTTGTCAATATCTATGCCTTATTTTAGCATTTCCTTCTTTCCTGTCTAGCATGGGGATATGATTACATTGGTAGTGTGAATATTTTGCTGTGAAGGTGTTTGTTTTGCTTACCAAGATGATTTTTGGCGCCTATGGGATGATGTCATTGCCTAATCAACACGATTTTACCCATTGGCTGTTGTGTTGGTGCTTTCCTGTTATCCTTGGTGGCATTGTTTGCCTCACTGGTGACCTTTGGGGCCATTGTGATGTTATTAATACTCCTGGAGCTGTGTGTAGAGTAATGACAGGTGATTTCAAAATATATAGGTGACCTCTTGGTTGGTTAATTCATTTATGGTAGAGTATGGGCTGGACATGGATCAAGATAATATTTGCATAGGCTATAGGTTTCTACTTGTTATTACAGGACTACAATGTGAATGTGCTGACTTATATGCGCATGTAGCTTGTTCCTTCTTGTACCGGTGTACGAGGGAGCAGATCCAACAAGGATTTTGTCCTGTAAAATTGTAAGTTTTTTTAGTCTCAGAGATGTACAAGAGTTCATCATGGAGTCTCTCAACATGATGTCCACAATGGCTACACCCATTTGTGGAAAACACATCTTAGTCTTAGAGATGTACAAGGGTTCATCACAAAGTCTCTCAACGTGATGTCGTCATGGAGTCTCTCAACATGACGGCGACAATGGCTACTCCCATGTGCGGAAAGAAACACATCTTAGTCTCAAAAATGAACAAGGGCTTGCACCTCATATTTGTCCGTCTTAGAGAAATATACACATCAAGGGATTTCACCTCATATTTCTCCGTCTTAGAGAAATATACACTACAAGGGCTTTCACCTAATACTTCTCCGTCTTAGAGAAATATACACTAGAAGGGCTTTCACTTCATATTTCTCCGTCTCAGAGAAATATACATTACAACAAATCTTCATGATGATGTGACTCCCTCTGAAGCTGCAACTACATGCATCAACCTCCTGACCTCCTCGTCCAAGATTGCCTGCAACGCTTGCCTTAGAGGAACGGTTTCCAATGTACACCTATGACATTACTGACTTGCAAGTGTCCAGGATTGTCCTCCTCGACCTCATCCTAGATTACCCTAGTTTGAATAGGTTTGCGGAGCTACGAATGTCAAATCGTGATTGACTATCTTGTGCAATTCTGTCTGTAGCTGAAGAGGTCTTCCAAGGACTCTAGCACCGGCCTTGCAACACTGCAACTCACTTAGCTGACACCTTCACTTCTTCTCAGTGAGTTACTCTAGTTCCTTGAGACATAAGATTCCATTTGTTGAACACAAAACTCCTTCTAGATCCCTGCCTCAATACAAAGATTGCAAAAATCCTCTAGAAGTGAACTCCCCTCCATTGACAGATCTCAGAACCTTAATCCTCTTCCTGGCAAGATCTCAACTCGTGCCTAGAATTCTTGGAATCTAATTCCCTTTGAATGGTAGAAGAGTAATTGAGGGATGAATCCATATCCATTTGCTCCTTGATGCATCCTGCATTTTAAAGAGATTAATAGTAGTTCATAAAATCAAACTATCTCGAAGAGGAATAGACAAACCAATGCTAGTAGCATACATGATTCATTATTCCCAATGTTATTGCATGAATTATTATTGACTGCATGATTATTTAAATTCATGATCATTATTCAAAGGTACAAACATAAAATACTTATCTCTTTATTGTTGATCAATTCAGCGATCCCTTTTCAGATTTCGATCTCCATATCTTTCCCTGCAATCAGCGCCACGGTCTCTTTCACCATATCCACCACCACTATAACGATCCCCTCCAAGATGATCTCCACGACACGTACCAGCATTCAGGGATAGCGTGAAGAAAAACGGAAAAGTCGGGAGTTGGACACTATGTGTTGGTTGGTGATCATTGAGCATGCATCACAGCCTTACTGCCAACACCCAAGCCGTCGTCACCCAGGCAACTTGAAGCCAAACCAACAATACTACCCAACTCACCACCAACGTGATCCACCATTGATGTTGCATTAACCGAATTGCTACTTGTGTCCAACTTCTTCAAAAGACTGAACAAGCTTCAGTTCTCTGCTTGTATTTTATACCGCTTCCTCCCTTGATTGAATAATCACCCAGACTTCCAAATGCTTGATGGCTATCAAGAGTATTCCAGCTACAACCAACTGGAGCAACAATCTGTACAGATTCGTTCACAAGGATCATTTGACTCTGTCGCTCAACTAAACTTCACCAGTTGCTTTCCCATCCACGTGGTAGATGAATGTTTGACCCTCTTCTCCAATCAGATCTAAAACTGTTTACAATTCTACTCATAGGTCTACAGGTATTTTCCCTTTAAGGTCTACATAAAATGTCTTTCAATTCTGCAATAGATAGTCTTTAAATCTGCAACAACTCGCCCTTGAAGATCTGCACTTAAGTCTACCACAATTCACCTTTTAGGTCTGCAAAAAATTCACCTCAAGTTCTGCTCTTAAATCTGCTAGAAATCGCCCTTTAGGTCTTCAAAAATTCGCCTTCAAGACTGCTCTTAAAAACACCTTATATTTGCTTCTAAGATATGCTCCAAATCCGCTATCGATGGAATGATATTTAATGAAGAATGCTTAGACAAATCTGATCAGATTTTTTCTAAACCCGCTCTGATACCACATTAGTTTTATGATAAAAAATGCAATAAGCAGAAAACTCAACACATGAAACAATGAACATAGTGATTATCTTGGGAAAACCCTCCTACTCGAGGGAGAAAAACCCAACAACAATATTCTCTTATATATTAGAAGAAAAGTGCAGAAATTTGCATACAAAATCATGCCCTATAATAGGCCGAGTCTCATACAATGAGAAATAGCAGTTCTCCTTGAAGCGAACCTTAGATGCACTATTGATAACACTTCTTTAAAGTCTAATCTCTTGCTAGGAGGCGAAATATTCAAATTGGAGTGAATTGATTGCTTGATCAAATGAGAGGACTTTATCCTCTTTTATACAAAGTTGGGCAGCCTCCTCTCTAGGTCGACCCTTAGAAAAATATAATTTATTTATGAGGCAAAGGCCGACCTGCCTTTAATTAAGAGAAAATTGCTCCCGAAGCTATAAAACACTAACATAGACAACTGCATGTAGTTGCAGTGTAGAACTTCTAGAATCTTTGGGGTTTAGTAGATTGGTGTTTTATCAGTTTAGTATAGAGTTAGACTATCCTTAAAACACCTAAAAGAAGATCATTTGAAACATCTAAATGAAGAAAATGACAAGACATCACAAAAAGGGAAACATAATACAAAAACATCTCATTAATTGGAAAAAACAATACCACAAAACGTGGAATACAAAATGCTCTCCTATGGGTGTGAACAAAGGGAAAGAAAAAGGGTTACATGAAACCATTTATAGGCTGGGAAGAGTATCAATATCTCTTTGTGAGTAAATCCTCTTTTCAATGTGTGAGTAAATCCTCTCTTCAAATGTGCAGGAGAAGCTCCCTATGATCTATTCTACTCGTAAAATCTAAAACAACAAACAAACTCACTATTTATGTACAATGTACAATTTATCTTTTGGGGTTTTACATGAAACAAATAACTTGAAAGCAAAGTCGATCTATCTTTTTGATCTTGGAGGTTTGAACACAAGACTTGAAATGTCTTTGTCTTACTATGAGGTTTTTGTATTTATGTAGCTAAATAATAATAATAATTGAAAACAAATGCTTTCCATTGGATAAAACAGAAACCAATGGATTTGCATCAACAATAGGATTGATTTAACAAAGAAAGTGTACAACTAACAGCAAGAAACATAGTGCAAGATGTAAAAGAAGTAATTACTTAGAAGCATACAAAGTTACATCAGACAAGTGCTGCACAAAGTTAAACATGAATCCTTTTTTTACTAACTTATCAAATTCTCATATACACAACACAATGATTCAACTTGAAAGTATAAAAGAAAACTTCTGTAGCATAAGTCTGACATCAACTCTTATTACAAATTGTGTGCACAAAGCACTTATTTATAAACTCTCAAGAGGTAGCTTTGAGGGATAAAACAATAACAAAATATTCCCATAAAAACATTGATCTTCAACAATCCTATTCTTATATGCAAAAAATAGAAAAGAAAACTACTTCAAAAAAACATTGATCTTCAACAATCCTATCCTTATTTGCAAATAATAGAAAACAAAACTATTTTAAAGCAATCTAATTCTAAAACAGTTAATTAAATACAATTAGTCTAAAATAGATTCTGATCCCAAGCTTTAAAATCTTCTTTCTTCTTAATATAGGCTGATTTGGATAAGGTGGCACCATTCTTTTGCTGATTTCTGTTTAAAACCGCTTGTTTTGGTGTCATATTTTTAAGTTGGCCAATTGTTTATGAATGGGCATAATTCTTTGGTGGCAATGCCACTCTAAAAGCGCACCACATTTATCTTATTGCGTTGTGTTTAAAGTTGGGGACTATTTCTTGCTGGCTTCACCCTTTCTAAAATGCACCTGACAATGATTTAGTGGCAGATTATCGGTAAAAGTGCACTTGAAAATGTTTTTGAATGAACTAAGTGTTTGGGCATGATTCTAACATGAGTTTGCAATCACTTAAAATTGGGGAGTAACATCATTGTTTTTAGAGTCACACCTTAAACTTTTAGGCACGGATCACTATATGTCTTGTCACTTAAAGCTCCATTTCATATTGGCTTGGACATTGGAAAATATGACATTTCACTTAAGTCTTCTTTGTTGGGCAGAATTTAGACTTCTCTTTGTTATCTTTTAAATATGGTGTAATATCCCCTTCCTAACCTGTTAAGTGGAGTGGTAGAGTAGCCTATTTAGTAGTTCCTGTTGGCTAACAGGTTGTGGTTAGGGAACCTTGGTGTCAGCTTCTTCAGCTTTTTGGTGTTGTGAGTGTTGAATATTTTGTCATTGATGTCAAAGGTACATAGTTCAGTAGCAAATGTTGTTTTGAGATTTGAGTTACTTGTGTGAGGTTTGTTCCACATGATGATCTCTTGCTTACAGCTTCGGCAGATGAGACTGTTTGGATATGGCAAGTTCATTTAACACATATCAAATTCTATTAAATGGGACTTTGTAGACATGGGATATTCTTCTACTATGGTATTGGAATGAAATACTGGAGCACCTCTTAGCTTGTAAAGTTGCTGATTATTCATTAAATCTTCAACGTAATTGAAATGTCGATTATGTGTGGTGAACCTTGTTAGATTTCTATGATCATATTAGAATGCAAAAAATTAATTCAAATTCAACACAAGAACACAGCTAATACCTTGGGAAAACCCTCCAACCTGAGGGAGAAAAACCCAACCAATATATCTCTTATATATTGATTCAAATAAGAGCAGCAATCTGCTTACAATTCAGGCACACACAATGCCAAATTGATACAATGAATAAAAACACCTTTCTAAGATGCAATATGTGATGTCCCCTTGTAATTAGGCACTTGGATGTCAGTAGATTAGCCTATCATGTCGACCCTCGTAGGTTAATGGTTCTGGATAGAGGGTCACTTGGACGGGCACTTGGTTGTCAAACTTCAGTGTTGATCTCTGAAGTATGGTGGCAGGGTGAATTCTTGCGTTTGGCATGATACTGGTGCTTAATTTAATGATATTCACCTTTTATTTCACCATCCTTGGCCTAGGGACCATGCGTCTTTAAAATGAAGGGGTCACTTTATATTTTAAAATTACTATTCATTTACTAAAGTGGAAAAAGTTATAACTTAAGTGAATAGTGCTCACTTTAATGAATAGTGTTTCCTTTGTTAAATTATAAATAACAAGTGAGAAAGTTCGGCACTTCTCATGAGATGATTATTTTGCTTGAAGAAAACTTGGGAGTGAAGCTTGGAGGAAGAAGGAGGCTAGGGTTTCCTGATTTCTTGCAGTGGGTGAGCCTGGTGGGGCTTGGTTCTTCATTTGGAGTTGCTTGAGGGTGTGAAACACCATCTTAAGGTTGTTGATCTGTTATTTGCTGCTTCTTTTGGAGATCTACTTGCTGTTTGCAGGTTGTTTTGAGCTTGGTTTTGAGTGGTTTTGGTTGCCGTTGTCTCAAATCACGATTATACAAGAGCTGTTCGCTTTTGAGAAGTTTTTGGGGCTGTTTTGAAGAGCTCCAGCCAGCCACCCTTTCTTGAGGGTTTATATCAACACAAGGGAAAGAAACGCCTATCTTAAGAGGCTGCAACTTCACCTAAAGGGGGCGCTCTTATCCTAGGAAGCTTCCTATTTTGGGTTTTGGTGGGAGAAGTCCGTATTAAAAGAGTAATCAGCATTTCATTGGGGTTTACTACTGTAGCAAAACACTATTCACAGTGTTGTGTGGTTGTAAGTTAAAGTATAGTCTATGATATATCTAGTTTCGAATCTGATGTAAGTAGTATGTTGTAAGCCTATTATTATGTAATGAAGAAGCTATATTTGGACACAAAAATGAACAATGTACTCAAGTTATTTCAGTAGCTTAGTTTATTTGAAGCTTTCATGGTATGCATTTGCTCTTTATGTATCATTCTAGTATTTTTTAGCTAACAAACTCAAAGCATAAGAGGAAACACAAACTGAAACAAAAAAATCAGACCTACAAATTAAGTGAAAACAAATCATCAGAGTGGTGGTTCATCACACAATACAAGTGTAAATGACAATCTCCTTGAAATCGATCTGCTGCTACAAACTTTGATCTGCTGCTCAGATTGAACTTCTCCTTGACTGAAAATGCTTTGCTTGATTGATTAAACACAATGAAGAATCTCACATATATATCCAATCGCACCCCTTCATGAAGAGACGTTGGCCTCAAGAGAAAAGACGTCGTCTTGAGGAGGCGTGAATTCCAAGACAAGTCGGCCCATATCATTAAATAATAATAATTATTTATTATAACTTTTTAATCTTTTATTCATGATTAAGGCGCCTCCTTAATTAATTTGATTATATATAAATTTAAATAGCCATTGGCTACATTTAAATTTATTCTTCTATTTAAATCTGGAAGTAGACTCACGTGGCTGCATTTAAACATCAACACTCCCTCTCAACTAGGGAGGAATACTTCCACCTGTGCAAGACATATCACCTCATAGTGATGTGAATCAACATGGCTACATCCATGTGAGAAAAGAGCTTATCACCTCATCGTGAAAGCATATCACCTCATCGTGATATCAACCATCATGGCTACCTCCATAGATGGTATGTACAAGTGCTCATCACTTATCGTGATGTTGTCACCTCACCGTGACGTTCACCATGGCTCTCCCAGAGGGTGAAAACACAAGTACAAGAAAATCATCACGAACTCCCTCACGTGATGTTGTCATGAAATCACACACATGACATCCACCATGGCTCTCCCAGAGGGTGGAAACAAGGGCTTTCACCTCAAATCTCAAAGAGAAATGCATTATCAAGGGCTTGCACCTCAAATCTATCTCAAATAGAGAAATGCATTAACAGAGGATCATTGATACTGAGACTCGTTCTTAGTTAGGGCTTGATTTTCCACCATACCAAGCTTATCTCGAAAGTACACAAACTTTATTCTGCAGAGAGGATTGGTGAAAACGTCTACTGTCTGCTCATCAGTGCTGATGTACCTCAACTGAATTGCTTTCCTCAATACTATATCTCTGATATAATGGTATTTGATCTCAACATGCTTAGTTTTGTCATGAAACATAGGATTGACAGAAAGCTTCACACAACTCTGGTTATCACGATGAATGATAATAGGCTCCATTGATTGTCCAAACAATCTTGCAAGGAGCTTTCGAAGCCACATTGCTTCACGAGCTGCCACACAAGCTGCAATGTACTCAGCTTCTGTTGTACTCAATGCCACTGAAGACTGCTTCCTGCTACACTAGTATATCATAGCAGATTCCAAACTGAAGCAACAACCAGAGGTACTCTTCTGATCAGTGACACACCCTGCCCAATTAGAATTAGTAAAGCCATGTAGCTTGAAATCCACACCTGAAGAATATTTCAACCCATATCCAACTGTGCCACGCAAGTATCTCAAGATTTGTTTTGCTGCAACAAGATGTATCTGCCTTGTTTAACACATGAACTTACTAAGTGCAGTCACTGCATAGTAGATATCCGGTCTAGTGTTAACTAGATACATCAATGAACCAATCAACTGCTTGTACATCGTGGGATCCACCAGATCTGAGCTAACTGCAGCCTCCTTCAACTTATGTAAGTTGGTCTCCATAGGTGTAGACATAGGTTTGCAATCAATCATACCAAACCTCTTCAGAATATCAATGGTATACTTCCCTTGACTTAAAATCATCTCATCTGGGTTTTTCCAAACTTCTAAGCCAAGAAAGTTATGCATGAGACTGAGATTCTTCATTTCAAACTCAGAAGTTAACTCCTTCTTACATTTGAGAATGAGGTGTTCTTCTCCAGTGATAATCAGATCATCAACATATAAAACCAAAATCAATGCTTCACCATTAATTACCTTGAAGTAGAGGTTTGAATTTGCATCATATTTTGAGAAACCCAGACTTAATAGGTAACGATCAATTCTTTCGTACCAAGCATGAGGAGCCTGCTTAAGACCATACAAGGCCTTCTTCAACCTGCAAACATGAGACTCCTTCCCATGTACCTCAAATCCATCAGGTTGCTCAATATAAACCTCTTCCTCTATTACACCATTCAGAAAGGCAGTCTTCACATCCATTTGGTGAATCTTCCATCCTCTAGATGCAACAATAGCAATGCTGGTCCTGATAGAAGTATAATGAGCCACTGGAGCAAAGGTTTCTTCATAGTCAACTCCCTCTTTTTGTGAAAACCTTCTAGCCACAAATCTAGCCTTGTACTACTCAATGCTCTTGTAAGCCGCATGCTTGATCTTGAAGAGCCATTTAGAAGATACCATAGATTTGCCTTCGGGTCTAGGAACGATGTCCCAAACATCATTCTTAAGTATGGATTGATACTTTTCAGTCATAGCATCTTTGCAAACCTATTGACTAGAAGCTGTGATGTACCAACACTTTGCTGATTTGTTTTCACTGTGTTTCGTAGGTCTGATTTTTGTTTCAATTTAATTTCTCTATCTTGTCTCTGAGTTTGTTTGCCAATAATGTTAAAATGGTATTGTGAAGCATATGCAAACAATGAAAAGACTTCTAATAATCTAAGCTACTGAAACAACTTGAGTACATTGCTCATTTTGATGTCTAAATATAGTTTCTTCATTACATAAAGGTCGCTTACAATATATAACTTACATTAGATTCGATGCCGAGTATTTCATAGATCATATTTTAACTTACAGCCAAAACAACACTGTAAATAGTGCCCTGCTACAGTACCCGCACCCAATGAAATGCTGATTTCTTTCCAAAGATGAACTTCTTCCACCAAAAACCGAAATAGGAAGCCTCCTAGGGTAAGGGCGCCCCCTTTAGGTGAAGTTGCAGCCTTGTAAGAAGGGCGTTTCTTTTGCTTTGGCTGATACAAACCCTCACAAAAGTGTGGCTGGTTGTAGCTCTTCAAAACAGCTCCAAAATACCACAAAACGTGAACAGCTCTTGTACAATTGAGATTGGAGGCAATAGCAACCCAAATCACGCAAAAACCAAGCTCGAACAACTTGCAAACAGCAATGTAGATCTCCAAAGAGCAGCAAAATAACAGATCAGCAACTTTAAGGTAGTGTTTCACACCCTCAAGCAGCTCCAAACGAACAACCAAACCCCACCAGACTCACGCACTGCAAGAAATAAGGAAACCCTAGCCTCCTTCCTCCAAGCTTCACTCCCAAGTTTTCTTCAAGCCAAAATGATCATCTAATGAAGCAATTTGAATTTCTCTCTTGCCTTTTATAAATTTACAAAGGAAACACTATTCATTAAAGTGAACACTATTCACTTAAGTTATAACATTTTTCACTTTAGTAATGAATAGTAACTTAAAAATAGAAAGTGACCCCTTCATATTAAAACACATGGTCCCTAGGCCGAGGATGGTGAGATAAAAGGTGAATATCATTAAATTAAGCACCAGTATCATGCCAAACGCCACAATTCACCCTGCCACCATGCTCCGAAGATCAACACTGAAGTTTGACGATCAAGTGCCCGTCCAAGTGACTCTCTATCCAGAACTATTAGCCTACGAGGGTCAGGAAAATAGGCTAATCCCCCAACTCTGATGCTCGTGAAAAAGGGGACATTATAGAAGCTTCCTCAACACTGGAAGGCTCTGACTCAATAATTTGACTCATCAATGCTACATAACTGGAGAACTTATTAGGTCTCTTACTTTCTCTGAAATTTCCTTTTGGGGCTGCAAAACTTTCTGCCTCCTGCATTATTTTCTTGGCCGAAAGAGGTCTTTTCCTTCCAATCACAATATCTGTAGGTCCATCAATAGGTTCCAAGGGCTCGACTGGATCATCATCTTCTTTGGGTTCTGGAGCCTCCCTCTGATTCTCAGGAACATGGTCAATTTCCATATCCTGAGGAGGCTCTTCTTCATCAATTTCCATATGAGTGCCCTTGGATCTCCTAAACTCGCTTTGCCTACGTTCGATGGCAGTGGTAAGACCACAGGACAGTCTTGGGTCCACAAGCTGGATACGTTCTTGACTCTTCGACCAATGGCAGAGGAGGATGCAATTAAGTATGCCACCTTGCATTTGGAAGGAGTAGCCCATGATTGGTGGTATCATGGGATGGTCACATTGCAACATAACCGCATCACCTCTTACCAGGAATTCATCGACAGGTTGGTTGAACGCTTTGATAAGAAAGATCCGGAAACCTATTTCAGAGATCTAGCTCAATTCAAGCAAGTTTGCAGTTTGGAGGGATATATAGGCGATTTTCAGCGGTTATCTGTTATGGTTCCCAACATATCAGAAAGAAGATTGGTTGTATTATTCATCGAAGGTTTATTAGAACCATTGAGAGGTTGGATCAAAGCTTTTGATCCCCCGACTCTACAGGAAGCTATGAAAAAAGCTAGGAGCATGGAACTTGCAGCTCCGCAAAGTAAGTTCTCTTCAAAAGCATCATCTTCATACAAGGACGGGAAATCATTTCCTAAGAAGAAGGAAAACTCAGATTCCAAGGGGAAATCAGCAGCCCCGTTAGACAGAGAAACCATAGATGACTTGCGCAGGAAGAAGTTGTGCTTCTATTGCAAAGGACCCTATGATGCAAATGACGACTGTCCTTTGAGGCCTAAGGGAAAGGCTACCAAATAATGTGGGCATTCTATGAGGATTCTGAATATGAGAAATCAGACCAGCATAGTGAGCATGAAGAATCTGAGGTAGAAAAATCTGAAAATGAGGTTGAAAATGACGCTGAAATGGAGGAGGAAGTTAAGCTTCAAGAAGCACGTCTCACTAGCATACAACGGGAGGGCTCTTTTAGAATGCGAGGGGTCTTAGCTGGGAAAAAGATCATTACCTTGTTGGATACAGGGGCCACGCATAATTTTATTGATGCTAGGTTGGTCGAGAAGCGTGGGATTCAGACTAAAGAATTTGAGGGCATAAGAGTGAAGGTCGCAGATGGCTACACTCTCAAGTGTGATAGGATGATTTCAGATCTCCCTATGCGGTTGAATAATTATGACTTTAAGGCAGATTTCTATGTGGTGAATATGGGAGACACCGATATGGTTCTAGGGATGAAATGGCTTCATGACATTGGAGAGTTTACCCTTAACCTTCATGATATGGAGATGAGATTTAAGGTGGGCGGGAGGAATCATGTGTTGAAGGCCATCAGAGATAGTAATTTCAGAATGATATCTTTCAGTAGGATGGAGAAACTCAGACTGAAGAATTTGAGGGCATAAGAGTGAAGGTCGTAGATGGCTACACTCTCAAGTGTGATAGGATGATTTCAGATCTCCCTATGTGGTTGAATAATTATGACTTTAAGGCAGATTTCTATGTGGTGAATATGGGAGACACCGATATGGTTCTAGGGATGAAATGGCTTCATGACATTGGAGAGTTTACCCTTAACCTTCATGATATGGAGATGAGATTTAAGGTGGGCGGGAGGAATCATGTGTTGAAGGCCATCAGAGATAGTAATTTCAGAATGATATCTTTCAGTAGGATGGAGAAACTCAGACTGAAGAATTTGAGGGCATAAGAGTGAAGGTCGTAGATGGCTACACTCTCAAGTGTGATAGGATGATTTCAGATCTCCCTATGTGGTTGAATAATTATGACTTTAAGGCAGATTTCTATGTGGTGAATATGGGAGACACCGATATGGTTCTAGGGATGAAATGGCTTCATGACATTGGAGAGTTTACCCTTAACCTTCATGATATGGAGATGAGATTTAAGGTGGACGGGAGGAATCATGTGTTGAAGGCCATCAGAGATAGTAATTTCAGAATGATATCTTTCAGTAGGATGGAGAAACTCATGCGACACGACATGATTGAGTGGGCAGCAGAGTGCATGTTGATGCCATCACAAGAGGAGCAGAAAACCCCAGTCTATCATCCAGACATACAGGAGTTGAGGATTAAACACACTAAGGTGTTCAGTGAGATTCCACCTGGTAGACCACCAGACCGTGGTATTGAACACATCATTGAGTTGGAGGAGGGCGCTAAGCCCGTGATTGTCACACCTTACAGGCATCCTAAGCGACTTAAGGATGAAATAGAGAAAACGATTAAGGAGCTGCTCGCTATGGGACATATCAGGCCTAGTAAGTCACCATTCGCTTCATCCGTTGTGTTAGTAAAGAAAAAGGATGGTACCTTACGGATGTGCAATGATTACAGATTGTTGAACAAAAAGACAATCAAAAACAGGTATCCTATTCCCTTGATTGATGAGTTGATAGATGAGCTACATGGTACTCGCTGGTTTTCAAAAATAGACTTGAGATCGGGGTATCATCAGATTTGTGTGAGGGAACAGGACATTGAGAAAACAGCCTTTCATTGTCATTGTGGACACTTTGAGTTTGTGGTTATGCCATTCGGGCTGACCAATGCCCTTGCTACATTCCAGTCCACCATGAACAGGGTCTTCCAGTCACAACTGAGGAGGTTCGTACTTGTTTTCTTTGATGACATATTGGTATACAACAAGGCTTGGGAGGAGCATGTTGCCCATTTGGATACGGTACTGGGTATTCTTGATAGGGAGTCCTTTTATGCCAAGGAGTCAAAATGTGATCTGGGTATGATGGAGTTGCTATACTTGGGTCATATTATTAGTGCAGAGGGTGTGCGTATGGATCTTGACAAGGTCAGAGCTATTATAGAGTGGCCTACTCCCGAGAATCTTACTCAGCTTAGAGGATTTTTGGGCTTGTGTGGCTTCTACCGCAGATTTGTCAGTGGATATTCACGTCATGCATCACCACTTACAAACTTGACAAGGAAAGGGGCATTTGTTTGGATTCTTGAGGCGCAAGAGTGTTTTGAGAAGTTTAAGCCGCTGATGACTACTTGTCCTGTCCTTGCGTTACCAGATTTCACTAGACCTTTTGAGCTTCAGTGTGACGCTTCAGGTGAAGGGATTGGTGCCGTCCTTATGTAGGACAAGCATCCGATAGCATTTGAGAGCAGGAAGTTAAGAGGACCAGAGAGAAGTTATAGCATCTATGACAAGGAGATGTTGGCCATCATGCATGCGTTGGCCAAATTCAGGCAGTACCTTGTGGGCAGCAAATTTTGCGTTAAGACCGATCATAATAGCTTGAGGCATTTCCTAGGACAGCGGGATCTCAATGATCATCAGTAGAAGTGGGTGAGCAAATTGCAATCATATGACTTTGACATCGCCTACGTCAAAGGGTCCCAAAATGTTGTTGTTGATGCCTTGTCTTGCCGTCCACATTTGAGTTCCATGGTTGAGATTTTAGAGAACTGGAGACATTTGATAACAGCGGAGTATGCCAAAGACTCTTGGGCTTCTGGCATCATTGAGGGTTCGGTGCAAGATAGCAGATATTTAGTTGTAAATGATCTTATCATTTACAAAGGAAGGATTTTCTTGACCCCAGGATCAGAAATGAACACAGTATTGAGGGCCTTTCATGATGCACCCATGGCCGGACATCAGGGGTATTTCAAAAATTACAGGCAGGTTCGAGAACGTTTCACTTGGAAAGGACTCAAGTCAGATGTCCTTCGATATGTCAGAGTGTCCTGTTTGTCAGCAAAATAAATAGGAGCACACCTATCCTGCTGGTTTGCTTCAGCCACTTCCAATTGCTGACAGGAAGTGGGAATGCTTGTCGATGGACTTCATTACGGGCTTGCCGAAAGCCCAGGGTAGAGATTGTATCTATGTAGTTGTTGATCGCCTCACAAAGTACGCTCATTTCTTTCCGATAGCAACTACATATTCAGCTACACAGGTAGCAGAATTGTTTTTTCGTGAGGTGTTCAGGTTGCATGGACTACCCCGGAATATTGTCAGCGACAGAGATAGTCGGTTCTTGAGCCACTTCTGGCAGGAGCTATTCAGGCTATGTGGGATTGAGCTTACTTCGAGCACCAGCTACCACCTGCAGACGGATGGTCAGACGGAGATTGTTAATAAATGGGTGGAAGGATATCTCCATAACTATATAGTAGGGCAGCAAAAGGGTTGGGTGAAGTGGATTCATCTTTGTGAGTACTGTTATAATACCACACACCACATGTCAATTCAGATGTCCCCATTCATGGCATTATATGGGTATGAGGCACCCAACTTTCTTGATTTGGTTCTGAGTGATAGTAGAGTGCCCAGTGCTAGGGATCTTTTACAGGAGAACCATGATATTATGAGAGCTCTCCGTGAGAACATTCAGAAGGCACAAAATCAGCAAAAGCAGTATGCAGACCAGAGAAGAGTTGAGCGATCTTTTGAGGTTGGGGATATGGAGAGGTCCCTCTTCTTCTTAAATGCGGGGCCACCATCAACTCTTTTATCTCTATTTCTCTTGAAATAACCTTTCTTCCCATCTTTCCCTTTCTTCTTTGAGGATTGACTGGCAAGAACATGAATGTCCTCATTAATGGAGCTTTGCCCAATACCTCTTGTAGCTAACCTAGACTCTTCTTGAATGCAGTCTGCCCTCAACTGATCGAACTTGGGAAGTTTCGATCTTGCACTGATTCCCTGAATGTAAGACTCCCAAGATGAAGGAAGACCATTAAGAGCCAGCATGGTCAAATCCTTGCTATCAACGACATGCCCAATAGAAGAGAGCTGATCTCTCAACTCGTTATTCTCATGAAATAGGCAATAATAGATTCTCCTTTCGCCATCTTCAAATGATGGAGTTGTTGCTTTAGTGCAAGAGCTCGGCTTGTGGTATTGATTTCGTAAATCTCCTCCAAGGTTTTGAACATCTTTCTTGCAGTCCTTAACTTGGAGACGATAGGAACAATATGATCCTTTACGGAATCAACTATCATCCTCTTTGCCCTAATATCTTTCTTCTTCCATATGGCCTTCTCTTCCTCATCCGTAGGCTCGGGAGCTGAACTCTCCACAAATTCTGCCAATTCGCTTTCCTCCAAGGTGAGCATGATCCTGAATCTCCATGACGTGAAATTTGACACTCCCTCAAGCCTATCCTCAATCTTAAGACCATTCACCATCTTGACAAAGAGATAGAGGTAAACAAGGATGAGAAATAAAATAAGGGTATAGCTGTAATATACCAATCTGATCGAGATCTTCTTCAAACCCACTCTGATACCATGTTAGATTTATATGATTAGATTAGAATGCAAAAAATTAATTCAAATTCAACACAAGAACACAGCCAATACCCTGGGAAAACCCTCCAACCTGAGGGAGAAAAACCCAGCCAATATATCTCTTATATATTGATTCAAATAAGAGCAGCAATCTGCTTACAACTTAGGCGCACACAATGCCAAATTGATACAATGAAGAAAAACACCTTTCTAAGATGCAATACAAGTGTAAATGACAATCTCCTTGAAATCGATCTGCTGCTACAAACTTTGATCTGCTGCTCAGATGGAACTTCTCCTTGACTGAAAATGCTTTGCTTGATTGATTAAACACAATGAAGGATCTCACTTATATATCCAATCGCACCGCTTCATGAAGAGATGTCGGCCTCAAGAGAAAAGACATCTTCTTGAGGAGGTGCGAATTCCAAGACAAGTTGGCCCATATCATTAAATAATAAAATTATTTATTGTAACTTTTTAATCTTTTATTCATGATTAAGGCACCTCCTTAATTAATTCGATTATATATAAATTTAAATAGCCATAGGCTACATTTAAATTTATTCTTCTATTTGAATCTGGAAGTAGACTCATGTGGCTACATTTAAACATCAACAAACCTTTTATGTCAGCAATTTTGTTTCTGAAGTGCAATGTCAGATTTGAAGTGTCAAAGAGGTCGTTCACCAATTGAGTTAAATTTCTTATGATAGGCGGCTTAAGATTCCTTGCATCATCATTATTCTTGTGGTCTTCGTGGCTTTTTATCCTATAGACTTTATTCTTTTTGTAGTCGTGAAAATATATACCATATTTTGAAGTGGATAGGAGAATAGATTTGTAACGCCTTTGACATATCTTTTCATAGGCGATGGCTTCAGTTTTTCCCATTGATTCCTTTCTGAGGCAACTTGTATAGGGCAGCTGAAAATTTATGTTGAGTATTATTCAGGTCGTGGTATTGGCGCTGAAGAAAGTCGTGAGTCTAAATGATATCAATTGCATTCTTTGATAAAGACGTCGTGATTTTTAAATCCCATTACTTAGAGGCACGACATAGAGGCTTGACGATTTTAGTTTTTAAAAAGGTTTCTTAAAATGATTGGAGTCTTTTCTCAAAATGTCGCTCATTGTGATCAATGATTGCATATATTCCTTTCTGCCGTATTTTCCATAGAAATGATAAGCATTCATTTTCTTATTTGATTGCATTTAATATGGAAGATGTGATTTATCTCTAATGCTATTGCTATCTGTAATGACTGACCCCTAATTCTTTCCCAAATTTTCTGATTTTCTGATTTGGTTTGTTTGTGATGATAATTTGCATTTTGTTTCATATGCCATTCATTTTTTGAGCTTGCATGAAGTAAATAAAGCAAAGTACAAAAAATAGATGTGGAGTACACAAGCAAAGAAGATTTTCTTTATTTTCAACAAACTGATTTTAATAACAGAAAATTACAGTCCATTCCAAATGCAGTATCAAACTCAGAAAACATAGATTTCAGACCTGGTTTGAAGCTTTTAACAGCAATAATGAACTCCAGCTTTGCAACGCTCTTTACCAGTGAAGTCATACTTATGCCGCTGTCATACAATTTCCAGCTCACTTGCATTTTAGTTGATAGTTGCAATCATTAGTTATTTCTAGTTACCTTTTATGCATTGTTACCTGCATCTTATATTGGGAAATTTATAAAAAAATCATATATTGCTCAAAACACAAAGAAATTGCAAACTTTCAAAACAAAACAAATTTGCATCATCCACATATCAGTTTGCAAGGGTTAGAGACATCAGGTCTCTTACATCTTGCACCACCAAAACCAGCTCTCAATGCCAAGGGTTTTCGTCCTCAACACCTATTACAGACCTTCTGGAGTAAATCCAACATCTCCTTATGCAACCAAAATCAACATGAAGAAATGAGGCTTCAAAAAGAGCTTATAAAGCCTCAATAAGAAATTAGCTTGAAATTAGGTTTGAATAAAACTCCCTCCTAAATACGACACCCCTTTTTGCTAAGACTTTCATTTAAAATTACATTTTAAACTTTATTTGCACCCCCTAGGCGTCCCCCTCTTATCCAGCATTCTAATGTAAATCTGTTGCTTTAAAACAACTTGAAGTCATTCCCTTAGGCGCCAAGGTACAACTCATGCCCCCTTTGACCCTTAACTTTAAGTTATAAAATAACTTTATTTAATTCACTTTTCGAGAGAGGAAATACAATATTAAAATTGTCAAACCTTAACAACCCAATGGCACACCTGAGATAACACTGTTGAAAGTAGCTCACTAGGTTCAGCTTCCCAAAATAGACTTACTATTTCTAGTAAGTACTAAAAATAGTAAAAACACCAAAGACTCAAGCTGAAATGAGAATAGATATGCCAATGGGCTTACTATACACAGTAAGCACCGGACTGATCCCTTGCTAAAAATAGAAAGTCCTCCAAAACTCCGAAAACCCAACATAAAGAACTGGAAATGAGTTCCCTTACCAGAATCGTTTAGTTTACAGGAACTTTGGAATAGGCTAAAGGTCATAAGCACTGCTCAAAGGCTAGGAAGGGACATTACACTATCATTCTATGTGGCAAGAGGTGTATTTTGAAAAATAGCTATCGCTATGATTTTCTTGAGTGCACGGGTTGTGTGTGAAGAGTAATGGACTCTTTATTTCCTATGGTGGCTTTGTTTTTGGCAGTGTATTCAAATGTTTGGAGTCGTGCCATGTTATTAATGATTTTATGACTGCTTAGAAATAGAGAATACATTCATCTTTCTAATGCATCGGACTATGTAAGGCAAAGGTTGTGTTCACTCAGAAATTTGCCACCGTTTCAATTAGGCGCAAGCTGTATAACTTGTTAAAAGTGTGAAGCATATTTAGACTTTTTATGTGGAAGTTGTAGCAAGTGTTGGGTGAAGGCTTTTGTGACATTCTTGAAGATGGTGGATGTTACTAGAAGCTACACCCCAGGTATTGGTGCTGAGTCTATGGAGAGCATTTTCCTTTGCTATATTGATAGCATAAATTCTTACGGCATTCATGGTTTGAGTCGACAGTGATGGAGACGTGCTGCTCTTGCATTGTTTTATGGGTCGAATTTGTGTGTAGAGAATGTTTTGGAGGAGATTGCATTAAGTGTGGGAGACATGAGAATGACAAATGCCATTGCTTCAATTTACTTCTTGTATGAGTTGTGAATGTGAGGTGGCTGATTCTGTATGTTACAAAGAATGTTAAATGGGAAGGCGTTAAGGTCTGGTTGCAGATTTAGTTTTCTAAACAAAGAATTTTCAGAGTTTGATCAGTGATTTCAGTTTCAAGCATAAGTATCTCAATGAAGTGTAGAATGTTTTATGGAATCAAGAATTTAGAGTTGCAGTGTTGTAAAAAATTTCAGTGAGTTGGTGCTTTAGCTGTTGGAAGTTGGTGCTTCAAGGAAGTTGGTGCTTCCAGTGAGTTGGTGCTCACTCTTGTAATCTAGAGATTGTAGTCTCCTAGGTTGGTGCCCATTTGAATTAATACAAGCATAGTTTTGCTGTGGTTTTTCACCTGAAAGGGTTTTCCACGTGAAATCCGTGTTCATCTTGTCTTATGCTTGCTCTGACTATTTTCATTGCTGTTTCTGATGGTTTTAAGTTTTAAAAGTTTAAAATACTGACTCACCCCCCCTCTCAATATTTTCTGTGTGCTCTTCAGTGAGGTGCATTATGTCATTTTCTAGAGTGTTTTTGGTGTTTTCTCCCATACTACTTTTAGTAAGTCAATCTCAGGCACCGACAGAGCCAATTATCTATCCTACTATTTTTAGTATTGTTGGTGGATGTTATTCTCAGTGTCTTTTTGGCTTTTGATATAGTTTGGTGAATTTAAATTAAATAACGATAAGTTATAAATAAATAAATTTCAATTAAATTTTTAACTTTATCGTTATTTTAATTAAGGGACTATGTGGGCGCCAAGGATAAAGTAAAATATTTAATTTAAAAATTAAGGCCCTTTTATGTGTTTGGCCCTTTGGGCGCCACATTGGAGAGATAAATATTTAAGTTGAATTTTTTTAAAAGGTGAAAAGCAAGTAAGGGCGTGGGGTTTTGTGAGCGATATAAAAGCAATTTTTTGAGGAGCTCATTCTTTATGTTGATTTTCGATGTGAATACTTTCTATTGCTGGAGGAGCTATTCTTTAGGAGGGTTTGTGAGGACAAGATCCGTTGTAGGAAACATCTCCTATGTTGGTGGAAGATCCATATTGAGATATTTGTGGTGATTTCCATTCAAGAATCACATTTGGGCTATATTGTGGAGTTTTTGGAGGGTTTTTAGGTCTGAATATTCAAAGTATTAGGTTGAGGAACAAACAACAAGGTTGTGGCATTAATTTTCAAATCAGTTAACTCTCCTTTTTGCTGGTCAAGCCATTCTTGGAATGGCCCTACCCCTATTTATTGCATGAGCAAACTTGTATGGCAGAAATGTATCACATTGATATCGTTTGCTAGTATAAGGAGGTCAAATGCAGGTTTTATTGGAAATCTGAGCAAGTTTGAAGGTGATTTATTGCATTTCCAGCTGCCTATAGGGGCCGTACAACTTCCAGTAGGGCGTGGGAATTGTTGTAGCAAGCATTTAGGGTTTTGGGTGCTATTTTGTAATGTCCCTTTTGGGCGAGCAAGAGAAAATAAGAGGGAAAAATAATATTTTATCATCTTGATTTTTGGCACCCTAGGGAAGGAGGTTAAATAAGATTTAAATTTGAATTTTGGCGCCTAAGTTATTGTAATATTTTATTTGGGGTTGGGCGACCCTTTTGGGAGTTATAAGGAGGGCAAAATAAATAAATTGAATTCGGGGTTTGGTGCCCAATTGAGGGGATACAAATTGAAATAAAAAGCAAAATAAAAAGGGGAAAAGTGACGCCCAAGTTGGGCCGGCCTATTTGTAGAAATAAGGAGTGATTGCTATATAAACTATCATTTGAAGGTTTTCATATGATGGGAATTATTCTGCTTTTTTCAGATCAGCAATTATTGCAGCTATTCCAAGGATGAAAACCCTTGTGAATAATAGAGGAGTTGGACAAAAAACCTAGCTCTTCAAAAGAGGACTTCATGATGGAGGTTCACTTGTGCTTCAATGGAGTTCTATGCTAGATGTTCATGCTCAAATTTTTGTATCAGCCTAGGCAACTTGAGGAGGGCAGATTTGGTGTTATATTGACCTAGGGTTTCACCCAAGAGAGGAGCGCCCAAGTTGCAAGAGGAGCATTTTATTTTGGAAGGGCGAAATTGGCAAGTTTGGAGGTTGTTGAAAAGTTTTCAAGGGTTGCAAATCCTACATTCAGACCAGCAGGCTAGCACATCCTTGTGGTAGGCTTTTAAAGACATTTCTTTGATATATTTGCATTCATCATTGCATTTTTGTGAGCTGGAGCAAGTTCGCCCAGCCAGGGTTAGTTTAGGTCATCATTCATTTCATGTTTTGGCTTGTAAGTGGGGTTTCTTCATATCAACAAACTATTGTACATTGCTGGACATGTTTAGAGCCCGTTTTTGTGGTGAACTTGCGTAAGTAATAGGTCTGCATTTGTAGTAGAAGCACATAATAAACTTGTAATCAGAATTTGCATGTTTTGGGTGGACAAATTGGTGCCATATATTGCTGGTTACATTCAGACTTAATGTTAGATGTGTTCATCATATTCTCTGAAGCAATTGAATGAGTTTATGTTGCTGTTCATGCTTGTTTCATCTCAGAAATTTAATATCAGCAACTAGAGTTTTTAGCAGAAATTTTTAAGTGCAGAAATTAGGGCAGAAGTTTGTGTTTCAAAATCAGAAAATTCATCAATATCCTAGTTGGGATATTTCATATTTCATATTTGCACTCCTTGTGGTGGTGTCTAGCATCTCATTTCGTGCCCAGCTGACCCTTCAAGTGAACCGAGCTATGTATGGTGGTTTGTGATTGCATTTTGAAGGTCCTGCTGGCTGTAGATAACAAAATATCAGACATGTGCATGAATAGCAGTGCTGGATATGTGTACAATTGTCCATTTAATGCAGGCAATCCATCTGGTTATTGTTGTTAAGTTTCATACATGTTTGTAATGCTTTTTACATCATGTTTGGCATTATATTTGAATGAAATTATGTATTAGTTCATTGTTTTAAATGCTGCAACTCTTCGTATAAACTGTCATTTACAACACACATATTCATACACCAAACTGCAAGTACAAACTCAAAAAAATAAATAAAAAATTGGGGCTAGACACTACATATGGACACATTTTTGGTATGGTTGTGCCACTACAAATTTGCACCAATATTGCTGATTTTCTGTTCATCATGTTAAGGCGTGATTTTGAATCGTGTTTGACACTAATTGGATTATGGGCTCAATTTTGACATGGTTAAGCCACCTTGGAATAGCACCCAATTCAAGTTGGACATTTTTACTTTGAGCTGCGCTTTTCTTATGACTTGGCCACTATTGCACTTTGGTTGAAGTCTTCAACATTTCATCCTTCTTTTTGTGTTGGAGGTATCAAACTATTAGGAAATTTATAATCTTCATTTGGCATATCTCATCCTTTGGTAGTTGCAACATTATTAATTGACAAGCTTGACCAAGATTTCATGACTTCATATTTTGACAGGAACAAAATTTTGGTTTGACAATGATAACATGACAAGAATGACATGGTCACCAAGTACAAAATTGACCAAAGGCAAAGTTTCATAGGGGTACTGTTACCACACAAATGGACTTTTGCTTGGCTGTATGAGTTTTTATATTTTACATCACAACCATTGCAAACCCAAACATATCCCCCACTACCTGGAACCTGCTGTATTATGTCAATGTACTTAGATAGTAGTGAATTTGTGCTTGTTTTGAAATGTGGTTGGCCCACTGAACACGAACTGGCTGCTGTTGTAAACCCTATCACAAGAAGTTTGGAAACAAATATTCCTAACAATTGAAAACAAAAAATATATATATCTGAACTCATATAAATTTTTGAACATAGAGGAATGAAAACAAAACAAGAGTGTTTGAGTATAAAAAAAACTTTTAAAAAAAAAAAAAAAAACTTACCTCTAATCCAAAAATCTTGCTTCATGATTGGCAAAGGATGGTCTTTGCACACACATAAGAATGATAGTCCAATTGCTTTGAAACCTTCAGTAATCAATCTTTAATGCTATTTGTGCAATGGCAATCAAGAATGAAAGTTCAGCATGTATATATGGTTTGTATCTTGTGTTTTCAAAATGAGGTAGAATGTGTTTGTGTTTGTATTTTAGGGTCTTTAGAAGTCAATTTTAGGGTTTGAGTTCATTATTTTTTAATGAATCATTAACCTAGGAGGTAAAAAAAAAAGAAAATAAAAACAAAAAAAGACAATAGGTTCTTCCTAGATTTGCTGCAGGTACGGTGCAATATACTCAGGTTCTCTCAGATCTGCTGCAGAGTGAACCTAGATGAATCCAAATCCACCTCATAGGACTCTAGTTGGACTCATAGATAACCCAGATGAGGACCTACACATGGAATGAACCAAACCCAGTTGAAAGGGTTTCCTGAGTGAATTGGTAATATTGGTTACACTTATTTGACTTGATTAGCATGTCAAGTCCAACAAACTGATATGTGAGGTATCTTTATGCATATTTTTTTCTCATTTTCCTTTTGTCTCAATGACAAACGACTATGTTTTACAAGTGAATATCATTGTGGGTTATCCCCCCCTTTCTTTGTTTTGTTTCCACTAGAGAGGAGCATGTTTTCATGGCGAACTTTCATTTATTTGATCTTGGAAGCATGACATTTCTCGTGTGATATTATCTAAAGATTAGTTCCCCTTTTACGATAGAACCTATCCATATTGCTTTGGTTTCATCCGTTGCAAAAGGTTTTTCTTTAAGATATGGTCTCCTTCCCCTGTTTTTCAGTTTTTCTGCTATATCATCTTCAGCATCCCTTTTAAAATATTCCTGGTTAGTATCTCAGTCTACCCCAAAAAGATCCCGCTTTCTTTGAGACACCTCATAGGATACAGATCATACAATTGCTGGTTAGAACAACATACCTAGGAGTGGATCCTACAATTTAGTATATCTTGAATTTTCCACTTCCATAAAGGAAGAAAAATTCTTGGACTTGTAATAGACTGATGATAAATTTTCACTAGTATTTGCATTTATAATGTTGTTGCTTCAATTTCATGATTATTTATATAAGTCAATGAAGGATATTTGAATTCTCCATAATTTATAACATGACTCATTAACTAACTTTTCCTTGTCTTATTATTAAAGAGTGATTTTAGATCTTGATAAAATCTATTGCATTCTTAAAATTAATATAAGAGGCGTTTGTTACTAACATGATTGTCTTCACAGGCCCATCTTTGGAATATGATATTTAGCTATGTGGGGAACTACTTTTGGACACATTACTTTTTTAAAGTTCTTGGAGCATCATACACATTTCCCTCTTGGAGAATGAATAACGTAAGGTTCATCCTCATTTGTTATGAAAACTTACTATTTAGGAAGCTTCTAGCTTATGGTTATTTGCTTCATTTTTTCTTGCTAAATAATTTTATGAGTAATCTGGAATTTCTAAGATGGCTTACGTCAAAATTGATTAATTCTACATATGTTGATAGGAAATGAATCATATCCCTTTTAGTGTGTGGATGGAAATGCTAGTGGTGTTTTCAATGATGAGGAACTTAGGCATATTCATGGCATGTTTTATAAGGGTCTTGTCCATTGGATTTTTCCTTGGATTTAGTGCATTGGAATGCCAATTTTGAACTTCTTAATCAGTTGTTATTATAGAACTCTTACAGATGTGCTATAATGATTTTTGTAGATTCCTCATACAACTTTTTTGTTGGCACATGCATGCTTTTTGTTCTACCATGCAATGTCCAATATTACTCTTCGGCGGCTAAGGCATGGAATTTCAGAATTACCTGGCTATATTCAGTTTGTCATAGAGGCTGTTTGGATATTGGCACTCTCATATTTTATAGCGTTCCTAGAGACCTTTTCCATTGCAAACGTAAGCTTCTTTTCTTTTGCCAATTAACTTGCTCAAGTTTTATCTTTTATTTAAAAAGACAATATAGAGATCCTCTTGTTTTTTTCTTGCAGTGCCAAGTGAAGAAAGTATCTTTAGCTTTAATGATATTTAAATTCTCCATAGAATTTCTTTACTTTGCACACTGAAAATTGGAGACTTTGGATTTCAGGCAAAAGATTATGTCTAGCAATATATATGGTAGTGTAGACTCAATCTTAATTTGATTTTCTGTTGAATTACTATATTTTTTGCAGCATCATAGCTACTTAACTCTCAGAAAGCAAGAACTTAATGAAAAACCCTGTGACTGGCCAGCCCTTTATGAAAACAGCTCCTTGTTGTAGCCATTGTTCTCCATTTCTACGCTTTTGTTTGCAACAGCTAGACTAGGAGGAGCTCAAAGGCTTCGCACAATATCATTCAAAATATCTATATGAAAATCAAGGTTTCCAGCCAAAAAGGAAAATGGATGCTATCTAAGAATTGAGACTCCTAAAATCTATTTCACTTTGGAGGAAATGGAACAAAGACTTTTGAAGTTCCAGGATTGTACTTTGATTTGTAGGCTTTTGGGAGTCTTCCCCAGCCCTGAAATTCTTTGACCATCGATCCAAGTAAACAAGAAACTACTGGTGGTGGACATACTCATGATGCCCAAGGATATATTATGGCCATTTTGCAACACTAGTAAAGAAAAGGAGAAATTTTTCCAAGGAGGGGCATGATTTCTCAACAAATCTGCTTGTCAAAAGACCTTCCAAACATTGTGTTGGTGGTCAGAGTTGCGAATTCCCAAATCCCTAAAGCTAGGTTGTTTCTGAGTGCCAAGGGTGTCAAATTTAGGGAAACAGACCTATAATTTATGGTTAGGCAGGGACAACAGTGGACCAATCTGCTAAGGTGGGTAAGGCCTTCTTTATTTTTAGGCTTTGCTAGGCGGGTATTTCTTGAGTTGTTGTATTAAAGATAACTATATTGAATGAAAATTAACCTTGAAGCAAACCATACCATTGCATAGAACGTTCCTATTCGTTTGTTACTAGGTGCTTGTATGTTGATTTGACAATACAAGGGTTCAGCATCTTCATAAAGCATATGAACTACCATGTAAAGAGTTTGGAAAATGTTGCTTTGGTAAATCCTAGTGATATTGCAAACATCTATCCATCGAAGTAAAGGTAACGAAAGCACAAAGAAGATGGGTGCCTTTATCTAGTGAGGGCAGCAGAATCTCAGGTTTGATAATCGAAATGGGGACACAAAATAAAACCCATTCAATGATACTTTAATGAAGATAACAATAAGGACTATACCTCTAGATTCCACACTTAAGCTAGGCTCTCTGCATGCAAACAAAAATGTAAATGAATTCGCCAAAAAATCAGCTAAACCTATCTTAGTTATCCATGAACAAACCTACACATTCCTTGTGTTATTATTATATTATAACAAGATGCCTTGCAAAAGCTTTACAAGGAATTTTATTGCCTTCTAGTTGACAAACTAATAAAAAATAACACTTGAATGAGCAAATGTGATTAAGAGGATCACTAAGGTCAATAGAAATACATACAATGCTATGGAGAAGAATTCAATGGATGCCAAATCTACACATTAAAACATTCCTTTAGGATTACAATATGATATCATACCCTTTGGGAGAAAAATCTAAAAACTACAATACAAAAATGCCCTAAACTCGTTGTTGGAAAGAAACCGTAATGGTCTATAACCTCTTCTCTTTGTTTCAACTTTGCAACCTTTCTCCATTCTCTCTTCTTTAATGAAAAATTGAGTATATATATGTCCTTCCATACCACCACACAATCTTGGAGGAAGAACCAAGGTTGTATGCAATTGCATAGGCTGCCCATGCTTGCTTGAACCATATCCACATGGCCATGCAACTAGAACTATGCCCTTTACATGAACAACCATATGCCATTGTACACAAATCATGTCTTTCAAGGATCAAGAGGCATTTGAGAATCTTCCCATGTAGATTGCATCCATTTGTAGACCATTAATGGTGTCTTGGGTTGTGTAGGGAAGTAGATAGTTTTATCCTTGGTTGCTCGCACAAATTCAATGAAGAATTGGAGATCATGACATTGGCTTGCAAGATAAGGTAAAATCCACAAAATCCATGAGATGGATGATCTAGAACATGCATGAGGATCATTGAGAGCTGAGATTCGACCATTGCATTAATGGCGAACTGGAATTCTTCATCATCCATCGTTGAAATTGCAAGAAAATTCATGCCCTCTGGATGGACAAGTGTATTTGTGTGGGAAAATCCTTATGGAGTAGTTGTAGGGGTCAAATTTGGTCATTAGTGTTGTCCTGGGAGTATTTGGGGAGTGGTTGAGACGAATAGGAGGAAAAGCGGGAATTCAATACAAGATAGGAGGTCAAGATTGGATATAACAAAGAAAGTTTAGTGAAACTCCACAAAAGGGTGAAATAAGCAAAGGGATCAATATGGTGAGAGATGCGGAATTGGAGACCAAGTCGGGATATTTGGATGGAAAATTGGAAGTTCAAAATTTAGCTTGAACTTTGCACAAAAAGAGACAAAAGTAAAGCATTGGGACTATTTGTAGGAATTAGATGCGGAAGTGGAAATTAGGATGAGACATTAGAATGGAAGTTCAAAAGTCCTTTGAAAGTTCGTAGGGAAAGATCAAGGGGAAAGTAGGAAAAGATAGGATGGCATGTGCAAGAATTGGAGATATTGATGAAAGTTTTGAAGTCCATCAAAACTTTGCAATTATATATAAAGGATGAGGGGAACATGCGGAACTAGTGAAGTGAAGTGGAGGTGGAATGGATGAGGAAGGAGAGGGAAGAATTTTGGATGAACTCTGAAAGTTCACAAAGGAGAGGAAAAGGTAGATTGAGGGGATGTGGGAAAGGAAAGGAGGTCGGGACATAGGGATAGGGAAGGGAAGTTTAGATGGTCCACTGGGAATCCGCAAATTCACCAAGAAGCATGGGAATGGGAACATGCGGGGATACGATACTATTGGCGTTTCAATTAGCACCTCTGGAGTGCTTATTGGAAACAGACAGCTATTGCAAGTGTTTTAGTGACTGCTCTTCGAATTATAGAGAGGAAGATCCCTCTTTGCTGATGTTTTGCGTAAAAAGTACAATAAACTAAGGTTCCTATCTTTTTTACTCAACGGCAGGACGCAAGGGTGCATAAACACAATGCATTGCAGCTAAGGCTTTCTCTGGTTTCTGCAGATCTTAACTACAACTAAACTAGCTTTTAATCTATCCTATCTCAAGATAAACAGAGCATGAGGGCATAGGATCCATAATGGATTGGTTGGATCACTTGAATCCATCGTCTCTTCAGAATATGTCTGAGGCTTTGAACTCTTAGATCTATGCTGGGATAAGGTATTATGCAAGCAAACACTCTTTACGGTAAGATGGATCTAAGACTTGCCAAGGAGGAGGAACCCCTGTTCGAGGTATAGGCTGGGAAACAACTCACTAGAAACAACAAAGTACCATGATTTGGCTAATAGGATTCCGAAGGAGGTGACAACACCTGTCCAAAGTGTAGGCTGAAAGACAACTCATTACACAACATCAAACAATAACTATTAACATCAGAATATCTGAGGAGGAACCCTTGTCCAAGGAGGAGATTGAAACAATAAGTTATAAGAAACAAGACGTTTGGAAGAACTCAAATCTTTAGATCAAACTGCATGTGCCTTTTGATTTCCTTCTTCAAGATTTCTCAACGAATTACAAAGAATTGGGACAACAAAAGTACAAAATCATACACAATTGCGATCAACCAATTAACTCTCATCCAAGAGTGAACAAATATACACTTTCAAACTTGTTGGCAACAATGGCGCAACAATTTTGTGTAGTAAGTAAAAGTTGTAAAATAAAGAGCAAAGACTCTTATTTATAGAACTCAAAGGAGTAGGCAACCCTAAAATCTCCTTGAGTTAACATCAAGTTCTTGCCAATTAGCAAGATTTATTCCTATGTCTAAATGTAGGTGAGCAAAAAGTTAACTGGAAATCTACTTTAGTTAACAAAAACTAAAAAAGAATCAACTGGAAATCTACTTCAGTTGACTGAAACTAAACTACAAGTGAACTTCAATTCCAAAATGTTCCTCCAAAATAGAGATCCACAATTAGTGGAGATCTAGAAATGGACATCCATAATTAATGGGATCTGACATGCATGATCAGTGGGACGGTTAGTTAACTTGGAATGAGGAATCGAGTTAACTCCCATTCGCCATTAATGCTTTTTTGGAGGGTAGGATGTCTTTGTTGGTGCCTTACACCTTACCACCTTCAGTCAACAGTTCTTCTATCTAGTTATTGACTTCTTCAGCCTTTGGACAGTCAATACTCCGTAGGATGATGACGTGGCGATTTAGCATTTTTTCACCATTCGCAAGCTGTTGTTGATATTCTATGCACTTGGAAGTTGCATCATCCAGCTTGGTGGACATGGCTGCCCTTACTGAACTTGCAACCATTAGGGTCATCGAAAAATGTGCTACGGACGACATCCTGGAATTGTTTCTATACTACACCTAGCTTAATGTACGCACCTCCTTCGTGTTGATAAAGGCAAGGGATGGATATTATTAACATTCTTGTGAATTTGATAATATTTGCCACAATATGTCGGTACTCGAACAGTTCCATAGAATTGGCATCATAGGTTTTCACCTTGTATGCCAACTATTCTTTCCAAGCATAGAGATGTTGCTTGTTCTCTGTAGTGGTAACTGATTGGTATACCAATTGTAAATTTGTGACTGCGATTTCATCTCCAGGCCTCTTCTCTGCTGTCTCTAGTTCTGACTGTTGAATCTTTGCACGGAGTCCATGTGCTCTGTCTCTCAACGGGTATATTTCTGCTAGTATACACTGTCCTCTGACAACAAATTCCTCCACTTGATTTCTCAAGTGTTTTCCATATGAAATTAGTTGGTGATGGTTTTGCTCTGCGGGGAGGTCTAGCAACTCTCGTGGCAAAGTAGAGATGTTTGGAGTACCGTGCATCAAGCTAGATATGTACATCTTCAACTATTGGTTTTCATCCTTTAAGGCTACTTTGTCTCTTCTGTCCTTAACCATTCTTTCTTGAACACTTACCGAGGCAATTCCAAGAAGATCTGCCTCCACCTGACAAGTGGTCTTATTGAGGTTGACCTTCAATAATGTGAAGTCCTCAACCCCTACCTCGTGTATATTTCTGTCCTCACGTGGGGCAGCTGTCTCTATGACAAATTCTTTATCTTCATTCCTTCCTACATGAACTTGCTTCTTCAATTTCTTCGATGGCATGTCTTGAGGGACATGATCAAACTCTGTGAAGTCAAGCTGGTAGGATGGTCTATTTCTTTTCCTCCCCAGGAGATTCTCAACCCATGAGGTATCTTGAGTGGCCCTGCTAGGAGGAATGTTAGTGTAATGTCCCTGGCTAATTTTGAAGTGAATTTTTCAATTTTCCGCCTTGGACATTTTGTCAAACACTTCGCTTGTGAATTGGTAATTGCTGGTAAAGGGTTTTTGTTTAGTTTCTCCTTGTTTGTAATGTTGCAAATGATGTTCGAGATCATCAACTATCATGTTAATAGTCTAAGATGAAGTGCAAGTAGCTTGTAGTACAAATAGATGATCAAGTCTCATGCAAATGGGCATCTACAATAACTTAGCAATTTGACATACACTTATCATGCAACCTAAAATGATATCTTTCAGCAAGTATACATTTGGACAAACACCTTGCAGCCAAAACTCCTTGTAACATTGCAATGATTTAGAACTGATTACAATTTCTGTCAATGAACTCCAACTGATCACTTTTACTAAGTGATGTCTTACAATGCAATTCCCCAGATATAAATATGAGAGTGAAATAAGCAGATTGGATAGTCAATATATGAAATACAAATAATAGTAGCTTAACATAGAACAAAGGCAACTTGGAATACAAACTTTGTATGAAAAGGAGAACCTGGTCCTTTTTGAACTTGCGAATGTCTCCCAACTTGTCTTTAGGAAATACGTCTCAAGAAACTCGACCTTGTGCCCAATGGTGGTGTTGGCAGCTACTGACAGAGTGCGCCTGGGTTCCTATGTCTTAGGTTTAGTCTTCTATGAAAGCAGTGCTTATATTTGATTAATAGCGGCTCATTCTCCTCCCGTGATTTGGCTCACAAAAATGACAGTTGAGTTTATATCGAATTTTCTCCTTTATTCAATGAGAATTTTCCTAACAGAATATTTTATCCTTATCAAAGCTTCTAGCAATGATATTCGCCTTTCAAATTTATCGACTCTCTTTTAGATATTATCGATTACTCAATATAGATGACAATCTTCCTGAAATATGACTTTGATGAAATATACCAGGCAATTTTTTTTTTCTTTTTCACAACCAAGTTCACCCGTTAACGTTAATGAAACCTCAATCCAACTGAAAAGGAACCCTTTCCTCTGATCAACCCAGATCCCAATATGGGCAAGGTTGAGAGCATACTCGAAAGGGGATCATTAGCATAATTGAAACTGCTGGAAAGTAATAGAAAGAAGTTGCAATCACTCTACCACTTATTCAGCGGGAGGACTGGAATTAGAAAGTACAATGCTGAAAGTAAATATGCAACTCGACCACTTTTCAGCGGGAGTGTGTTGACGGCTCAGCCGATCAACAATATGTAAATGCAATACCAAAGTAACTAGGCGGCATGCCAGCCTCTTCCACTTTTCAGCGGGTGGTACATGAAAGTTAATACTGAAATGAAAGACTGATGCAATGCCAGTCTCTTCCACAAACGTGGGAAAATATGAAATTGCAAGAATTAAAATGGCTGAACAGTACTACTGTAGCAGCGTTACAATATGAGTTTCTCCTGCAAATATCACTATATTTGAAATGCCTCAATGCTACAATGAAGTATTATATCTCTCCTATCATCAAAAGACTTGATCCACACTAAACCCAACCCCAAAGGCAAACTTTTACAATCTGATTTTGACTGACCAGCAACTGGAATTGCACAAACCAGCAACTAGACAACCCTCTAAAATGCTCATAACTCTCTCATAACTACTTCGAATGACATGGGACCAAGTGCAACGAACTCCTAGGAAGATGGCTACCAATTTATGACCAAGAAATAGCTGAAACAACCACTCAATGAATTATTTAAACATTTGCCAGGCATGATGAAGTAGAATGACCTCAAGAGGGGCGACTTCTGCAAAATAAAATCCAAATCTGCATATTAAAATCTGAAACTCACCAAAAGGGGGCGCCCAAGGATGATAATGACAAATGCAAACTACCCAGAACAAAATAAAAGTTATTCTATGACTTATGAATAAAAACTACTTTCAGCTATGCATAACCAACAACTACAAAAGACTCAAAACTTCAGAAAACTCCATCTCAAGTGCTCAATCTGTTCTCAAGAGTCAGGAACAACCATAATCTTAACTAGTTGCTATCTTTCAAGCAAGAAGTCAAGCCAAGGCTAGGAGGTATGCTTTCCTCGAAGCTATTCACTCACCATTTCGGCAGCATAACAATAATGTAGATATAAGATGATGAACTAAGAGCCCAATGCTCTTATTTATAACATTTCCTGCTCCAAATTCAAATTAAATCTCCCTCCAAATGGGCGCCAAAACCAAACTCAAATTCACAATGCCCATTTGTGTCATTTGCATTTCATTTCTCCAAGTCCTCCTCCTCCAAGAAGTATTATACTTTATTTAAAATGTCAATAAAGTATATTTTGGCATCCAAAATAATAATAAAGTGAAACACTTTATTAAAGTGAAATATAAATATAATTGACCACTTATTTTTCCAAGGCGTCCAAACATGCCTTTTAAATATTTCACTTAAAATGATATTCTCATCAAATATCAAACTTGCCGAAATAATCACCTCAAATGCTGGAGACCAACTGACTATACTGCCCTACTCGAAATAGCCATAATACCAAGTTGTTGAAACACTGCCAAAAATAGCACCCAAGGTGTTGGAGACCAAACTGCTCCAATTGACTTGCTAGATATAACCACTGAACTGAACTGCAGAAACCCTACTAAAAATAGTACGGCTAAAAATAGAACTTACTAAAAATAGCATACTGCTAAAAATAGTAAGTTGTTCCAAACTCATTTTAACCATAATCCGAGCAGCGGTCGGACTTACTAAAAATAGTAACTCCAGAAAAGTTCTCGGATTCAGTTGCATGTAATGCTGTCACGAAGCTCTCTGAAAACCCAGAAAGAATCCAGAATCCGAACTGTAAAACTCCAACATGCAGCCGTTGTAATTTACTAAAAATAGTAAGTCCGGAAAAATTCTCTGATTCAGTTGCATGTCATACCATTGCGAAGCTCTCTGAAAACCCAGAAGGAATCCAGAATCCGAACTGTAAAACTCCAACATGCAGTTATCGTAACTTACTAAAAATAGTAAGTCCGGAAAAGTTCTCTGATTCAGTTGCATGTCATACCACTGCGAAGCTCTCTGAAAACCCAGAAAGAAACTCGCAACCCAACTGCAAAACTCCAACATGCAAACCCCTGAATCCTCAAGGAAAACCTCCAAATAGTTGGAAACCCTAATTCTGCCTCTGACTAGCCTACGAGCATCCAAGAATAGGCTAACAGTCACCGAAAGGTGTAGTGATAAAAATGGGGACATTACATTTGACTTCAAAGCTTCTACTCGCTTGTTTCTACTTTATGGTATTTGTCTTATTTGATTAAGATGTCCTCCAATATATATATCGATCTGATTGATTTACTTGAATTTGTCTTCACATAGATTTTTTCTTATTACTCCCTTGTGAGCTGCTCCCTATATGAAATCTACGATTTCCTTTGTAGCTCGATGCGCTAACTGGGAATTGTCTTTTTCCCAAATTTCTTCTTTGTTTGGCTGCTCTTTGTTTATTCGAACTTGTCTCCTAACGGCTGAATATTCAAGCGCTTTTACCAATAGACTCGATTTGCCAAATTCCCTGAAAATGTTCCTTCAGACCATACGATTTTGATTCAGCAAAAACCATTAAAGCATGATCATAGATAATGCTGTTGTCTCCAAATCGAGTCCTTCCAATGACTGTAATTATTTCCTTGAAATCAAAATATTTATCATTCACCAAATTTGGCCAAAGGCCACTAAATTTGGATCAATCGATCCTGCAACAATAAATCAGTTGCTGCAGACTTGCAAATTCCTGTCAAACCCTTGGAATAATACAACAGCTGTTGCAAGATAAATTCTTCGATGAAGCACAAGTGGAAACCCTGGATGGATTTCTCAACTCCAGTTAGGGTTGATCTTTCACAACCGAACCTGGCACTCTAGAGTCTTCAACCCTCGAGCGAGCTAAGCATTCAACTTTAGCTTCTTACTACGTAGGTAATGAGAAATGTAATCCAAATCAAGAGTGTTCAAATGCTTAGCCATCAACTTCTTAAATAGATTTCTCAAATACCTCCAAGAAGCTTCGAAAATATAATATTATTTTACTACTTAAGGGACTTTATGATATAACATTTATTTTAAGTTAGTTTATTAAATTAATTAAATATAAAGTTACTTTATGATTTTAATTTATTGAAATAACTTTATAAATAATTAAGTTAATACTTTCTCCAATTCGGGGACATGACCGTTAGGTCGCTGAATGCTCGATGAATGAGATTGTGCTGCAGTGATGTCTCGTGGTGGAGAGTCCAAGTCAATGGGGACTTGTGACTATTGTGATGGTGGTGAAGTAGGAGGTTTTGCCTCTATCATAGGCACTGTATCTGTTGCAACTGCTTCTGTTATGGGCTCTGTTTTGGTTGTGATTGTCTCAATCATTGGCTCAGCTGCAGTGGTTTCCATGACTATCTCAGGCATGTTTGTGGCTGTCTCCACATATACTTCTTGCTGATTTGTATCAACAATCTGTGTTGTTCCCCTTGTGTGCCTTGACATTCACATCCCTTTGGGAGGGTTACTCCATTGGTTTTGTCTTGGCTTCTTCCTTGACGTGGAAAGTAGTGAAGATTGAACTGGTGGTGGCTGTGTGCGGGGAATTACTACCTTCCTCGTCTTCTTGCTATCCAAGTATAGTTAATTGTTTCTGACAACCCTACTTGTTCTTTCCTCTATAGATGTGTTCTCCTTGGCGTACCAATCCACTTTTGCAAGTGGTTGTGAGTCTACTTGATCCATGAAGAATGTGGGGAGAATAAGCTCTCCGTCATCATCAGATAGGCCCTCCACGTCTTCTGACATGAAGTCAGCAATTTGTGGGAGCCTAAACCGGCTGTAGTTCGGTCTTCGTACATCAAACTCATTATCACAGTTGACCTAATAGTCTTCCATGGAAGATTTGTGTGATGAGTGCTGCTCAAGGTGCGTTGCATAAAGGCCTCTTGGATCATACAATCGTCTCTCAATGAGATATTTGAGATTGAGTCTCACCGTCTCTTGGCACATGATTTTGGCATCAACCGTTGTTTTACACCTGTAGAGTCCTATCTGGATGGGAAAGCTTGCAGTTGTCTTCTTTTTGAAGCATAGATAAGAATGAACTTCAACCGATTACCTCAAGAACTCCATGAAGACTACCCTATCTAAAGGGTAGTGGGCCATCATGGCAGGATGACCGTTATTATCCATATACGCGTATATAGGTGAAGGTGGGGAATTGGATGAACCAATCTGCCTAGTCCACTATTGCCTCCTTGGCTGCTGGTGATATACGTACATGCATTTCATGGCCGAGGTCCCTTATGGTGTGCATAATGAAAAGATCATTTATCGGCTTGAAATGTCGTTCTGCTTGTGTAAATTCAAGTTGCGGAAAATATTCATGGGCCTTCTGCACACCTAAGGTTCCCACAGTGTTTAATACTTTGAACTGCCCTTGGAAGGCAATTAAGTATACAAGATAGGAACACATGTGGAACCTGTGAGCCTCTAAGAACCTGATCATTTGCTGGTGGGGTGTATCATTGATGAGGGTGGGCTAGTCGTAATGCTCTCTGTTGCTGACAATCTTAGTGATGATGTGGTACGTCCATGACTGAAATTGGTTCCCATCTTCCTGTCCAGTGATCCAATTGAGTAGAGTGATCATCACTGCATACTTGTCTCTGAATTCTCCTCGCCCAACATTCTTGGGTAAGTTGGTCTTTTTCACTTTTAGCCACTTTTCTGTCATTCTCTGTTGACACTTATCCTTTGCCACTTTGAATGTTCTTTCACATTGTTTCACATATATAACCACATTGGTTGGACATGGTGGAATAGCAAAACACTTTTCGACATCCTTTGGTTCAAGGCTGCAAATCACCCGCCCATCCACTGATTGGGTTTCTCGTGTGGTAGGGTTGTAATGCTTAATGCAAGCAATTACAAACTCCACGTTCGCTAATGTGATGGGGATTGACGCAGCATCAAGCAATCTAGATTGCTCGATGTTTTGTAGCGTGATCTAGTTCATGCCCTCCAAATCTTTTGAATTGACCTCTAGGTGCACTTGATGCAAGTCTGTGTCTATTGTTTTTAGGAAATCATGGTACACGACCATTTTGGTCTTGTATTGTACTTGGGAGAATTGCAACTTGAAAAACTTAACGATCAACTGTGCACACAACCTTGTTTAGACAACTTAAAAAAACCCTTAAAAATAGCACTTGCTGAGAAGTATTTTTCTGGAAAAAATATGACACATGGGTTCTGTTCTTGTTTCAATGTTGAACAAATCCAATTCATTGTATTTTTGAATCTATGACTTTTTTAGAAAAAATCCCTAAAAATAGGGGCAGCAAGTTTGTTGCTTTTGGAAAATTTCAAGAGATGGGTTTTGCTAAAGAATTGTGTTGATCATACCCAGTTGGTCAGATTTGTGATAGCCTGCTGTTTTTTGTGACATGCAAGAAGTTTAAGACAAAAGAGAGGAAGAAGACAAGAGGAAGATTGGAAGTTATTTGCTGCCCTTCTGTAAAAATATGCCTCTAGATGCAACCTCTGAGAATGTATATTTCAGTGCAACTGATCTTCAAAAAATACGAAGAACGGCCAAAACCCTCTGTCAGATCTTGAAAAGATGTCTTGTAGAGCAAATTGCTGTTTTAGCCTTCAACCTGCAAAAGAAAATAATGAATTGGGACGCCTATGCTTGATTATATAATGGTTGATGCTTGAATGCATCAAGTATGGCTGCCAACTCATGATTGAAGAGTAAATTGACTTGATTTGGAGTTCCCAACTCTAATTTCCATTGATTGTGGGACGTTTAGACATGAGAAGCCTTGAAAATCTCTAACTCAAGTCAACAGATCTTGCTTTGACTTTTTAGGCGTCCTTTTTGAGTGTTGAACACTTTTTTCATGCTGAAGTGCCTTTGTTGGATCTTCATTTCCGGTTGCTCCGTTGATCTTGAGCTGTTGTTGATAGATTCACTGTTGAGATAGGACAAACCTAATTAAGTGTGCCTAGGAGCTACAAAGCTCAAAGACTGAATCTGATGCCTCAACTTCAGGGGCGCCTTTCTTCAGTAGGGGCACTTTTGTCCTCGGACTTAGTCAATTTCTTGATTGTTTTTCAATTTTATCATTTTGACCCTCCATACTCTGATTTGAGATCAGTGCTAACTGATGAGTCTCATTATCTCGCTGAAACGTGGGATGGATAACCAACTCAGTCTTGGAAAGGATGACTGGCTTTTTTAAGCGTGAAGGTAGGTTTAAGTCCTTCAAAAGCATGGGCGCCTTTCTTCAGCAAGGGCGCTTTTGGCTTTTTGACTCATGATTTTCATGTTGCAAACCTTCAAGAATGATCCCAGTTTGACCTCTGTTGTCAGGCGTTTGATTTGTCTGTTGTCTTTGTTGACGATGTCATTGTTGAGATTGATCAAAACGAAGGTCATGCTGGAGGTCCCTAAGCTTGCGGACAACATGTGACTTCCCAAAAAGATGGGCGCCTTTCCTCAACAAGGGCGCTTTTCCTTAACACTTAGCCAATTTCTTCATATTCTTCCTTTAGCTTTCACCTTTAGGTGTTTTCTGCTTGATCTTTGCCTCTGATTGCGTGACAAGTCTTGTTGACGTGCATCTAGATTGAGCGTGAAGTTGAGAGAGAGCTAAGCGAATTCTTTGTAGAAAGCAATTGCTGAAAAATTGATCAGGTGGCTTAGATTCAAGGGTGCCTTTCTTTAGCAGGGGTGCTTTTGCCTTGTGATGTACTGATTCACTGATTTGTGCCTTCAACATCCCTTGTTTCTGCTTCTGTTTGTCGGTGACTGCTGGATCAGATGATCTCACTTGACGATGTGTTGGAAAGCCAACAACAACACGAAGAGGATGTCTGCCTTGGTGAAATTGGTGACTGTCTTTGACCCTCTGAATAGCAGGGGTGCCTTTTCCTAGCAGGGGTGCCTTTTAGGTGCAGTTTCATCATTTGCTTTGAAAATCTTCATCTCCTCATGCTTCGCGTTCATCTTGCATCGTTACTAATTTGATCATTGTTTTGACGACGCGTGCATCCTAGCGAACACCTATGTTGCATGTATGGGTGTTGGAAAAATGACTAAGGCATTCAACTACACAACCTCCTTGGTAGCAAGGCGTGCATTTTCTAGACCTAGCCAATTTTCAGCTTTTTTCACTTTTGAAAATCCCCTCCATTGTAGAGCATCTTTTCGAGCCTTTTCCGCCATGGATTCATCGTTGAAGCTTTTGAAGCTTAGATTTCGCCACCTGGTACTGGCCATTCTGCCATTAATGGCTGCGGAGGTCTTAGGTGAAAAATGAAAATAGACCCACCAGAGTAAAACAATGTTTTTGATGATTTTGACTTGACTAGTGTGATCGTAGAGTCAAATTATCTTATCAAAATCATTTTCAATCATTTCTGGAAAGGTCCTATTTTTTAGGGTTTTCCTAAAAACAGGGGTTTGAAACCCTAATTTTCAAATTTTCAGGATTTTGCAAGCATCTTCCTTGACATAAACCCACAAAAACCCTACATTTGGCTTGACCTAAAACATACTTTTGACAACATTTTTGCATGATTTAGCTCAATTTAGGCAAAATGCCAAAAAATTATTTTGGGTACAATAGATACAAAAGACAGGAGGTCAAGAGGAGAGAAATAAGTTTGAATGTTTGTTGAAAATTTGCGAGAGGAAGAAATGAACTAAATGAAAGGGAGAAGGATTAGATAGAATTAGGGAGTTTCCAAGTAGGACCAATGGTCAAGATGGGAGGTAGGACGATTTAAGGAAGTCTAGTAGTCCACTCAAAGTTTGCAACTTTGCCAAAACTTCACAAAATGAACAAAAACGCCTTAGAATTAAAGGCTTTTGGAATTTTCGGAACTTTCAACATGTGATAAGGATATGGGGGTGATGAGGAACAACACTAATGCAAACTTGACCAAAGGAGACCCATTTGAAGATTTCTTAGATGGGTTATGTATGATGGGCACAGTAAGGCCAAATGAACAAGGGGGGGCTAGGACTCAATTATTATTTTTGCATTGTAAAATTGAGTTGCAACACATTCTTGCACCTTGGGTTCATCTCCTACTACCAAGTGAATATTGGCAAAAAACCTCACTTAAGAAAATAAGGGCAATTTGGGATTGAATAAAAACTCGTGGAATAACAAAGAATTCAAAGATTCACAACTTTGCCCGAAACTACATTAGCATAGATTTGGATAAGCCTCACTTAGACGGGTTTATACTAGAGACGACAAAAATAGAATGGAAAGAACCAAAATATTTCAAGAGTATGATGTAGAGTTTGTCACAAGCATAGACAACTTTATAGCTTCCTCCAAGTTAATAGCTTCTATCCATCAAACTCTTAGGACAGCACATCCTTTTTTCGTACCATTGCATGCAAGTGATCACCAATGTGCCTTTCCTATCCTCTTCTTGTCCTTGTGACATTCACACAATTTATTCCCTCCCTTTCCTTAGGGTCCATTTTTGAAGAGAAAAAATACTGATGAACCTATGCTTGAGAAGTAATGCTAACAAAATCTTAAATGCAATAAAAAGAAAATTTTGGCACACTAAAATTTAACACGATTATTTATCCTTGGAAATCAATTTTGGGAAAAGTCTAGGAAAAACAACACTCATTGTATTAACTCAATTGTTCACAATATAATAAGGTATTTCTCACTTGTGGCAGTGCTTAAGCTTAATCCTGATCCACGTGTGAGTATTTATAGGAACATTGCAATATAAAACCACTAAATAGTATTGCAATATAATAGGTATAAAGTATGTGCTGAAAACCACCTATAATGACCCCTCATTTTCCCACACATGATGGATCATATTCCACACTTGATCTCTCATATTCTACACATGACCACTTATATTTGCTAGCTAGAGCAAACTAGAAATGGTGGGGTGTAGAAAATGCAAATTATACAGCACATCCCACAAATTTCCCACTTGTTGAAAACTTTGCATAGAGGCTGCACATACATAGATCAGCTTCTAAGAGCACCCATGTCCATAGATTTCTTTAACAAAGAAACCTTATCAATACTACTTGATTTTAGCTTGGTATATTTTTGGATTTAATTATGCAAACTTTTTTCTTCATCAATATTTTGGATCTTACTCCATGATCCATCATCAGGATGAGACAGCAAGAGAAGAGAAATGGAAGGTAAGTAGAAAACCAAGATAACTAAATAGATGAAGGGAGAAAGATGGCATAGGACCCAAAAACCACAATATTTTGATCGTCATTTGTTTTAGTAGATGCCTTTGAGACTTTATCTTCATTTGCGAACAAGTGATACACAATTACATTTGGTTCTAATACAAAAGTCGTTTCTCCTTATTTATTGAAATTGAACAGCGCATGTGAGGTAGATGAAAAATTAAACTCTTCATCATCATTGCTTATGCATGGAGCAACAATCGGCTTTTGAAAACAAGTCACCATTGGAGTCTCCTTCCCAAGATCCTCTTCAAACACTATCCTCTTTTTAGCTTCTTGACTCCATGAACACGTGTAGTCTTTGAAAGTATTCATTTTTTTTTATGAATGTATTCATTTCATAAACACCCCCACCATAGAGTTGCCATTGGGTTCATCATGAAGATATTGTAGGTTACTTGAAATCCTTTGATTGTTTGACTTGGAGAAAACTATGAGCAATATCTTGCAAAGAATCTTTGGACAATTAATAGCATTGTGCTCATTTGTTGCATGCAAGGAACAAAATGTTTTAGCTTACTTTAGGAGGCATTTCTAATGTATGTTTTTTAGGTCAAGAAGGCAATCTAAAATGATTGCTTTTGTTATTCCTTGGAAACTACCCTTTGTATTGTTTTATAGAACCATCTTGTTGAAACTACCATTTCAATTTTCATATTGATCATTTCAATCGCTAGTTGTAGGAGAGGATTTGCAGAACATAGGAAAATTGATGCAGGAGCATCTTTGGTTGTGAAGCAATCTTTTATCAACCAAAAACATTTCTTTTCTCGCAATTCAGTTTGTAGCTGTCTCAATAGTTTCTTCCACATTTTACCGCATTGTCATTTCTCAGCTCACGGAGTAGGATATTGGTTCTACACGAGGCCATCTTCAACATATCCATATTTCAGGTGATTTGCATTCGTTTGTAGAAAGTCATCACAAAATTTCACTGTCAATTTTAGATAGAGCATTCAGGGCCTATCTAATCTAGGCTTGTTGTGCGGACCTTTTCTAGAACTTGCGAAGCTTAATGAAACATCATTCAAGACATTTTAGGTCCAGGGGAACTTTCTGGGAGATTCACAATACATTCTATTTCCCGATGGGTTATCTTTTCATGTTCGTTTGCCAACTTACACGTTTGATCTTGCATTGGGGTTGTAAGCCCTTGAGGCTGACACGGATCATAATTGGAGCTAAAGGTTCATATTTATGATCATTTGTAATCCATTAGAAGTTAGTGTGTTACTAAAGTCAAGCTAAGTTCTCAGTTAGTAGTAGATAGGAAGTAGATCTAAAGGTCATAATAAGGCCTTGTGCCAATTGTAATATCTTGTAATGCAATGCAGCAGGCTTGTGAGCCCTAGTCATTCCACATATGTGGCATATGATGCATGTAAGATTGCAAGTTGTTGAATGAATGATAATTCTTGTTTGTTGAGCATTTCTTGTGTTATTTCCGTTGTGCTGAACTCTAGGCTGCATGGTTGGATAGTCTTTTCTGGAGCCTCCATCCGTGATTGCATCAAGTGGTATCAAAGCAAATTTTCAAGTCCTTTGGGAGAGAAGACATTCCTTGTTGTGAACAGATCGTCGGCCTGAGGCAGCTTGCAAGTGTTTTCAACCAAGCGCCGACTGTGAGGCAGTTGAGACCTTGTAGCCAAATCGCCGAATTGAGGCAGTTACACCGGATCCAAGGGAAAGAGATGATGCCAAGGAGAGTGCTTGCTATGGCAAATGTTGCGTGACGAATGGATGAAATGTTGGAGATGATGAGGGCAATGAGTGTTCAGTTGGATGTTGTAGAAGAAGATAGAAGGAGAGGTCTAAACCCTAGACAAGAGGATGAAAGTGATGATGAATTAGATCATGCTGCAAATCAAAACGAAGAAAACCTTGAAGAAGAAGAAGATTCATATTAGGTAAAGATGTTAAAAGCTATTTCCAAGATTGGTAAGAGACCTAGAATTGAAATTCAAAATTACGTGGGAAATTTAAACCTTGAGGAATTGATTGATTCGATCAATGATATGGAAGAATACTTTGAATATGAAGAAATTGAAGATCCAGAAAGAGCGATATTTGCAAAAACTAAGTTAAAAGGACATGCTGCTATATGGTGGAAAGAAGTTCAATTGGATAGGAAAAGGAGGGGAAAAGAAAATCACAAAATGGGATAGGATGGTGACAAAGTTGAAGAATCAATTTATACTTGCTGATTATGAACTTGAATTGTTGAAAAGATTGTAGAATCTTAGGCAAAAGGAGAAGTCTATGAAGGAGTATACTGAAGAATTTTACAAGATGATCATCAGAGCTGGACATAGTGAAGCAAGCAAGGAGAAGGTGGCACAATACATCAATGGACTAAGCACAAACATCCACGAAGAATTGAGCTTGGTGAAGATGACAACAATTAAAGAAGCATACCAATTTGCGCTGAAGGTAGAAGAAAAGCTGAATAAGAAATTTGAACAAAGATAGAGAAGTGCAAGAGGAAGATTCCAGAGTAGCAAATCACAATCTAGAGAGAGAAGACCATACACAAAGAAAAACAAGGATGGAAAACCCTACCGCAGTGAAGAGAAGGACAATAATTCATACCATAGAGGAAGAGAGGACAAATTTCTACTGCAATGACAGAGGACGTCATAATTCCTACCGCAATGATGGATATAGGAGAGATGAAGGAATATTTGAGAAGAGACCATTCAGAGGAGCTTGTTTCAAGTGTGGAGGTGAAGGACATAGAGCATTTGAATGTCATCAAGGAAGTACCGACAAGAGGACTGAGAATACCAGAAGAACAACCTTTGTGGATGAATAACTTGTTGGATCCCCTAGTTCGGTTGGCAAACTAGAGAAAGCCGATTCATTAGTAATGAGAAGAGCTTTGATGCATGAAGAAGTGATCGAGGAACCACTAAAAAGGAAGAATTTGTTCAAGACAAGGTGTAAATATGGAGGAAAGGTATGTAAAGTTATCATTGATAGTGATATTACCGATAGTTTAGTTTCAAAAGAGATTGTAACCAAGTTGAATTTGAAGAGATTGAAACATCCAAAGCCCTACAAGATAGCATGAATTCAGGATGAACATAGGATATTGTTAAGTGAGTAGTGTTTGGTGAAATTTCATATAGGATCATATAATGATGAAGTGTTGTGTGATATTATGCCCATGGATGCATGCCATTTATTGTTAGGAAGACCATGGCAATATGATAGGAAAGCAATTCATGATGGAAGAAAGAATACCTATACTATGACTTCAAATGGCAAGAGACATATATTGATACCTTTGGGAAAAGAGGACAAAATCGAAGTTTGTGGCATTGCCAGAATATGTTTGGTAGATGGAAGGAAGTTTCTGGAAGGATTAAGGCATTAGAACATGTGTTTTGCATTGATCCCACAAAAGTGTAGTAATAAGGAGGTAGAGAATTCTATTGCAAAGAGAGGAGATCTACAGTAGATAGAAGTAGTAAAATTGTTGACAAAATATCAATATATCATATCAGAGAATGTACTAGATGGATTGCCACTGGTCGGGAACATCAGTCATCACATCGATCTAGTACCTGGAGCAAGTTTTCCGAACAAAGCAACACATAGGATGACACCTGTGGAAAATGGAGAGTTAAATTGACAAATACAAGAATTGTTGAAGAAGGGATTGATCAGAGAGAGCTTAAGCCCATGTGCAATATCAGCTGTAGTAGCACCGAAGAAAGATGGAGAACAGAGGATGTGTATAGAATCGAGAGCAATCAATAGGATCATAGTCAAGTATAGATTCCCATTGCCAAGGATGGATGACATTATGGATTGTTTTAGTGGAGCAAAGTATTTTACAAAGATTGACCTAAAGAGTGGATACCATCAAATCAGAATTAGAGGAGATGAGTGGAAGACCGCATTCAAGACTAATGAAGGGTCGTATGAGTGGTTTAGTGATGTCTTTTGGATTGACCAATGCACCTAGCACTTTCATGAGGTTGATGAACGAAGTATTGAAACAATTCTTGGATAAGTTTTTAATTGTTTATTTGGATGATATTCTAATTTTTCAGCAAGACTAGAGAAGAACATTTGTGGAACATCAGACAAGTATTATAGAGACCGAGGGAGGAGAAGTTGTTGATAAACATCAAGAAGTGTAGCTTTATGAAGATGGAGTTGGTGTACATGGGTTTTGTCATTTCTACTAAAGGATTGAAGATGGACCTTGAGAAGGTTAGAGCAATTATTGAATGGCCTACGCTAGTGAACATTGGGGAGGTAAGATCATTTCATGGATTGGAAAATTTCTACCGGAAATTCATTAGGAGCTTTAGTAGCATTTGCACACCCATGACAAAAACAATGAGAGGGGATAGGAAAGACTTCAAGTGGACATTTGAAGCACACAGAAGTTTTGAATTGCTGAAGCAAAAGGTGATAGAGCAACCAATGTTAGCATTACCTAATTTTGACGAAGTATTTCAAGTTGATTGTGATGCAAGTGGAAATGCAACAGGAGCAGTGTTGAGTCAAGAAAGAAGACCCATGGCTTATTTCAGTGAAAAGTTGAATGATGCTAGAAGGAGATATTCAGTTTATGATTAGGAGTTCTATGCCATAATTCAAGCCTTGAAGAAGTGGAGACATTATTTAGTTCTTAAGGAGTTTGTGTTGTATACCGAACATCAAGCCTTTTAGTATTTGAACAGTAAGGGTAAGTTGAACCAAAGACATGAGATGGGTTGAATTCTTGCAAAGTTATACATTTGTGTTGAAGCATAGGAGTGGTAAGTCAAACAAAGTTGTAGATGCATTGAGCAGGAGAAGGAATTTGCTGACATAAATGAAGATAGAAGTATTGGGTTTTGAAGAATTGAGACACATGTATGAGGATGATCCAGATTTTGCTAAAGCATGGGAGGCATGTAAGGAATCAGTAGTGACAAACAAGAGTCAATGATTGGATTATTTCATTTATGAAGGTATGTTGTTCAAAGGAAATCAGTTGTGTATTCCAAGGAGTTCAATGAGGGAGAATTTGATTAAGGAGAAGCATAGTGGAGGAAAAGTACGACTTTTTGGGGTAGAAAAGACAGTAGCTCTGGTGAGTGAGCACTATTTTTGGCCGCAAATATATAAGGATGTCAGGAAGTATGTTCGAAGTTGTAGAATTTGTGAAGTAGCAAAAGGGAGTAGGCAGAATACTAGACTGTATAAACCTTTGACAATATTGTAGAGACCTTGGGAAGATATTAGCATGGATTTCATTTTGGGATTACCAAGAACACAAAGAGGATATGATTCTATAATGGTGGTAGTAGATAATTTTTCTAGGATGGCACATTTCATTCCTTGCAAGAAGACTAATGATGCTGTGCATGTTGCTGACCTATTTTTCAAGGAGATTGTGAGATTGCATAGACTACCAAAGAGTATAGTCTCAGACAAGGACACCAAGTTCATTAGATACTTTTGGAGGACATTGTGGAAGAAGATGAAGACAGACCTGAAGTTTAGTTTAGCATATCACCCACAAACAAATGGAAATACAGAGGTAGTAAACAGGAGTTTGGGTAACTTATTGAGATGTTTGGTTGGAGATAAGACAGGAAACTGGGATATAGTTCTACTGCAAGCAGAGTTTGCATTCAATAATTCAGTAAACCGGAGTCAGGGAAGACACCATTTGAGATTGTGACAAGGATACATCCTAGAGGAGTTGCGGAGCTTAGAGACATCAATATGGAGGATAAGAGGAGTGCAAAAGAAGAAGAATTTGCAGGATTCATGGAAACATTGCGTAGTGAGGTCTAGAATCACTTGGAGGACATGAACAGTAAGTACAAGGAGCAGGTAGATGAGAAAAGGAGACATAAGGAATTTGCTGTTGGGGATGAATTTATGGTATATCTCAGGAAGGAAAGGTTTCTAGTAGGAACATACAATAAGCTGAAGATGAGGAAGTTTGAACCATGTAAGATTCTCAGGAAGTTTGATTTAGGAAATCCATATGAAGTTGATTTATTGAAGGCACTTGGTATATCACCTATTTTCAATGTTGTAGACATCTATGAGTATCATGAAGGATAGTCAAATGGTAGTAACAAAGAAGTTGACTTGAAAGAGTAGTTACCACATCAACCACTGAAGCAGATTGAACAAATTTTGGACACCAAAATTGGAAGTAGCACTAGGAACAAGCAGTAAAAAGAGTACTTGGTAAAGTGGAAAGGAAGACCAGTGGAGGATTCATCATGGATTTCTTAGGCTGAGGTGAACCACTTTGGTTTTCCTCTAGCCCTTGGAAAGTGAGGGACTCGCTTTTCTTCCAACCTTAGGTGTTTGATGCAGAAGCATCCCTGGTTGTAAAGCAATCGTGTATCAACCAAAAACATTTCTTTTCTTGCAATTCAGTCTGTAGCTGTCTTGATAGTTTCTTCTGCATTTTACCGCATTATCATTTCTTAGTTCGCAGAGCAGGATATTGGTTCTACACGAGGCCATCTTCAACATATCCAGATTTTAGGTGATTCACATTCATTTGTAGAAAGTTATCACTCTTAGAATTCCACTGTCAATTTCAGATAGAGCATTCAAGGCCTATCTGGTCTAGGATTGTTGTGCTGACCATTTTCGAAACGTGCAGAGCTTAATGAAACATCATTCAAGACATTTTAGGTCTAGGGGAACTTTCTTGGAGATCCGCAATATATTCTATTTCTCGATCTTTTCATGTTCGTTGGCTGACCTACATGTTTGATCTTGCATTGGGGTTGTAAGCCGTTGAGGTCGATGCAGATCATAATTAAAGCTAAAGATATTTAAGATCATTTGTAATCTATTAGAAGTCAGTGAGTTAGTAAAGTCAAGCTAAGTTCTTAGTTAGTATTAGATAGGAAGTAGATCTGAAGGTCATAATAAGGCCTTGTGCCAATTGTAATATCTTGTAATGCCCTACTGCAAGCCTGTGAGCCCTAGTCATTCTGCATATGTGGCATACGATGCATTTAAGGCTGCAAGTTGTTAAATCAATGATAATTCATGTTTGTTGAGCATTTCATGTGTTATTTCTGTTGTGTTGAACTATAGGTTGCATGGTTGGACTGTCCTTTTTGGACTCTCCATCTGTGACTGCATCAAAAATTCACCTAATTGAACCTTTCTTGATTTTTCTAGTGGTTATCGTATCATCTTCTAGCTTGACTGCATGTTCTTAGGCTTCTTGAAGTTCATCAATTCTTGTAGATTTGACTAAGAAACCAATACAAGTGCTCAAGAGGATTTTTGGAGATGCTTTCAAAGTCGAGTTGATCTTTCCAATGAGGTGGTTGAATTGTGCTAAAAACTCCCTCATTGGTTTATTGTTGTATTTCTTTGCATTGGAGAGTTAAGCAAACAAAAAGTGACCATCCTTAGTAGGTTTGAAATGCAGGAATTTAGTGCGCATGGTCTCCAATTAGCGATGCAACTTGCAACGAGATGGTGGAACTGTTCTATTGCTATTTCAACTATGCTTTCAACAAAAGGTTTGACTGCAACATCATTGTGTGCTACACCAAGAATGCCATAGGTTGTGGTGAAAGCAAGGATATGCTCAGTGGGATGTTGTGTGCCATCATCATAAAGCTTTGGAAGATTCTTCCTTAAGACTACTAGAAAATCGTGAGAAGCTACAAGTGCCAAGGGACCGATAATAGCTCCCCACAAGAATGGATATGATGGCAGATCATTATCATGGGCACTAGTATTCACTGATTTAGGTGGTTTTTTTGTAATGCCCCTCTATAATATTTTTATAAACTTTGTTTTTTTTTTTGTATTTCCTTTGAAAGAAATACTAAGGCAATATTACAATACAAACCAACAACATGTAAATACTAATATCAATGATCAAACTTCTTGCATAACAATTGATAGTAATATAGTAATGAACAACTCACACATGACAGACTGGTATTAACTAAATTTTGAAGCAAATAGTTGCATACAGCTAAACCTTATACATATGTGATTCAAAATTACATAAATAAACAAATAACAGCAAGTCCCAACTCATAGTTAGGGAAAAATAGACCAGTATGTACAAACAATAATCACTAATACAAATAGCTGTTATAAATATCATAATTGCTGATACAAATTGTTGTTATAAATGCTGCCCACAATGACATGGTACTATAGCGGTGACACTTTAGCAAACTAAAACTAGAAATAAATTATGAACTTTTAGCACAAATGCAATTCTTGAATGAAACCACCGTTTATGTCCTCCAATCTAGATTGGAAACCAAGAGGGTTTTGTCCTCCAAATTTTTGCACTCCAAGGATTTTTGTCCTCGGGTGAGAAGATGAACACAAGTGATGAAGCTTTGAAAAAGGGTTTGATTTCAATAAACAATGGATGCTTTTCTTTGAGCAACTCTCTTCCTTTGATAAATTCAATTTTGGCCCCTTTTAATTTGATTTTTTTCCTTTTGAAAATTCCCTCCAAAAGTGTTCACTTAAAACACTCTAATTAAGTATTACATAAGGCATTATGACATCCCATTTAGACAACCCACTTTATAATAATAATATTTAATTTGTACTTACAATGTTTTAAAATAAAGTTACTAAGAGTAACTTAAAATATTATTATTAACTTACTTCCCTAACTTTATCCCTTAGCTTATTAGAAATAAAGAAATAGGCTATGGGTCTCCCAATTATTTTTATTGCAAAAAGGGGACATGACATTCCACCTTTTCTAGAATTGCTTGCCCTCAAGCAATTGCAGATTTGGATGCTTAACTATCTTTGCACTTTCCGATGTAGCATCTTTAAGTGGGAGATTTTTCCAACAAACTAGATATTTAGTTCCTCAATCTCTTCTTTTTGGTGTCAATGATGGCTTCTAGAATGAAGATCAACTCACCTTCATCATCTAGAGAAGGCAACTCTATTGAAGGAGTGATATGCTTCCCAAGTGTGCTTTTAAGGCACGAAACATAAAATATATTTGAAGCTTAAGCTTCTTTGCTGGAAAATATGCCTCGACGTGTTGGCTTAAACCTCTCGTAAAGACTTGGCGTTTTTCTCTTTGTTGGCTTGTATGTTGCAGGATCGCTGAAAAGTCGAACCTTGAAACCTAAGTCGCAGGGTTCTAAAAGTTTCTAACTTGGCGACATTGAGCTTCCTTGTGTAGTCGCCATGTCGCGGGTTTTGGAAATTTCCTAACTTCTGATGCTTGGCGACATCGTGGGCATGTCGCGGGTTTTAAGAAATCCATAACCTTTGATAGAGGTTGTGAAGTTAGGATTTCGAACGACATAGCTGCTTCGTAGAGATTGACTAAGCGGTGAACATCTGTCAGCTCGATAACTCATGGTGAATGACGAAGGCAGTGGGGACCACGACAATGTAATATAATATGATGTTGATCAACAATTGTGATAGGATCTAATCCAACAGTGCACATTTATTCCTGCACCTCTTGTGGTGACTCTTGCGGGGTGTGCGCGCTTCAGACACTTGTCATGGTGGACCTGACTATTGCCAGTTTAAAAAGTGATGATCGGCTGCTAATAGTTGGTGATTGATTGATGGTTGATTTGGCAATTGAACAGACATTGAAGCCGATATAGTTGAAACGGCTGGTTTTCTGGAACTGAAGCGGCCATGGCTGGTTGACGATAATATATATATTGAATCACTCTATATTTTGAAGGGTTCAAAAAAATTGGTTAATGTTCTGCATTGTATGCTTACGAGCAGTGTAACAGTGTGAATGAATGAATCTGTAATGAGAATTTGTGTACGAGGTTGATCTGGGAAATATTTGCTGTTGTGAATTAACACTTGAGAGTGGAGTTTGGAACGCTGTATGTAATCGGTTTACTATAATACAAAGAGACTTTATTTGGTGTGTGGGTTTTTCTCCCGTAAGGGTTTTCCCATGATAAATACTGGTGTTCAATTTTGTGTATGGTTTTTTAATTGTCTATTCTGTTTCAATTGTGCGTCTCTAGTGAACTGTAATTAGAAATTGAACCTTACTATCTGTATTCTCCTCTTAGAATTTGCATTAGGAAAGTAATTTCGCACTTAGGCTTTCCTTACATTCTTAGCTCCACTTCTCTTGAGAGAAGATTGTCTATATGGTTAAACCTCATGAAAACCACTTCTCCAATCTTAAAAGTTTGTTTACTACGATGCTGATTTGCGTACATCTTTTGCTGATTTTGTGTTTGTTGGAGATTTTCCTTGAGTGAATCCTTTTTATTTTGGCTCTTCTTGACCAAGTTGGTTCCTAGCATTCTATTGTCTACGAGGACCAAATCAACTAAGTTAAAGAATCATGACTATCTAAGGCCCTAAATGGATTCATACTAATGGACATATGATGTGAAGTATTGTAGCGATGCTCGCCTAGATAGAGTCATTTGATCCATGTTGTTTGCTTCCCTACTACATAGTTCCTCAAATACCCCTGAATCCACCGATTCACAATCTCTATTTACCCATTCATTTGAGGGTGATAATTGGTACTAGGTATCATCTCGGTTATTGCCAAATGAAAAAGGTCTTTACTTATTGGGTAGTGTTCAACGTACTAGGGGAGTAAACGAGAATAATTCACGACATAATCCATGTACTAGAATATGAATCATAGAACAATCATAATAGTAATTGCACAACATAATGGATTGATTTCATTCATGAAGTATATCAACAGTACATAGCAATTGTCCGTGTCCGACTACAAATGACAAGATACATATATAGATGGCCGAGGTTGGTTGGGATACCAACCATCGGTAACTCTTCCTAACTACCGTCCGACAACTAATCCAACTTTTACTTTAAACTATGCATGTATTATTTAAACTATTATTATCTGTTCCTAGTACGGCCGACTACAACATTTATTTAATTAATCAGTATGGTCGATTACAATATAATTATTTATTATCATGGCGCAAAGAAATGAGCATATTTAGTGAGTTTGTCTACTACAACAAATATGCAATCCTTACCTTGAGATCTTGGAAAATTAGTGATGAAGTCCATAGAGACGCTCTCCCATTTTTGATAGGAGATTGGTAAGGGTTGTATGTTGCTGTCCCCTACCGTCCCCTAAAAATTGCCCCCTAGGAAACGTCCTGGAAATGCGTCCCCTGCCGTCCCCCCGTCCCCATCCCTAAAACGCCATAGAACATAGTTATTTTTATATATTAGAAGCTGATTACAAATAGTTCATACAATATAGGAGCCTAAATTCCAGCCAAAATAACACAAATATATCAAAATTTGTCTATAGCCAATACATAAGATTAACAGATTTACATTAGATACTTATCATTATAGACAAAAAAGAACTTAAGTCTGTATATATCAATTTCACTCCCAACAACAATGCTTGTTGCTGCTATAGTCCATGCGGTCACAATCATAAGTACTGATAGGAGGCTCAACCTCCTCCTCCGGAGTCAAGTCCCTAACAACTGCTTCGAACTTCTTCTTTACTGTAGCTTCTGTTTTTGTTTTCTTGATTGGTTTTGGAATTTTTAATTTTATGCTCTTGCATTTAATTCCTTAGTTTTTTTAGTTCCTCTTCATTCAAATTATACCTTCCCTACAGCCTAAACTGGGCATTTTTAATCTCCTCTTTGTGGATGATCGTGAGACCACCTTTCAGCAGGATAAGAAACCTATCCTTAGGAATTTTCATCACCATGGAGACTTGCAAAATGACAAGATTTTGGGTGAGCTCACATTGAGTCTCAGTAAGGTACCTCCTTTTGCCTTGAAAAACCTCTTCATTCCTTTTTTTCCAAATTTGCCACAAAAGCTCATGAATAAAAACAAGCCAGAACTCATTAAGAGTCAAGACCAATAGAAAAGGACTTCACATAACCAAATAAAACCTCAAACCAAGAAAATCCCTCTTTATTATCCCAAGCTAGCTTGTTCCCAAAGAAGGAAGACCACATATTCAAAGCATATTGACAACTAAAGAAAAAATGTTCAATATTTCAACCTGATCACATATTAGACATACCCTAGGAGGAATACTAATAGCAGATAATTCAATATTGACAGCTAGTTTTTTTAATACAAGTAGCGCCCTAAAACAAGATTTTTTTGGCTCACCTATACCCAACCAAATCCACTTTAAGACACAGGTTCATTTTACATCAGTCCAATCAAGGTTCCGATTTCTATTTAGACAGACAATTATTTTCCTTGGTATGTATTATTATCCCCTTTGATCTACTTTTGCTGCTTGTGTATGTCAGTACTTCCCCATCACTTTTCTCTCTCTCTCTCTCTCTCTCTCTCTCTCTCTCTCTCTCTCTCTCCCTAGCTGTCTATCTATATATCATAGATTCTTTTGTTGGATAGCATGTAACAAATTATAAATTTTTGTTAAAATTATTCTGGTCTGACTGGCATTTCTTCAAACGTGCAGTTTCCTTATTATGATTTTGTTGACCGGGCGGCAATGTACAAAGTGGGATCACTCTTTTATGCAATCTACTTCATTGTCAGCTTTCCCATGTTTATAAGGTGTGTTTTTCACAGAAATTTTACATGTTCTAGGCTTGATTTTTTTTTACATCAAATTGGCTACGTTTCAAGCCAATATAACTTTTTAAACATTTTTTCTCTTTTTTTAATGATAAGTACCTGACTGTCTTTCAATTTAATTATTTACAACTTGTTTTTTCTTTTACAGGTAAGTAATGAAGTTTCATAAACCAAAGCATGCCTTGTGGCAACTTGAAAGGAAAATTAATATTTCTAACCCATTGAAATAGCTTCCAACTCCAAGTGGTGCATAAATTGATGTTCTTTGTAAGCATTTTGTATCTTTTATCTAGTTGTGGAAGAAATAACTTATATAGCAATAACTTGTAGCGTAGAATTCCAACCCTGTTTTAGGTTTACTAAAGGAATGCTCTAGTCTGAGAGTCACAATAATGTTCTTGTAATCCTTTTAATCTTTTCGCCCTTACGAAAAATAAATTATCATCTTTCGTTATTTTTCATCTATTGCTTATGTTCGTTCCTCTCCCATTTGGTAATATTCCTGTTCTTGCCTATTATTTACTTTTTTGCATCGATTTGTTTGAGCTTCAATAATTATTGTAGGTGAAAATTGTTGTTTAGCTCTGACCCTGCTCCTATCCACCTCCCATCCACTAAACAAGGTCATTTCAGACAACAAAACAAACAACTTTCTTAACAAAACAGCCAATGGCTTATTGGATCTGGTGCTTGCCCCCTAGTGGACCATGGCCTTCTCCCAGAATAATAACCCTAGAAAATGAATCTGCAATTTCAGATTGTCATTTCTCTAGAAGCACCAAGAGCTGCAGGGAAGGTCTATAAGGATTCACACAATACTATGCCTTGAGAATAATCACTATTCCCAAAATTCTTATAGACAAGGAAAATGAGTGCAGCCTTTAAATGAAATCCTCAATAATGTTCTCTCTCAATAGATGAAATAAAACAAAGTATTTGGTTGCCAAAAGAAAGAACTTTCATATGCAGATTATTGGATGCCTTCCCTGGAGAAAAAACATTAAGTATCCGTGTCTAGGAAAACTGGGAGTTTGAAGCTCTATAGATGCCCAAGGGACATTTCATTGCAGATTTTCCAACAGAACAAGAGAAATATATCACATGTTTCAAGGAGGGGCTTGGCTCATGAAGACACCAGGCCTATTAATGAAACACTGGTCTACAACTTCCAATCTAACAGAGGATATACCAAGTGCCATCATAATATGGGTAGGGCTACATTTACCTTCAAGCAAATATTCATCAGAAATCTCCTTGAAGAAGATTAGGGATCAAATTGGTGAGTACATGGTGGCATTAGAATTCACAAGAGATCCAAAAGTTCTCAATTATGCATGGATTTGTTATGACATGAACTTGGACAAGTCTTTGCTTGATAAATAAATTCAAGAGATGAGAGGAATACAATGGGAGCAGCCCCTTGAGTATGAAGATATCCAATATAGGTGCTGGATTTGTCATGAGCATAGCTGCTTAGCAAGGATATGACTCTCACAAAAAATCCACGAGCAACAAATCCAAATACAGCCCTAGGAACATATAGAACAACAAACCTCTAAATCATTAAAAACACATTCAACGGTAGACCATACCAATTATCAACAAAATCAGAGCAAGGACCATAGTGAGAAAAGCAATTAAAGGGAAAGATACAACAAGAATGGCAAGTCAGCAATCCAAATAGCTTCGACAAATCCATATGCAGCCCTTGTAGAATTGGAGGCAGAGGAGATGGAGGATGTCTAGTCTATGCTAAATTAAATTGCAAAAATGAATCAAAGGAAAAAGGTAAGCAAGAAGGCCCAATTCAATTCACATTGAAAATTGATTTGCACAATCTAAACACTAGGATCGAAAAAGTTCAAACCAATAACAGCTCCCAAGAGGGGATCTGATCACATGAAATTTATAGTTCTAGGAGCCAATGTCTATGATAGACCCTAAGAAAAGAAGGAAATCTTCAAGTGAGGTCCCATAAACTGAGGAAGACCTAAAAATGTAAATGACATTGACGATAATAATGAATATTTGGATGCCAAAGCATTCCAACTCGATTTGTTCTTAAGGAAGCTACTTTTGTCTTATCATAACTCTTTTTTTGTGGATATTGTCATCAAATATACAGTTATAGGTGTGCCCAAAAAACACCTCATACACAAAGACAAAGTCAAGGACATAAATATTGATTTAATCTTGATCCAAGAAACAACAAGAGTCAACTCAAAAGATCAAATATACAAGAACCTGGGGCAGAGAACACATACACTTTTTGCAAATTTGAAGATACCCTATTGGCATTAATGCACTTGAAGATTTTTTTTAATTTCACCTAAACTCCTCAACAACTTTTTATGTATTGTTCCTTTATAGACTAAAAGTCTCCAACTTGGCAAAAACTTGACAACTTAAAAAATTAGTAAATCAGTTAAATTTCTTTGAAAAACACAAATTTTATGTAGGATTCAGTTACAAAATGTACTTGAGCTGCTTGTTTGCCTGCTTGAGCTACTTGCTTGTGTACTTGAGCTACTTGCTTGTTTGCTTGAGCTACTTGTTTGCTTGGTTGAGCTACTTACCTACTTGATTGAGCTACTTGGTTGTCTGCTTTAATGTCTATTTCAAGTAGTTTTAAGTTATACTGATTCACAAACTCTAACTCGTGGGTTTTGAGAGTAAGGAGAAATAGTAAAAATTAAGAGTATTCATCAGTACATTGTCCTCATAACCGGAATAACCATCACTTAGGTTAAAACGTCCAACTCCTATCAAAGCTAACATCATCACCACAAGGAGCAATGTCTTCAAATTGCACATCTTAGATTTTGATTGCTTGAGGGCAAGCAATCTTGAGCGGGCAAGACTATCATGTCCCTGAAATCATAACGCTAAGATAACAAACATTGGAATAAGTAAATAAGATAAAAACAAAATACATATTAAAAGAAAAACATTAACTATTTAATATTATTATTATAATTATCAAAGACAATATTATAGTGAATACCAAAATATAGATATTAAATTATAATATATTAATGAGAAATACACAATATATATCAATATAAAAGATGGCCATCTAAATCACAATTATTTATAATAATCCTTAAATAAACAAATAAATTATTATATATATATATAAATCTAGATATTATTATGAACAATATTATGATATAAATCTGTATATTATTATAAACAATATTATGATAATACAATATCATATAAATATTTACAAATCATTAAACAAAAACTATGCATTCCAAAACAGCGATCCCTAGAAAAGATATAATAACTACTAGTAAAGCAAACATGAGCAGTAATAATAATTAAAAAGCATAAGCCATTGATTAAAGTAGAAGACAACAATTAAAATGTCTAACAAAGGCAGCGATTATTTATTCTCAAAGGGCAGTGGTCAACTTTGTTAATAAAGGAATGTGACCATTTCAACGGATGCCTCTTTTCAAAGATGTGTCTCCTCATTGAGACATGAATATATTAGTATAAGAAGTAATGGGAAAAGGAAAATAAAGAAGATGGGAAAACATTGAGAAATACGATCTGCATGCAGAACAGCAGCAACAGTGGTATAATCTAGGATGGTTATGCATTGGAATATAGAACCATTTAATAGGCATACAAATATATATGCATAGATATAGATAAATTTTATAATGAATAAAGAATTTATAAGAATACTAATTGATATAAACTTAAAGAATATATATATATATATATATATATATATATATATATATATATATATATATGGTGTATATATATATACACAATTATGCAATAATGATACTTGCAACAATTATTAAACCTTATAAGTAATGATGACTCTTAGTATAAACATAAGTAGATTATGTATATTTATGGATTGTTCTCATCTTATGACCAATCCAGTATAAGGTTGAAGGAGGCGAGTAAGGAAACATGGAGAGATACACAACTTAGGTGATGTACTCACTTAGCAATAATATTTAGCATATTTCGAATATAAGAAACATATATTGCTAATATAATTATTGTTGTAATGCTTTCTTTAGTATTATCATGATGATAATGATGTTGATATTGACTTAAAGAATCAATAATAAATGCAAATGTATTTGATTGTTAAAAGATTGTCTTTTGAGTGTTTTCAAGCCTACTAGGGAGGAAGGCCTTGAGAAAAGTGGTGCCTAAAAACCCCACTTAATAATCTGCTGCGGCCATGGAGGGGTGGGGGTCTCACTTAACAATCTGCTGTGGCCATGGACGGGTGGGGTCCCACTTAACAATCTGCTGTGGCCATGGACGGGTGGGGTCCCACTTAACAATCCATTGCGGCCATGGAGGGGTGGTAGGCTAAGAACCACTTATAAGCTCCGTTGGCTTCCCCTAGTAGGTTAAGTGTCTTCCGAGGTGATGGCACGGGTAGAGAAAGCAGGTACAAGTGTTTCTTCTAAGCACACCACTCCGAGACGGTCATGCTGCTTGGGGCCAAGGGGTGGGTTGTCTTGATAGGACGCTTGTGCTCTTGGGCTTAGATGGATAGCTTCGAGCGGATCTACCCATGCCACTCATATGTCTTTATTATTGATTTGTGATTATATTTATATTTGGATATCTAGATATTAATGCTAACAGATATATGTACATGTGGAAATTTTAAATGCAGATTTCAATCCAAGATTACTTAGTCAAAGAGAACATTCATTTGAAAAAAGAAGAAACACTAAATCTAATCAACAAGCGGATTCTAGGGCAAAGTCGGGTAAGGGACATTACACTAACTTTGTATCAAATCATTTTAAATCAAACTAACAACAATATGCAGAAACAAAACCATAGTTTGAAAACTTGGACTTGGCAGTTATAATAACCCCTTAAGTTTTTTTTGAAAATATCAACACAATTTCACCACTGTTACCGTTAGCTCCAAATATAAAGCAGTAAGAATAGTAAGCATTCACCTTTTGATCACCAAGATCCCAATGTGGGTGAGGTGAGAGCATACAGTGTCGGGGATCATTAGTAAACTGGAATGTAATTACAACTGAACATAGATGGCGAGCCAACCATAGAATGAAAAGAAATTACAAACTCAACCACTTATGTAGTAGGAGTGGAGATATTAACAATTAATAAGGCGGCAAGCCAGCGATTAATCCACACTACCACTTATTCCGCAGGGGGGATTAAAACGCAAGTGCTGTAAGTAAACTTCAGACTCAACGACTTCTTCAGTGGCAGTATAAACAAGAATATAAAGTGCAAATTATAAATAGTTGTTAGTACTACTAAACCAGCTTTACAAAATAGATAATCAGTTGCACAACAATTTAGTTTTTTGTCTCCAAATACATCAGATTGTTAGAGACATGTTCTCTAACTAATATATCATGTAAATGATCAGCAAATAATCTCATAACAGCAATAAATCAGATCTGATAAGAAACAGTAATGTACAAAAAATCAGATCAGTAGTGTAGAAATCACCAAAATGTTCATATCTCTCTCCAAACACCTCCGATGAAGATGAAAGTGAATGCAAACGAAAGCTAGGAGTTGGGAAATCAAATACCAATGGAGAAACCTCGCCAAATATCTCTGAATTATTTGTGCATGCTTCCCAATGCAGCCACAATGAAAACCCCAATCTCTAAAGAGGGGCGACCAGCTCTAGAAATAAATAGAAACCTTCAAAAAATATGAAACTTTGTGCAAAGGGGTGCCCTAGGAAGGGAAAACCATAGAGCCAATACCCATAACTAAGAGAAATTCACCCAATGAGCTATGAATTAAAACGCGCTACAGCCAAGCATGAACCAACAACAGTAAAACAAATTATACAATAACAATCTCCTTAAATAAATCATAAATTGAAGCTCTATTTGCACTCCTGAGTGAAGCACAGTCTTCAGTAAGTCCAACTAGGTACTATTTTTCAAGCACGAAGATTGGAAGAAGAAGCTAAGAGGTATGCATTCCTCGAAAGAAAGCTCTGAAAATATTTCAACAGCATAACATTATCATAATTTCCAAAAGATGAGAATGAATGAGCAAGGTTTGATTAAAAAGACTTCACTTGGAAAACGAATCACTTTGAAACCTCCAAGAAAGAACACGAAACACTTCAACTTTCAAAAGGGACACCAATCTCCAAAATGCAATTATAATATTAAATTACCTTTTTAGCACAACTCCCTAGGCATCTGAGATAAGAGGTAATTAATATAGCTTTTAAAAATATTAAACTTCTCCACTTAAGGCGTCCAAGACAAGTCCCCTCTTTTAAAACAACTTGAAGTTGATTGCCTAGGCATGGGGTCCAAAAATCAACACTGAAAAAATGACTAAGTTATTAAAACTTAGCTCCAAGAGGAATGAAGAAGCCAATGCCAAAATTGAACTGCCTCACTGCAAAAAATAGAATGATGGACCGAAAAGACTATGTTGTTGCTAGGATGACACTGCCATAAATAGAATTTACCAAAAATAGCAAATTGTTATAAATAGTAAGTGATTGCAAACTTCATTTGAACAACTGAGCAATTATCATGACTTAATAAAATAGTAAGTGTCTGGAAAGGTTGATAGAATTAGGTGCATGCTATACCTTGTTGGAGTTCTTTGAAAACCCAAAAAAACCCAAAAACCTTTCTTGCATGCAAAGTATTAGATAGAAATGCATGTCATTTACGTATCATGCATTTTACCACATCTTGAAGCTCTCCAAAAACCCACAAAACTCACTTCCAAACTCCTACATGCAAGTCTTCAAAATCTCATCTAAAACCTTCTACAAAATAGGAAACCCTAATTTCCATTTCTGACTAGGTTATGGGCCTCCGGAAATAGTCTATCAGTCACAAAAGAGCGTATGGCTAAAATGGGGACATTACGGTCTGCCCTTCCCAAAATTGCTTGTCCTCAAGCAATGCCACTACATTCCAAGTTGATCCCACCAAAACATATAGGATCCCAAGGTCCCATGTCCATCTTTGAAAAAACCCACCGTGCTGATGCTGCACCACTCTGATCACACAAATAAACCCCTTGTGCAAATTCTGCTCTAACCTCCCTTGTAAGCCCCAAAAGTTACCATTCGTTAAACTCAAACTAAAAAAATTGGAAGGATTGAAATCAAAATCCTGCAGCATCTCATGCCGAAAAAAATCTGAGGAGTCAATATCAACAATGCCAATAACTAACACATTCTTGGGTACAAGGAAGAATATTCTAATCAACTCAAAAACAAACTCATCAGCATAACTCCCCAAGGCATCAATCAGAGTCACAACTGCACATGTGACTCCCTCAAGACTTCTTGCAAAGAAGAAAGCAACCCTGTGCAAAAACTCCACAACCACATCCTCAAAACTCCACAAGGATGTATAATGCCTCCTCTGAATAATTCAGATATAACCAAGAAGACACTCTCACAAATTTCTCTTCAAGAGTCTCAAAATGACGAACCCAATCGAGAAAAGGTTTGCTGCCCCAAACATTTGTACAAGCAAATGTATAAAGATAGCCACTGGAAAAGAGCTTGAACATTATCCAATATTGATTCAAATCACCCCAATCCATCGTTTCTCCCATTTGAGGCCAAAAATCATCTTTGAAAAGAGATTATGAAGTGAAAAAATGAATGTACCAGGTGCCCATCAAGTCTAGACTAAATGACTTAAATTCTGATTTAAGAAAAACCAGCATGCAAGGAATTGAATAGCTGCTGCAACACTGAAAATCAACATTCATTTTGACAAATCTGCTCATGTCTAAGGCTGGAAACACCCTTTCTAAAAAATCCATTACAGCAAATAACCACTCTTTGCTCAATTTTCCTCTCCAAGCCACCAATTGATGAGCAGAAGGAACCAACAAATGGCTGATAAAGAAGGAATCAACATCCAACAATCTGAAAATCTGATGTTTATCTCTCCATACATCCTTTTTTCCACTTATAATCATTATCATCAAAACATGTTGAGAATTCCAAACATGGATACTCAATTGAAAATGATCTCCAAAACTCCAGAAAAATTTCTCAACATGTTCCCAAATGTTGATTAGAACCAAGAGTGGTCTCCAGAGATTGATGTTTCCTTTAATGAACCTTCAAAGCCTCACCATGAAAGCTTCAACAACAAGTGTACATGGAACACTCAATGTCTTCAAATCCCATCCCAAGAAGAGATTTAAATGAACTGATTTATCACTCAACTCAAAAGATGGATTATTAGACATGTAAACTCTTTGTCTTGGTTCTTCTTTCTCCAATGCTTCTAGAATCAACGAATGCAAATTGATGCCAGTATCTCAAATCATAAGCAAGGAGGAGCCATCCCACAGAAAGAGAACTACTCTGACTTTAATTCTTTGATCAATGCGTTCCATCTGAACTATTACTTCTTGAAACTCCAAGAAGTATTCAACAAATCTGAATTCACTGAAAAAATTGAATCCAAAAGCATGAGACATAAAATTGTTGAAAAGATTCAATGAATCCATCATCAAACTCAATTATGAAATCAGTTATTCTTAAGGAAGTTGGTGCAAGCATAAAATTTGATAGAAATCTAACTAACATTCCCATTAGATATTGAATAAACTCTTCATCGGAATGCCAATCGATTTTTTGATCCAATCAAGAACAATAACCTCATTCCTCCTCATTCCTTGATTTTCCACTTCCTGAAGAGTGGATGAATTATTATCAGCAGTAGTTTCATCATTATGGAACTCATATATCATTATTCCACTCCTAGAAGAAGTGCTACAATTCCTCCCTTCATCAATAGTATCTGAAGGGATTCCCTCATTAATCTCAAAAAAATGATTTTCATGAAACACATTAGCACCAACCTCAAATAAAGGATTATCATAAGCCTGAAAGACATGCTGATGAAAATTTGAACTCCTCGTTCTTTCAGGACAACAACTTAAATCAAAAGTCTCTTGTATGGGATCAAGCTCCTTAAGGTCTTCTTGAATTTCTTCAGCTCTTCTTTTGTTTTCTTGTTCCTTAAACTAGTAAGCAACAATGATTTGATTTTCAGCTTCTCTTAATGCTTCTTGAACTTCAAGCAATTTAGCTTTTGTTTGTTTTTTCCATTCCAATGCCTTGTCAACAACTTTAGCAACCTTGTCCTTATCACAAATGATGCGCAAAAGGCTTGTTTCGATTTCTAACATAGCATTCTTAATAGACTTCAAATCAGCAAGAGGAATGTAGCACACAACTTGACTCCTTGGCACGTTGTTAATCATATTTTTCACATGCAGATGAATGTCATCTAGTCTGGACAAAACTTGAATCTCCTTACCATCAATTAACGAGCTTTGATTGCTCCATTCATGACCTAGTTGAGTTGATGAAGTGTTGCTATGGGGTAAAAAGAAACCAGAAATCTTATCAGTTGTGCTCCTCAGACTGTCACGCATTTTGTTGGCATTCAATTCGCTCCTCTGGAGTATGTATTGGAAACGGACAGCTATGCACAGTATTAACTGCTCTTCAAATTAGGAGGGGAAGCTCCCTCTTTTGCTGATATGCGTAAAAAGTAAAGTAATCTAACTTCCTATCTTTTTGGCTTAGTTGGTAGAGGCACAAGGTTATATAACCAAATACGTTGCAGCTAAGGTTTTCTCTGGTTTTTGTAGATCTTAACTACAACTAGGCTAACACTAAAACTATCCTATCTCCTTAAGTAAAATGAGAGAAAAAGGAGTTAGGAGCAATTGGGAATTGTTGACGATATACTCTATCTCAAGACTCCCAAGGAGGTGAAACACACTATCCAAGGTGTAGGCTGAAATAAAGGTTATTGGAAACAAACATGAAATGACAAGCTAGTTTTCAGGATTCCCAAGGAGGTGGAACACTCTATCCAAGGTGTAGGCTGAAAAAATGATTACTAAAAACAACACTAAATGATAATCTTTACTTCTACATTCCCGAGGTGAAACACTCTATCCGAGGTGTAGATTGAAAGAAAGATTATTGGAACAACACTAATACATCTGGGACAACAAATTGCATGATGAAACCAACACACAATAGATGATCAAACCAGATTTATATTAAACAATAACAAAGTGAACCAATACAGAATAGCAATATTGCAGGCAAGGTAGGCATAGCAATTTGCTATTACAAGCAAGTTAAAATACAAGAGCAAGGTGCTCTTATTTATAGAATCTCAAAGGAGTAGGGAACCCTAAAATCTTCTTGAGTTAACATTCAGTCTTGCCAGCATACAAGATTTATTATTATATCTAAATGTATGCAACCTAATAGTAAACTGGAAAAACTACCTCAGTTAACTGATTCTAAACTAAACTAATTGGACTTTGCAACACACAAGTCTTATTGATATGAGAGTCAATTGATAACCTGTTGGTGTTTCAATTCGCACCTTTGGTATGCGAATTAGAAACAGACAGCTATGCACAGATTAATTGCTCTTCGAATTTGGAGGGGAAACTCCCTCTTTGCTGATTTTGCTTAAAGAAAGTAAACTAAAACTTATTTGCCAATCTTTTTGTTTAGCTAAGAGCACAAGGTTATAAAACTCTAGCGCCGTAGTTGAGATTTTCTCTTTTGAATTTCAATGACGACTAAGCCTACTCTAATGACGTTTCTAACTACTCAAGTAAACGCAGAGTTTGAGAGTTAGAAATGAACAAGGAATAATTCTTTGACACAAATATTTAAACAAACTTTCTTCCAACGCACATCTACTGTACTTTCAATGCAAGCTGAAATAGAGATCATATAAGCATAACACATAAAATGGAAACTTGAGATAGTAGATCAAAGCAGCAAAGTAGGCATAAGATTTCATGTTCTCAAATTTCAAGTAACAAAGATCACACTTTTGGGACAGCAAGATTGTAGCAAAATAGGCTTATAGCTGAGCAATCAACCAGAATACATTGACATAAGACACAAGAACTGAACAATAACTTGCAGCTAAAAGAGGCATACAAACTTGCTCTTACTTTAAGTGAACAATACTCAATAACAATTAGAAGGCACTAGTAGGCTTAGCGTTTTGTTATCACAAGCACGGTTAAGAAAATAATGTGCGAGGCTGCCCTTATTTATACACAAGCAAAGGAGTAGGGAGCCCTAAAATCTCCTTGCTTTTACAGCCAAGACTTGCCATCATGCAAGCTTTATTTCTAAAACTGAAACAAGATAAGCATCTAACAACCTATGAAAGCATAAAACAGGGAAAGTGCCAACTATTACAACTTGTTTTCTTTTCTCTTTCAAAGAAAGGATAAGCCTAAGACAGGAATGGAAAGAAAGCGTGAGATAAGAATGGAAAGAAAGCTCGGAGAAAGCTTCTAGTTCACTGCTCCTTTAAATCTCAACCACATCTGCCAAAAAGCTGGAAACAGTATCTCTATCAGGAGCATCAGTACTATTTATAGCAAAATTCCGCTTTTCCAAGATCTCTTCACCTTCTGCAATTGAACTTAGAGAATCTTTCACATCTCCAGCTAATCTTGGTGGCTCTGCAACTGGGGTGATGACCTTCTATAAATATATCCTCTTGCCTTAGCATATTTCTCGTAGCTTTTATGCTTCTGACACTTCTCCTGGTTTTTCAATGGAAGAGTATTGTACAACTCTTTTCCAATACTTGTCCTTTTGCTCAAAGCACTTCTCAACATTGTCCAGCCTGAGGCTGCAAACAACCCAAAATGACCAAGATGTCTGACTGCAACATTTCATGAATCTTCCAAAGCATGCAAATTGAACACTAGTTTGATATGACGCAAATCAATTTCACAAGTTTTGATGAAATCATGATACAAGACTGTCTTGGCTTTGAATTCGATGGGAGAATACTCCATGCTGAAAAACTTGAAGATTGTTTGTAAACTTGACTATGCTCAAATAAGTTTTGCACAAAAGCTAAAAATAGCTTGCTGATTTTTCTTCTTCAAATGGGCAGATTTCTCAAAAATAATTTGAGATATGGGTTTTCTTTAAAATTTCGTTGCAAAGAGACCCAGATTGTCCGATATTTGAAAATGTTGATGGCTGGTTGAAAAAGAAGAAACCCTAAAATTTTAAAATTTTCTTGAAAAAAATTGAGAGTTGGGTTTTGTGCGGAATCACGTTTTGGATGAACCCAGTTGATTAGATTTTGAAAATACTGAAGATTTTTTGAACATGCGTGGAAAAAGCAGGTTCTTGAAGTTGAATTTTTTTCCAAAGTTGTTGGGAATCATGAACCAAGCTGACCCAGATTTCCAAAAATTGAAAAAGATGACCCCCTTCTTCTGAAAATTGGCATGAAGAAAATTCTTTGTTTCCTCCTCTCTTGCCTTGGACGCCACTTGCAAAAATTTGTTAATAATGAATGCTAAGGCCTTCTTAAATAGGTTTTTAGGATAAAAACTGCTTTTATTCTCCAACTTTAAATCTTTCAAAGCCAATATTGAGCCAGATTCGTTGAATGTAGACACTTTGTTTACTGATTCATGATGAGAATTTGAAATTTTCTCTAAGGCATGAAACTTGGACACCTTTGGCTAGTAAACTTAGCCATTTTTCTTGAAATTTCAACTTTTGCTTGATTTTTTTTTTAACCTCAGTTTGATCTTGATTTCCGGACTCCAGATTGATCCTATGAATTGGTTGATGATTTCATTGCAGAGCTTGATCAAATCTGAAGAGATTATCCTAGAGGTTGGATGAAAACATCATCTTGACCTTCAAAATGTTGGATGCCCTTGGCTACCTGGGGCGCCTAAGCTTACCAGTGTTAGCCATTTTTTTGTTGCTCTTGAATTTTGCATGTTTTCTGATCTTGTAATGAATTCTCGTCTTTGGATGATCAAGAGGTCTGATGAACTGATGGCTGGACTCGTTGGATAGCTTAGAGAATTTTGAGGGGGTCCTCTGCAAGTGATATCTTCTGAAAAGGTGATTTGGAGTCTCAAATCCTTGGGCGCCCGTGGCTAGCTGGGGGTGCCCATGTCTTCCAGAGATAGTTTTCTTTTTTTGTGTTTTTGTCTTTCATTTGACTTTTTCCATTTTCCCCATGTTTTCGCCTTCGTTCAATCTATGATATCTGATGATTGACAAATCTGATGAGTTCTCTGATGATTCCATTAAATAGCTGCTTCAAGTCTAAAGAAAACATGCTGGAGGTGCCAAACCTTAATTCAATCATTTGATGACCCAAAAGCTTGGGCGCCCCTGGCTACTTGGGGTGCCCATCATCTCCAAACAACCATTTTTTGAGCATTTTCAACCTTCAGTCTTTGATCTTCGATTATATGTCCTCTATTTGATTTGCAATTGCTGGTGATAGACGAATCTGACGATTAGGCTGAGATATACAATAGATAGTTGACATGATTCCAAAGACAATGAATACATTTGCAAACCCTATTCTCTGCATTAGGTCCTCCAAAAGGTTGGGCAACCCTCGCTACCTTGGGCGCCCAATGTTCCCAAACTTAGTTTATTTTTTGATATTTTCATGGTTTGCAATTTGCCACTTCGTCAATACTCCTTTCATTGATCTGAGATTCCGGCTGATTGGTTGATTTGATGAACCTTTTGCTGGATTCGTTGTGGAGCCAAAAGAATTGTGAACAAAACATCTTGAATGCAAAAACCCTAAGTCCATCAACTGGTGCCTTGAAAAGTTGGGCGATCACCAGAGTTAGTTTTTAATTGCAAATTGCAAGTTTCCCTTCATTCCTCACGTTTGTTGCCTTGATTTATGGAGACTGAATTTTTTTTCTAAGGCATGAGTGTCTAGAAACCTTGACTGGACTGGGGCGCCAAGGCACTCTTGTGCTAGCCAAAATTTTGCAATTTTCAAGATTTTCTAGCCTCCCTCCTCCATTCTTCGTTTTGTGTGCATGTTCATCATTTCCCATCCTCTGTGCAGTGTTTGAGACTTTGAATCTTACACCTGGCAGTTTGAGCATCCTCCATTGATGACCTCTGAGCTCCTATTTAGCTTTTGAAAAAGTAGAATAGACCCACCAGGGCAAAACTGATCTTTTGATGATTTTGACTGTACTGGCTTGATGAGAAAGTATTTTAAGCCAATCAAAATCAGTTTCAACCCCTGGGGTCAGACTTTCTATTTTTAGAAAATTTTGCCAGCATCTATTTGAGAAGAAACCCAAAACAACCTAGAAAAAGTCTATATTTAGAAATTTTCTGTTTTTAAAAAATTTCCTAAAATTTAGGGCTGAAAAATGAGATCTGGGTAGACAAGGTTGCTTTGGGCAAACCCAGATCCTCAGATTTCGAAAATTTTGAGTTTTTTAGCACCATGCATGACATGCAAGTTTTCATTTTTTGACCGTTTTGATAATTTTAAGAAGACTTTTGACCATTTCTTCAAAATGCCTAAGTGTAGCAAAAATTTTAATTTGGGGTACAACATAACCAACATCAGTTAACTAAATGCTAACTAAAAGTTCAACCTCGACTAAAAGTTATCCCCGAGGATTAGATAAACATGCATGAAATCAGCAATCTAAACTCAAGAATGATGTTGAGTTGACTGTTGCGTTTGACTCTATCCTTGGGAAAATCGTGGGATCTAACTGTCTGTCTACTCCAAGCCGTCATGAGCAATCATCTCCTCCAGGAAATCATTAACTGCATCTTCTTCAAGCGCTCTGATACTATCCAAGATAATAGACCGTTTAGTCAATGTATTCTCTCCATCAGTGATCAACTTCAGACATTCTTTAACCTCCTCAGCTGTCTTGTCGAAACTTGTTGAGATCACGGAAAAATGATTCAAATTAGACGCCATAGGATCACCATTAAGACCATCGCGAACGAATCTTTGGAATTTTGCTTGCACGACATTGAGATCGATGTAGGTACCATCCTCATGAAGATAATGGCATGGGATTTGTATGATGAATCCGCTTACGAGCTTGATAGCACCAACAACATCTTGTTTGATTTCAGCCATCTTCGTAGACACTCTTTCATAAGATTCTATTTTGAAGAGGTGTTCTCTCCAAGCAAAAAGCTTCCTTTTGTCTTCATCTGCTATAATGGCATCATGTGCGACCGCCAATTGAGAAATGATGATCGCATCCCGTGCTTTGTTCTCTGTGATGCTCAACTCAAGCTACTAAATTCCTTGACGAAGATCATGGGCGTTATACCTTAATTGGTACAACTCTGCAAGAAGGTATATACCCCCAATAAAAAAATCTTCGATCCAGTTTTCCAAAAGGCTTCCATGATTGACTAACTGACCCAACTTTTGTTGATCTGTAGTTGATTCTCGAAGTTGAGGAACAATAGCTGCAATGTTCAAAGTCCCATGAAGAAGATCTAAGATATACTGTCGTAGCTACTTATTTTCAACCTTGAGGGCTGCTTTGTCTTCTTCGTCCTTCATCACCCACTCTTGAAGATTGCCTGCAACTACCTTAAAGAGGCTCATGTCCACGTGTCGAGAGCTCCTACCAAGGTTGGCTTTGACAAAGGTGAAATCACCAAGCTCAACCTCATCTAGTCTCTTGCCCTTTGGCGGTGTAGCAACCTCGATGACAATCTCTGCATCAGGATTCTGCTCTATATGTACTTGTTTCTTGATATTCTTGTTTGACGTGTCTTGATAGACATTGCCAAACTTTGAAAGATCAAGTTGATAGGAAGGCTTTCGCCTCCTACCAAAAGTCTTCTCAAGCCAAGATGAATGGTCTATGTTGACTTCTCTGGGAGAAACGGCTGCAGCTGTGTCAACTCTTGGTGAATGAAATAGCATTGAGACTACACGAATGAGAGGAATCTAAGGAGATAATAGCGGACTAGGAGATGAGGTCCCGACTTCAGCTTGTATATAATGTCCCCATCCTGGGCAGTACAGTTGATTCAGGGGTTAGCCTATCATTCAGATCCTCGTAGGTTGACAGATGTGTTTGGAGGGTCTTCTTCTTCAGTTACCCAGTGGTTAGGGACATTACTCCATCAATTGATCCAGGTTTGGACCTTTGCAGATGCTTAGAAAGTGTTATTCAAGCACTTACTATTTATAGTAAGTCAGGCAGGCAAGAGTTACTATTTATAGCAGGTTACCTGGTTCAGTTGGTCAGCTTAGTTTCGACCCAGTTTGACGAATTGATGAGCAAACAGTGTTTATTTGTGCATTTAATGATTATTAAAAGATTATTAATTTGACTTTAAAATATAAAGTCACTTTAATGAAATATTAAAGTAATTAATAAATGGCAAATTATAAAGTATTTAATACTTCATAATAAGGGAGATAAATAATAATTAAATGAGTATTTAATTATTCACCAAAAGGGACGCCATTAATTAATAATTTGCCTAAGTCTCTAAAGGGGAGAATTATTAAGTTATTAAATGCATTTAAGTTGATTTTTGGAGAAGGGTCGAACTTTGTGAGAGAGTATATATTTCTCTCGAAGGCAAATCGAATTCATTATGTTATGATTATTCTAATTTGTCTTTTCTCTCTGAGAGCATTGAGGTTTGTGAAACAAGGGTTTCAATAGATCATCGGATTTTGGAGAACGTTCCCTCTTCAGAATCAGGCATACTGAGACCGTGCAATACTAGTTGAAGATTGTCAGTTGAGTAGCTTCATCCAGAGGTCATTACAGAGCATAACAGGAAGATTATCAGTGGGTTATTGAATCATTTTGTTTCCAGTCATGATTCTTGTTCATTACCAGTAGTTATCTGGCATCTGGCACACATATCAATGCTGTACGGATTTTCCATCTGCTGGTACATGCCGTACATTGCAGCAGCAAGGCCATACTTCCCTTGTCAAAAACGCCTTGCCTTTTTGGGCAATTTGACTTCCAGGGGTGGCGCCTAGGGTCTGTCGAGTTATTGCAGCAATTTCGAGGTGGGAGATTTCCTGATGCCTTTCAGCCGTACCATTTCATGCTCTGTCACAGGCAGCTACAAGCTCATCCAGGTTTTTTTTAATAAATAGTTTGTTATTTATCTTTATGCTTGTTCTCAGCAATTGTAATCGCTCTGCAAGGAATATAAATCATCTGTCTCCAGTCTATCGATTGTGTTCTTTCATTTCCAGCCTTCCAGTATTTATTTTGAATTTTCAAAGCATTTCTTTTAAAATCGCACCATTGCAAAATAAGTACAAAAACAATCAAAAACCAAGAAAACACAACAAAACATTGCATACACTGCCAGAGTTTGGGTTGAGAGACACCTGGTCCCTTACAGTGGTATCCGAGCATAGAAGTCTTGCTAGCCTGTGCTTTTTCAGTCAGAAGTTTGCTTTTTAGATGCTTTTTCATGAGTAGAGACATTATATTCTAGAGTAAGGGTAGAGGAACAAGCAAAATTGAGGATTGGACAGGGCCGCCTATTCCAGTGGGTGAGACCGTATCAAGGATTCTTGGTATACACAGATCTAGCCCTTGCAGTAGTGAGAACAGTGTGACTACACTCATGGCAGATCAAGAGATTTCGACAGAGATTCCTAGGGATTCAAGAAAAGAAAAAGAAAATACAGAAATGATTGAGGCATAATTTAGGAGTAGACATGATAACATGATGGACATGATGTCACAGCGGATTGGTACAATGAGGCAGTATACTCCGCCTTACTAGCACTATATTCAGATAGGACAGTCCAGTAGGACAACAGGTGTAGACCAGCCACATATGTCTGTACGGCAGCAACCGTCATCGGTTGTTCATGAGCGTAGGCTTGGACAACCTACCTTTATCAGTAGGGAGGCACCACCGACTCCAGAGGCAGAACAACAGGGTCATCAGATAGAGTTTCAGCCACAACATGGTACATCAGTAGCAGACGTGACTAGACTCTTCGGAGAATACTCGACTTTGGCTCCTAAGATTAGGCAGTCATTGTCATTTCATGAGTTCATGGATGTACATAAGCCCAGGGGTGAAGGGAGATTTGAGCGCAGAACTCACCAGTACCAGCCACCACCACAGGTGCATAGGGATCTTCAGCATGCAGTGAGCAAGATTGTCTTGCCTTATTTTGATGGCTCGGATAAGAGTTCAGCGAGTTCTTGGGTACAAAAGTTAGACAATTACCTATCTTTGAGACCTATGCAGGAGAACGAGGCCATTAAATTTTCCACACTACATCTTGATGGATTGGTGCATGATTGGTAGCATCACGGCATGTACACATTGGGTCACCACCAGGTTACTACATACCAGGAGTTCACGAACAGGCTCATAGAACGCTTTGACAAGAAGGATCCAGAACTTTATTTTAGAGAGCTAGCACAGCTCAGACAGACAGGTAGTTTGGATGCCTACATTGGTGAGTTCCAGAGGATTGCAGTCATGGTGACAGGTATTTCGGAGAGAAGACTTGTCATTCTATTCACTGAGGGATTATATGAGCCGATGAGAGGTTGGGTCAAGGCATTTGATCCTCCCACCCTTTAGGAGGCAATGAGGAAGGCACACAGTATGGAGCTTGCAGCACCTCGTAGCAAGTTCTCTTCAGGATCCACATCAAACTCAAGGCCGAATAGATCTTTTGATAGGGATAGACCCTTTGACAGGAGAAGAGATCCAACTGATCCTAGGAAAAGTAATGCACCACCGTTTGACAGAGAAACATTGAATGATTTACGCAAGAAAAAGTTGTGTTTTTGGTGCAAGGCACTTTATGATGAAAAACACGTGTGCCCTCTTCATCCTAAAGCCAAAAGTAACCAGATGGAGTGGTTTTATGAGGGTGAAGAGCAATCTGATCTGTCAGACCAGCAAGCTGATTCAGAGCATTCAGATGATGAAAGGTCTGAAAATGATAATGAACATGATGGTGGAAAGAAACTACAGGAGGCACACTTGACTAGTCTTCAAAGAGATGGTTCTTTTAGGCTACGTGGACTCCTAGCTGGTCAGAAAGTTATAACTCTTCTTGATACAGGTGCAACGCACAACTTTATAGATGCACGTTTGGTTGAGAAGCGTGGCATACAGACGGAGGAGTTTGAGGGTATTCGAGTTAAGGTAGCTGATGGGTACAACCTAAAATGTGATAGGAAAATAACAGATCTTCCGATGCGGCTAAACAACTATGAGTTCAAGACTGAATCCTACGTTGTTAATATGGGGGACACTGATGTGGTACTTGGAATGGCATGGCTTCACGATTTGGGTGAATTCACACTCAACCTTCGAGATATGGAAATGAAGTTTAAAGTCAATGGGAAGCCACATGTGATTAAAGCTATCGGGGATAGCAACTTGAGAGTTGTATCTCACAGACGGATGGAGAGGCTCATTCGTCATGATATGGTAGAGTGGGCTGCTGAATGTATGTTGATGTCTGCACAACAGGAACAACAAAAGCATGAGTACCATGCTGACATTCAGGAGATGAGGATTAAACACTCTAAAGTGTTTAATGATATTCCACCAGGTAGACCTCCAGACAGAGGAACTGAACATATTATAGAGTTGGAGGAGGGAGCAAAGCCCATTATGATCACACCATACAGACATCCGAAACACCTCAAGGATGAGATTGAGAAAACAATCAGTGAGTTGTTGGCTATGGGGCACATCAGACCTAGCAAATCACCTTTTGCTTCATCGGTTGTATTGGTGAAGAAAAAGGATGGATCACTACGGATGTGTATTGATTACTGTCAGCTCAATAAGAGGACCATTAAAAACAGGTATCCTATTCCCCGCATTGATGAGTTGCATGGTGCTATCTTCTTCACGAAGATTGATTTCAGATCTGGGTACCATTAGATTCGGATGAGGGAGCAGGAAATTGAGAAAACCGCGTTCAGGTGCCATTGCGGTCACTTCGAGTTTTTGGTTATGCCTTTCGGTCTAACCAACGCCCCTGCCAGTTTTCAGGTTACGATGAACAGAGTTTTCAGTTCTCAGCTGCGGAGATATGTGTTGGTTTTCTTCGACGACATTCTAGTGTACAGTAGGTCATGGGAGGAGCATTTAGTTCACTTGGATACAGTACTGAGTATTTTGGCTGAGGAGTCCTTGTATGCCAAGGAGTCCAAGTGTGAGCTAGGCATGGCTGAGTTGTTGTATCTTGGGCACATCATCAGTGCCAAGGGAGTCAGTATGGACCTTGAGAAGGTTCGAGCTATAGTGGAGTGGCTAGTTCTAGAGAACCTTACCCAGCTCAGAGGATTCATTAGGTTGTGTGCTTTCTATAGACGATTTGTTAGTGGGTTCTCACGTCACGCCGCACCCCTTACTGATTTGACAAAGAAGGGGGCATTTACTTGGTCATCACAGGCTCAGGAGTGCTTTGACAGGGTCAAGGTGATTATGACTTCGTGTCCAATATTAGCATTGCTAGATTTTACGAAGTCTTTTGATTTGTATTGTGATGTTTCAGGAGAGGGCATTGGTGCCGTGTTGATGCAGGAGAGACACCCTATTGCTTTTGAGAGCAGGAAGCTTAGGGGTCCTGTGAGATTTTACAACATTTATGACAAGGAAATGCTAGCCATTATGAACGCTTTGGCTAAGTTCAGGCAATACCTGGTGGGCAGCAAATTCAGTGTGCGTACAGACCATAACAGCCTGAAACACTTCCTTGGACAGCGAGACTTAAATGAAAGACAACAAAAATGTGTCAGCAACTTGCAATCGTATGATTTTGATATTACCTTTATTAAGGGGAAACAACATGTTGTAACTGACGCATTGTCTCGCAGACCCTAGTTGAATGCTATGACACATATCTCCGAGGATTGGAGGCACAAGATTATTGCAGAGTATGCTAAGAACCCATGGGCTTCTAGCATAGCTGATGGGACAGAGTAGGATGGTAGTTACACCATTGTGAATGACTTGATCATTTACAAGGGGCGGATTTTTCTGGTTCTTGATTCAGATGTGAAGGATACAGTTTTGAAAGCCTTTCATGATCTTCCTATGGCAGGCCATCTCGGTTATTTTAAAACATACAAGTTGGTGCGGGAATGGTTCACTTGGAAAGGCCTAAAGACTGATGTGCTTCAGTATGTACGTGAGTGTTCTGTTTGCCAACAGAACAAACAAGAACACACATATCCTGCTAGTTTGCTTCAGCCACTTCCGATACCAGACATGAAGTGGGAATGCTTATTGATGGATTTTATCATGGGCTTGCCGAAAGCCCAAGGGAAGGATTGTATTTACGTGGTTGTTGATCGGTTGACAAAATATGGCCATTTCTTTCTGATCACCACTACATTCACAGCATCGTAGACGACAGAGCTCTTCTTTAGAGAGGATTTCCATTTACATGGTTTGCCTCAGACTATAGTCAGCGATAGAGACAGTCAGTTCATGAGCAACTTTTGGCAGGAGCTGTTCAGACTTTGTGGAACCGAATTGACACCTAGTACCAACTACCATCCACAGACAGATGGGCAGACGAAGATTGTCAATAAGTGGGTGGAAGGATATCTACGTAATTATATAGCTGGACAACAGAGAGCTTGGGTAAAGTGGATATACCTCGGTGAATATTGTTATAACTCCGCACATCACATGACTATACAGATGACACCCTTCATGGCATTATACGGGTATGAGGCGCCCAATCTTTTGGATTTTGTGTTGAGTGATAGTAGAGTGCCCAGCGCCGGTGATATGTTGCGGGATCAACAGGATATTTTGAGGTCTCTCAAAGACAATATTCAGCAGGCACAAAATCAGCAGAAGCAGTATGCTGATCAGAAAAGGGTTGAGTGTTCTTTTGCAGTGGGTGACATGGTGTACCTCATGTTACAGCCTTACCATCAATCCACTCTGCGAAAGAGTGGTGCAGAGAAGTTGAAACCTTGTTACTACGGTCCATTTCGAGTCATCAAGCGAGTGGGCGAGGTTGCTTATGAGTTGGATTTACCGGCGGATAGCAAGGTTCACAACGTGTTTCACGTTTCTCGCCTGAAGAAGGCATTGGGTCAGCATGTGATACCCTCTCCAGTACTGCCACCCCTTGATGATGAGGGGAAATTGATTTTAGTACCTGAGGCCATCCTCGATGTTAGAGAGAGACATCTTCGGAGGCGGGTGATCAGGGAATATATGATCAAGTGGAGAGACTTGCTGGTTGAGGATGCTACATGGGAGACGAAGGAGATTTTACAACATCTGGAGCTGAGATTGCTTGAGGACAAGCAATTTCAGGGAGGGCGGACTGTAATGTCCCCATCCTAGGCAGTACAGTTGATTCAGGGGTTAGCCTATCATTCAGATCCTCGTAGGTTGACAGATGTGTTTAGAGGGTCTTCTTTTGTAGTTACCCAACGGTTAGGGACATTACTCCATCAATTGATCCAGGTTTGGACCTTTGCAGATGCTTACAAAGTGTTATTCAGGCACTTACTATTTATAGTAAGTCAGGCAGGCAGGAGTTACTATTTATAGCAGGGCACTTGGTTCAGTTGGTCAGCTCAGTTTCGACCCAGTTTGACAAATTGATGAGCAAACAGTGTTTACTTATGCATTTAATGATTATTAATTTGATTTTATAATATAAAGCCACTTTAATGAAATATTAAAGTAATTAATAAATGGCAAACTATAAAGTATTTAATACTTCATAATAAGGGAGATAAATAATAATTAAATGAGTATTTAATTATTCACCAAAAGGGATGCCATTAATTAATAATTTGCCTAAGTCTCTAAAGGGGCGAATTATTAAGTTATTAAATGCATTTAAGTTGATTTTTGGTGAAGGGTCGAACTTTGTGAGAGAGTATATATTTCTCTCGAAGGCAAATCGAATTCATTATGTTATGATTATTCTAATTTGTCTTTTCTCTCTGAGAGCATTGGGGTTTGTGAAACAAGGGTTTCAGCAGATCATCGGATTTTGGAGAACATCCCCTTTTCAGAATCAGGCATACTGAGACTGTGCAATACCAGTTGAAGATTGTCAGTTGAGTGGCTTCATCCAGAGGTCATTACAGAGCATAACAGGAAGATTATCAGTGGGTTATTGAATCGTTTTGTTTCTAGTCATGATTCTTGTTCATTACCAGTAGTTATCTGGCATCTGGCACACATATCAAGGCTGTACGGATTTTCCATCTGTTGGTACAGGCCGTACATTGCAGCAGCAAGGCCATACTTCCCTTCTTGTAAAAAATGCCTTGCCTTTTTGGGCGATTTGACTTCCAAGGGTGGCGCCTAGGGTGTGTGGAGTTATTGCAGCAATTTTGAGGTGGGAGATTGCCTTATGCCTTTCAGCCGTACCATTTCATGCTCTGTCACAGGCGGCTGCAAGCTCATCCAGGTTTTTTTCAATAAATAGTTTGTTATTTATTTTTATGCTTGTTCTTAGCAATTGTAATCGCTCTGCAAGGAATATAAATCATCTGTCTCCAGTCTATCGATTGTATTCTTTCATTTCTAGCCTTCCAGTATTTATTTTGAACTTTCAAAGCATTTCTTTTAAAATCGCACCATTGCAAAAAAACTACAAAAAAACTCAAAAACCAAGAAAACACAACAAAACATTGCATACACTGCCAGAGTTTGGGTTGAGAGACACCTGATCCCTTACATTGTACCACTAACTCTATTGGAATTTTCGGCACCTTATCTAGTTGTTCTTGTTGACTTTCGTTTCCTTTGAAACTCTTTGTTCTTCCGCTAACCCTGGCACCCTCCGGTGGATTGCTCCATGTCTTAACTCTAGGTCTTGATTTTGATGTGGAAGGTAGTGAAGAAAATACAATTGGCGGCTCTGCAACTGGAACTACTTTCTGCCTCCTCTTCTCATCCAAGAAAAGCATACTGGTCTTGACAACTCAGTTTGATAGATCCTCAACTTAAGTACTCTCTTTGACATACCAATCTGGTTGTTGAAGCGGCTGGCGAGCAATTTGATCTTTGACGAATGAAGTTAGGAAAACCTCTCCATCATCATCTGACAAACCTTCAACATCTTCTGATAAGAAATCAGCAAATTGAGGAAGAGTGAGCCTGCAATAATGGCGGCTTTATACTTCGAATTCATCCTCACAATTTACCCAAAAGTGTTCAAGTGCTGGCTTGTGTGAATGATTTCACTCCAAACAAGTTGCAAAGAGGCCCAAAGGATCATATGAGCACTTTTCGTTGAGGTACTTGAGATGAAGTTTTGACAATTCGTTGCTCATTAACTTGGAATCGGCTACTGATTTGCATTTGTATATGCCCAATCCACATGGAAAAGTGAACGCTGTCTTGTGGTGATTGCGTAGAAAAAAATGAACCTCATGAACTTGTCTCAAGAACTCCATGAACAAGACTTTGTCAGACGGGAATCTTGGTAGGATTAAAGGTTCTCCTAAGAAACCATACACTCTAGTGTAGGTGGCTGTGGGAAATTGGATAAACCAATCTGCCCAATTCTCCATTGCTGATTTAGCATCCGCTGAAATTCTTATGTGCATCTCATTGTCAAGATTTCTCATTGTCTTCATCAGGAAATGATCATTCACCTGCTTGAAATCTTGTTCAGCTCGCAAGGACTCCAACTGTGGGAAGTATTCATGCACATGCTGAACGCCAAGAGATCCAACGGTTTTCGAGACTCTAAAATTGCCTTGGAATGCAATTAGAGAGATGAGATGAGAAACCATTATGAAACTCATGGATCTTGAGAAATCCCGTGATCTGCTGGTGAAGAACTTCACTAATCAACATTGCCCAGCCAAAATGCTTTTTATTATTGACAATCTAGGAGATGACATAAAACATCCATGATCGAAAAATATTAGCTTTTTCCTAACCCGTGACCCGGTTGAGCAAGTTAATTAGGATAGCAATCTTATCTTTGAATTCTCCACGCCCAAGCTTCTTTGGCAAATTGGTTTTTTGTTCTTTTAGCCACCTTTGAGTGACCTTCTAAGACCTTTCCTTTTTTTGCATGTTATATCTTTTCACATTCCTCCATGACTATGATGCAATTATCTGTACGAGGTGGAATGGCGAAACACTTTTCAACATCTGTCGGCTTGAGGCTGCAAACAACTCGCCCATCTGCTGATCAAATTTGTCATGTAGAAGGGTCACAATGCTTGATGCATGCAATAACAAACTCAAGATCTGACATTGTGATGGGAATAGAAGTTGCCTTGAACAACTCGAAGCGATTAAGATGCTTGATTGTAGTGTTGTCAACGCCTTCCAAAGTGTTCAACTTAATCCTTGGATGAAAATGACACAAGTCAGTGTCAAAAGTTTTCAAGAAGTCATGAATTAAGAGCGATTTAGTCTTGTATTCAATTGGATTGAATTGCATTTTGAATTTGAAAAACTAGACTTTTGACTGTAAACTTGGATATGTTCTGACAAACTTCTGAAAAGGCTAAAAATAGCCTGTCGAGGGGCAATCTTCACAAAAATTTCTGAGATATGGGTTTTGTAGAGAATATGTTTCTAAGCTGACCCAAATTATCAGAAATTCAAAAAACTAACTTTTCCTTAGGTATGCAAGAGCCTTTCAGTAACATAAGCTGCAGGGGCGCCAAGGGCTATTTTTCTTGAAAGAATCTGGCATATGGGTTTTGTAGCCACCAATGTGTTGATCAAACCCAGTTTCTTTGTTTTTGAAATGTTGGATTTTTTTCGAAAACCCTAAAAATAGGGGGCAACGAGACAATTTTGCCGAAAATTTCTGGAAAATGGGTTTTGTCACCAACACTTTGCTCAACAAACTTAGATGACCAGAACTATGAAAAACTGTCGTTTACTTGGACATGCGAGAGAAAACCTAAGACAAGGATAGAAGAAATGTGAGGGGTAGAAAGATAGAAATTATATTTTGCCTTTGTCAATCTTCAAGAAAATCGCCTCCTACCCAATCTGATGAAGTCTGCCAAGTATGTGCTGAAAAGATGGAATTCGGAAAATTATCCCTCTAAGCAATCTGGACATGGAATTGCGAAGAACACTAAAAAATACCACCTGTAGTGTCTCCAAATCCTATTTGCATGAGAAAGTAAGAGCTCGCCTACAACTTGTGATGAAGGAAATGGACACCCAAGTGCTTTAATAAAGAATTTTCATGAATGAAGGTGTCACATGCAAGTTAAATCCTAAATTTAGGATGAAATGATCTCATTGGACCTCAATTTATTTAACTGAATGAAGATTAAACCCTAAAATAGTCGCCACTTAGCATGCAAAGAGGAAATACGCCACATGCAAGAAAAATGGAGTAATTTGCAGTTCGATTTGGAGGTGAAACTGAAGTTTCATCATTAGTTCGAGTTCAGTTCAAAAATCCCTAAATTTTAGGGCGGCCAAAGCATGCATTTCAGTTCAAAAATCTTTCAAGTCTAAGTTTGACTTTAGGTGCCAACTTTCCGTGACTTAGAAACTTTTTTCAAATTCTTCATTTTTAAACCTTTGCAAACTTCATCAAAGCCTATGTTTGATCACTGTTTTAGAGTGACCGATAGATCCAGTAGACTGGTTCATAGTCTCGTTGAAGAGCAGGATCAAAATTGAATAGGAACTTTTTGAGGTTTCAAACCCTAATTTTGACTTTTGATCTATCAAAACTTTGGGCACCCCTGGCCAACAGGGGCACTTTTGCTCATGAGACTAGAAAATTTTCCAAGATTCACCTTCTGAAACTTGATTTTCACCTCCCTTCAGCTTGCATTTCCCAGCACTTGTAAATCTCTTGAGCTGGCTGACAGGTTCACTGCAGAGCTAGAAGAATTCTGAACATGATCTTCTAGAGGGCACAAACCTTAAAAACTTTATCTTGCTAGTTAAAATCTTGGGCGCCTCTGGCTAGCAAGGGCACTTTTATTTCCAGAATTAGCCATTTTTACAACTTGCCTCATTCTTCATTCAATCTGCAGCTATCGGTTACTGACAATTCCTCTGATCAAGCTGAGATATGCAATGGAAAGTGTTGGCATTTCAATTAGCACCTCTGGAGTGCTTATTGGAAACGGACAGCTATTGCAAGTATTATAGTACTGCTCTTCAAATTATAGAGAGGAAGATCTCTCTTTGTTGATGTTCTATGTAAAAAAGGGTACTAAGGTTCCTATCTTTTTTACTCAGCGGCAGGACACAAGGGTGCATAAACACAATGTGCGGTAGCTAAGCTTTTCTCTGGTTTCTGCAAATCTTAACTACGACTAAACTAGCTTCTAAACTATCCTATCTCCTCAAGATAAAAAGAGCATGAGGGCATATGAGCGAAATGGATGGGTTGGATCACTTGAATCTGCCGTCTCCATAGAATGTGGCTGAGGCTTTGAACTCTCGAATATATGCCGGGATAAGGTTTTATGCAAGTAAACACTCTTTATGGTAGGTTGGATCTGAGACTTGCCAAGGAGGAGGAACCCCTGTCCGAGGTATAGGTTGGGAAACAATGTACTAGAAACAACAAGGTACAAAGATATGGATATCAACATTTCTAAGGAGGAGGAACCCCTGTTCGAAGTGTAGGATGAAATCCGCATCTTTAAACAACATCAACAATAGCAATCGATAACAAAATATCCGAGGAGGAAGCCCTGTCCAAGGAGGAGATTGAAACAAAAAACTATTGAGAACAAAGACGTTGGATCAACTCAAATCTTAGATCAAATATGCATACGCCATCTAACTTTCTTCTTCAAGCTTTTCCAAAGAATTTACAAAGATTGGTATAGCAAAGGCACGAAATCATGCACAATTATGATCAACCAACAAACTCTCATCCAAGAGTGAACAAATACAAACAAACAAACTCTGGCAACAATAGCGCAACAATTTTGCGTAGTAAATAAAGGTTAAACAAATAATGAGCCCAAGGCTCTTATTTATAGAAACTCAAAGGAGTAGGCAACACTAAAATCTCCTTGAGTTAACAATCAGTTCCTTCCAATCAACAAGATTTATTCCTATGTCTAAAAAGTGGGTGAGCAAGCAGTTAACAGGAAATCTACTTGAGTTAACTGAAACTAAACAAAAGTCAAACTGGAAGTTTACCTCAGTTGATTGACACCTAAATAAAAGTGAACATAAAATACAAATGTGTCTCCAAAATAGACATCCACCTTTAAAGGAGATCCGAGATCCACAAATCGTGGGAGTCAATTAGACATCCTTGATTAGTGGGATCTGACATGCATGATCTGTGGAGATCTGGAGTTAACTTGGAAAGGGGCATCAAGTTGACTTTAGTCATAGTTATTGCTACTGAAGGGTAGGACGTCCTTCTTGGTGTGTTTTGCACTTCATCATCTTTGGTCAACAATTATTCTAACCATGTGTTTACTTCTTCATACAAAGATCGTTACAAGCCTATCAATCGTTAGCTTACTGCTTGTCAGCAACTTGATGTATGTATCTCCTTCATTTTGCTTCCTGTAAGAGACCAGGTGTCTCTCAACCCTGTTTCTTGACTGTGAAAGCAATGTTTTTGTGTATTTTGTGATTTTTTTTGAAGTTTTTGCAGCAAAACAGAAGGGGTGCGATTTTGAAATAAAATGCTAATAAATTCATAAATAACTAACAATGCATCAAATAACTTTTAGAGAGATGGCGCCTGATTTTATTCTTATTATTGAATGATTACAATGTGTTTCCGGAACCATAAAATAGAGAAACAATATTATTTCATCAAAAACCTGATTTATAATTGCAGCCGCCTGATGAAGCATGAAAATGGTACGGCCAAGTGAGATGATAACTTCTCCAGCCTCGAAGTCGATGCAAAACACTCCAGAGACCAAGGCGCCCCAGCTGGTGAAAGCAGAAGACAAAAAGGCAAGGCGTTTTTGCCTATAGGAAAAGTACGACCCTTGCTGCTGCAAAAGTACGGCCTGTACCAGCATTAATGAAATCCGTACAGCTTTGAAATGCGTGCCAGATACCAGATAAATCACTGTTAATGGAAAAGATTCACTGCTGGGAGATAATCGATCAAAACTGTGAATATGAGCTCCACAATATGCACTGTAATGACCTTTGAATGAAGGCACTCAACTGACAATCTTCAACTGGTATTGCACAGTCTCAGTATGCCTGATTCTGAAGAGGGAACGTTCTCCAAAATCCGATGATCTGCTGAAACCCTTGTTTCACAAACCCCAATGCTCTCAGAGAAAAAAGACAAATTAGAATAATCATAACATAAGTAAGTTCGATTTGTCTTTGGCAAAATATATCTCTCTTCACAAGTTCGACCCAAAAGGCAATTTAATAATCATTTAAATAAGTGATAAACTCGTCCCTTTTTGACTTAGGAAAATAATTCATTAATGGCGTCCCCTTTTAATATGAATAATTAATATCCATAACAATAATATTTCGCCTCTATTATAAAGTATTAAATACTTTATAATTTGCCATTAATTATTACTTTAATATTTCATTAAAGTGACTTTATATTATTAAGTCAAAATTAATAATCTTTTAATAATCATTAAATGCCCAAGTAAACATTGTTTGCTCATCAAAACATCAAATTGGGTCGAAACTGAACTGACCAATTGAACCAGGTGCCCTGCCGAAAATAGTAACCCCTGTCTGCCTGACTTACTATAAATAGTAAGTAACTGAAAAACACTCTTTGAGAGTCTGCAAAGGCCCAAACCTAAATCAACTGATGGAGCAATGTTCCCAAACGCTGGATAACTGGCTCAAGTGATCCTCTAAACACATCTGTCAGCATACGAGGATCTGAATGATAGGCTAACCCTTGAATCAACTGTACTGCCTAGGAAGGGGACATTACACTTCCCTCAGGAGAGTTACTCCTTTTCTTTTTGTCTATGTTTCCACTTTGACGTGGAAGGTAGTGTAGTATTAACTGGTGGCGGCTCTGTATTGTGAATGACTACCTTCCGCATTCTTTTGCAGCTTTACGTTGCTGACATTTCCGTTTGTTAAATTCAATCAAATCTAATCAGATTATATTCTAAGGGAGAATAAGAAAATCCTAAGTCTCAATTTACTTGAATTTATTCTAAGTTATGTTTTAGATCTTCTGATTGCAGTTTATCTATCGATTTCAATGTCTACAAAAGAAGATTGTCATCATGCTTTATACTTGAAGGAGGAGACACATCTTCAAGGAAAGACGCGCCTTCAAAGAGAGACGCGCCCCATGAGAGGACGTGTCCCTTGAGGGTGCAGGTTCCCTTTAGTCAACCGATATTAATCGGTTTGGCTAACACAAAACATACGCATGAGTTTAGCAACCTGCGATTTATAATATGAAGTTCGATCATCATTTTATAATTTCGAATTTTATTCACACTTACAAATTCGAATCTCTTACTTTCAGAAGTTATTTATTTGATAAGTAATTTCGATCACATATAAATGATGATAATGCATAATTGCAATCACCATTTATATTTGACCGAAGCTACCTTAATTCAACACTCCCTCTTAGCTAGGGAAGATAACTTTAAGATAAGTAAGAATAAATATCACCTTACACGTGATCTCAAAGATATGGTATGATTTCAAAAAAATTCAAGTCACATGACATTCTTCATAACACATCTTTATTATGGTATGTGCATTGACATCAAATCATATGATGTCTACCATAATTGTTCATGGCATGTCCACGGATATATAAATATAGCCACCGTGATTATCTTATAGGGAACATAATGATCTTCAATTTTATATCAAGTCACATGATATCTATCATGATAGTTAAAAACATCATTGTAGAGTCATCACTTTACAATGTCAAATACAAGTGTTCATTATTAGAAAGATCGTCACCTTTCAATAATGTACACAGGGGGATAGAGGGCCCATAAAGTCATGGAGTCACACACATGACAAAAGAGTTTACACATTAAACATCTTTAAATATATTAATACAACTAAACAATTTGAAATTCAATCATAATATCAAATTACATTTCAACCATAGCAAGTTTCTTCCTGAAGTGTTCAACTTTAACTTTGGAGAGAGGCTTGGTGAGAATGTTGGCGGTTTGATCATTTGTACTAATATACTCCAACTGGATCACATTCCTTTCTACCATGTCTCTTACATAGTGGTAAGGGATCTCAATATGCGTAGATCTATCATGGAATAATGGATTTATTGAAAGCTTGATGCAACTCTGATTATCAAAATGGATAATGGTAGGATTCAAGGGCTCACCAAATAACCCCATTAGCAGTTTCCGGAGCCATACTGCTTCTCGTGCCCCCATAGAGGGGGCAATATACTCTGCTTCTGTCGAGCTTTGTGCTACTGAAGATTGTTTTCTGCTGATCCAAGAGATCATAGTCGATCCTAAACTGAAGCAAAATCTTGATGTGCTTTTCCGATCGGTTACATTTCTAGCCCAATCTGAATCAGACTATCCATGTAGATCTAGTTGGTCATTTCTGTAAAGAAGACCATATCCAATAGTGCCTTGAAGATTTCTCAATATGTGTTTCACAGCCATAAGATGAATTTCCTTTGGCTCACACATGAACTGGCTTAGAGCATTCACTGCATAGCAAATATCAGGTTTGGTGTTAACCAGGTACATCAATGATCCAATCATTTGTCTGTATAGAGTGGAATCTGCAAACTTAGATTCTGTTGCTGCTTCTTTTAGTTTGTGAAGATTTGTTTCCATAGGTGTAGACATGGGTCTACAATCCAACATTCCAAATCTCTTCAGAATATCAATAGTATACTTTCCTTGATTTAGTATGATGCCATCTGATTTTTGCCAGACTTCTAAACCTAGGAAGTAATGTAAAATGCCCAAGTCTTTCATGTCAAATTCTGAAGTTAGATCCTTCTTTCCTTGAGCAATGAGGTGATCTTCTCCTGTTATCAACAGGTCATCAACATATAAAATAATTATTAGCATATCACCTTTAATTACCTTAAAATAAAGATTTGGGTCTGCATCATTCTTGGAAAATCCTAGTCCCAAGAGATAGCTGTCAATTCTTTCATACCAGGCCCTGGGAGCCTGTTTAAGTCCATATAGAGCTTTCTTTAATCTGCATACATGTGATTCAGGTTTATGTATCACAAAACCTTCAGGCTGCTCTAGATAGACTTCCTCTTCAATGGTCCCATTTAGGAAGGCAGTTTTCACATCCATTTGATGGATCTTCCAGCCTTTAGCTGTTGCAAAAGCTATCATTGCTCTCACAGATGTGTATCGGGCAACAGGTGCAAATGTCTCTTCATAATCAATGCCTTCCTTTTGTGAAAAACCTTTGGCCACAAAGCGTGCCTTGTGTTTTTCTATACTACCATCAACAACATGTTTGATTTTGAAGAGCCATTTGGAAGAAACAACAGATTTCTCTTTTGGTCTAGGCACTATATCCCATACATCATTTTTCAAAATGGATTGATACTCTTCTGTCATTGCATCCTTCCATACTTGATGTTTGAAGGCTTCTGTAACACTGGTGGGTTCAGAATTGATGATTTCATTCATTAGGGTAACATAGCTAGAGAACCTTTTGGGTTTCTTACTTTGCCTAAAGGTTCCCTTGGGTGCTGCATGATTCTCAGCTTCTTTAATCATTTTCCTAGCCCAAAGTGGTCTCTTCTTGCTATTGTCATTTGGATTTTCTTCTAAACTAGATTTATATTCATTTATAGTTTCTTCAGGATACTCCCTCTGAATCTCAGGAGTAGGTTCCACTTCTAAGGCTCTAGGGGAAGTATGAATTTCTATCTCACTTGAACTTCTTGCCCTTTTGAATGCAAGGTTTTCTTCAAAGATGACATCTCTGCTTAGTTCAATTTGTTTATGCCCGGGTATGAATACCCTGTAGGCTTTGGAGGTCTCACTATATCCCATGAATACCCCTATCTTTCCGGAAGGTTCTAATTTGAATCTCTTTTCTTTAGGTACATTAATGTAGATCGGGCAGCCAAAAATCCTTAAGTGACTAATGTTAGGTTTTATACCCGCGAAAGCTTCTTTAGGAGTCTTGTTGTCTGGATGAGAATGTGGACATCTATTTTGGATGTAAACAGGAGTCCTAGAGGCTTCTGCTCAGAATGAGATTTCTATGTTTTGGTCAAACAACATTGCTTTTGCAGCTTCTACAATAGTTCTATTTTTCCTTTCAGCAACACCATTTTGTTGAGGGTTGTAGATTACTGTAAACTCCCTCTTAATCCCAACATTTATGCAGAATTCTTTAAAGATTTCAGAGGTGTATTCCTTCCCATTGTCTGTCCTAAGAATTTTGATTTTCTTTCTGGAGAAGTTTTCAGTGAGAGCTTTGAACTCCTTGAACCTTTTAAGGATTTCCATTGACTCTTTACACTTACGAAAATAAATCCAGGTTTTCCTAGAGTAGTCGTCTATGAATATTACATAATATAGGAAGCCTGCCATGGAGGGTATAGACATAGGTCCACACAAATCAGAGTGAACCAGTTCTAACACTTCTTTGGTCTTACTCAAACTATTATGGAAGGATCCCTTTGTATTCTTTCCTAGGGCACACCCTTTACAAGCTCCTTCATGAGTTTGTTCTAATTTAGGCAATCCTGTTACTAGTTTTTCCACAGAGGGTAGGGCACGGATATGAAGGTGTCCTAATCTTCTATGCCAAATTTCATTTGAATTAGAAGTATCAAGGGTAAGGGATTGCTTGACTTCAGTGCACAGTTTATAAAGATAACCTTGTCTTATACCTATGGTTTGAGCTTTCTTTATAGTTGAGTTCTTAGGCCATGCCAGAACTTTCCCATCCATAAAGGTAACCCTATATCCATTGTCTTCAAGAGCAGAGATGGATATTAGATTCCTCTTTATTCCAGGTACGAATAAAAATCCAGTGAGTTGAAGGGAGATACTGGATTTCAATTTGATGGAGCAAGTTCCAACCCCTTTTACAGGATGTGCAGAATCATCCCCAATAGTTATTTTCATCAATCTCTTCAGTCATAGTGTCTAGGTATTCTCTAAACCCTGTGATGTGCCTTGAAGAACCACTATCAATTACCCAGTTGTTGATATTATTAGATACTTGACTTGATAAGGCTGAATAGAATACAAGTTTCTCGGAGTCATGGTCTGAATTTGATTTTCCTACTTTAGCAAAGGATGCTTGTTGTTTTGTTCTGTCAGGGCACTTCATTGCATAGTGCCCATATTGATCACATCTGAAACATTGTATTTGAGAAATGTCTTTCCTCTTCTTGAATGATCCTTTTCCATAGGAATTTCTCTTTCTCTTGAATGATCCTTTCCTGTAAGAATTCGTCTTACCCCTTTTATTAGATGTTGTGTTAAGCAGATAAATATCCTCATCTATGGGTTTCTGTTTGTTTTTTTTTGTTGATGGTCTTGTTTCTTCTTGTAAGCAGTCAGTTCTTAGCCTATCAAATTTAGGGAGTTTAGATCTCGCATTTATTCCTTGAACAAATGACTCCCATGAGTTTGGTAGGCCTCCTAGAGCTATCAGCGTTAACTCCTTGCTATCAATTTGGTATCCAATTGTTGATAGTTGATTCCTTAGCTCAGTGATTCTCATGAAGTATGCATTAATAGTTTCTCCTTTATTTATTTGGACATTGTTGATTTGTCTTTTTAATGCAAGAGTCCTACTGGTGTTGTTTATTTCAAAGGTGCTCTCAAGGGATTTGAGCATTAGATATGTAGTCTCATGTTTTGACAAGATAGGTACTATATGGTCCCTAATTGCATCTATTAAGATTTTCGTGGCTTTTTCATTGTTCTCAATCCATTGAGTTTTCTCTGGATCATCCTCTGGTTCTCTCTTGTTTTCTTTCACCAAGGAGTCTAACTTATTTTCTTTTAGAATCATCATGATTCTGAATTTCCATGATGTGAAGTTGTTTGCACCTTCAAGACGATCTTGAAATCTGATCACACTTGGCATTATGAAGAATGTGATTAAACTTGATTTCCCTTTTAAAAATATGATTTTCCTAAATAACCTGATTATTTAATTGATTCGGATTTTTCTCAACGTGGCTCTGATACCATGTTAAATTCAATCAAATCTAATCAGATTATATTCTAAGGGAGAATAAGAAAATCCTAAGTCTCAATTTACTTGAATTTATTCTAAGTCAGATTTCTAAAGTTATGTTTCAGATCTTTTGATTGTAGAACATCTATCGATTTCAATGTCTACAAAAGAAGATTGTCATCACGCTTTATACTTGAAGGAGGAGACACATCTTCAAGGAAAGACGCGCCTTCAAGGAGAGACGCGCCCCATGAGAGGATGGGTCCCTTGAGGGCGCGGGTTCCCTTTAGTCAACCGATATTAATCGGTTTGGCTAACACAGAACATACGCATGAGTTTAGCAACCTACGATTTATAATATGAAGTTCGATCATCATTTTATAATTTCGAATTTTATTCACACTTACAAATTCGAATCTCTTACTTTCAGAAGTTATTTATTTGATAAGTAATTTCGATCACATATAAATGATGATAATGCATAATTGCAATCACCATTTATATCTGACTGAAGCTACCTTAATTCAACACCGTTGATTTTTCTCGATAGAAGAGTATTGTATGATGAAACCACGAAGTTTGATGATGAAACCGCGAAGTTTGACTGCCAATACTCCAACCATGAGAAATGCACATGAACTCGCTGCATTGCGAAATTCCAATGGTTGCAATCCTCGAAACTGGCCTGGGAAGGCTATCAGATATATGAAGTGAAACCATTATGGAACCTGTGGACTTGTGTTTATGCTTGTCAATCTGTCCAAATTGACCTTTGGGTGTGCCCGACGCAGGTCGGTGTCAGTCATTTTCAGAAAATTATGGAGTAAGACCATTTCGGCCTTGTATTCGTATTGGGAGAACTGCATTATGAAAACCTTGAAGATTGACTGTGCACACGATGTTGTTCGGACAACAATTTCTGGAACTGCTAAAAATATCCTTGCCAGGGCAACTTTTTACGAAAAATTATGAGACGTGGGTTTTGTTATGAATAATTTTCTAAACAAACCCAAATTGTTAAAAAGTTTGAAAAAAAGTATTTTTCTATGACATGCAAGAGCCCTTTGGTGGTAGAGGCAACGAGGCACCAGAAAATGATTTTTCCCGGAAAAATTTGACACATGGGTTTTGTTCGTGCTTCAGAGCTAAACAAACCCAGTTTGTCTGTTTTTCAAATTTGTGACTTTTTTCAAAAACCCTAAAAAATAGGGGCAGCAAGACTACTTTTTCTAGAAAAATCTAACATGTGGGTTATGTTGAAAAAGTAGTGCTGATCATACCTAGTTGGCCAGATCTGTGATTATTAACTATTTTCTTGGACATGCAAGAAGATCTAAGACAAGGAAAGAGGAAAAAGACAAGAAGAAGATTGGAAGTTATCAACTGTCTTTCTGGAAGAATTATGCCCTTTGATGTAACCTTTGATAAATAGTCCCTCTATGCAACAAATCTTCAAAATTATGAACGGTGAAAACCCCTCTGTCAGATCTTCAAAAACGTTGGAGAAGAAAAGTATTTGTTCTTGAGCTCCTCAACCTGCAAAGAGATAATGAAGAATGGATTCCTTGATGCTTTGATATGTCAAATTGGAATTACAAGCATCAATTGGGCATCAAACTCATGATTGAGCCTGATTTGGAGTTCTAAAAGCTGATTTCTAGTGATCGTGGAGTGTTTGGCCTCTTTTTGCCTCCAAAATTTGGTAACTCAAGTCAACAAATTGCCTTTGACCTTTTAAGCGTCCCTCCTTGAGTGTTGAGCATTTTTCATCATTTTTTTTTAGGCTGAAGTGCTTTGGTTTGATCTTCGCTCTTGGTTGCTCAGTTGATCTTAGGCAGCTGCTGACGAATCTGTTGTCGAGACGGAACCATACTGAATAGATATGCCTGGGAGTCGTCAAGTCAGAAACCTGAGTTTGAGCCTCTAGATTAAAGGGCGCCTTTCTCCAAGAGGGGCACTTTTATCTTTGCCTTAGTCAATTTTCATGACTGTTCTTCGTTTTGGCCATTTTAGGCCCTCCGTGCTTTGATCTGACATTCCCGTTTGACTAACAAGTCGGATAACTCTGCTTGATTGTGCATCGGGTAACCAGCTCAGCCCTAGAGAGGACGACTGACTTCTCAGCTTCTAAAGGTAAGTTTGTGTCCTTCAAATCCAAGGGCGCCCCTGGCCAGCAGGGGCACCTTTGACCTTTCGACTGATTATATCCATGTTGTAAACTACCTGCTTTGACCTCTGCCATCAGATGATTGATTTGTCAGATGTTCTCGTTGATAGTTTCGTTGTCGGGATCGATTGAAGTGGAGAAGGTTGTCTTGGAGGTCGTTGAGCAAGAAGACTGCAACTACATCCTCAAAAGACTGGGCGCCTTTCTTCAAGAGGGGCTCTTTTGACCGCTACTTAGCCAATTTCTTGGCATGTTCTTTTAGTCTTCACCATTGGCGTTTTCTGCTTGATCTCAACATCTGATTGTTTGATATGTCTTGTGAATGTGTTGTCAGATTGATCACGTAGCTGGGAGAGAGTTGAGTAAATGTTATGTATAGAGCAGTTGTTGATAGCTTCATCAGATGCCTTGAAATGAGGGGCGCCCCTGGCCAGCAGGGGCACTTTTGCTATGAAGTTCTTTGATTTGCCTCTGTTCATTGCTTGCAGCCTCTCCATACTTTGTTGATGTTTTGCCAGTGATCTTTGAATGAAATGATCTCGCTCTACGATGCATTGATTAGCCAGCACGAATGTGAAGAAGGTGACTGCTTTGAAGGTATTAGGTGATTGCATTTGCCCTTTGAGATCAAAGGGCGCCTTTCTTCAAGAGGGGCGCCTTTTCAACTGTTGACTGCTTTTTTGTCTTGGTAGCAAAACGTCCACCTTCCAGAGTTAGCCAAATTTTGGCCTTTTTTTATTTTGAGAATCTCCTTCATCAAATAGCATCTTTTTGAACCTTTTCCGCCATGGCCTCTTCATTGGAGCTTTTGAAGCTTAGCTTTCAACGCTTGGTACTAGCCAATCTGTAATGTCCCTTTTTTCACAAGCATCAGAGTTGGGGATTAGCCTATTTTCCGACCCTCGTAGGCTAATAGTTCTGGATAGAGGGTTGCTTAGACGGGCACTTGGTCGTCAATTTGCAGTGTGGATCTTCGGAGTATGGTGACATGGTGAATTGTTGTGTTTAGCTTGATTCTTGTGCTTAAATTTATGATACTCACCTTTTATTTCACCATCTTTGGCCTAGGGACCATGTGTCTTCAAAAGGAAGGGGTCACTTTAAATTTTTCAGTTACTATTCATTCATAAATTGAAAAAATGTTATAACTTAAGTGAATAGTGCTCACGTTAATGAATAGTGTTTTTTAATGCAAAAACTTATAAATAGAAAGAAAAGTTTGACCCTCTTCATGCATTGATGAACTTTGCTTGATGAACTTGGGAGTTTGGCTTTGGAGGAAAGAGGAGGCTAGGGTTTCCTGATTTCTTGCAGTGGGTGAGCCTGGTGGGGCTTTGTTCTTCGTTGTTGAGCTGCTTGAGGTTGTGAAACACCACCTTAAGGTTGCTAGTCAGTTTTTGGTGGCTTCATTTGGAGACACAAGTTGCTGTTTGCAGTTTATTCGAGCCATTTTCAAGGGGGTTTGGACTGCCATAGACTCCATTCACATTTGCATGGGAGTTGTTCGCTTTTGGAGTGTTTTTGGGGCTGTTTTGAAGAGCTACAACCAGCCGTCCCTTTTTATGAGGGTTTCATCAGCCAATAAAAAGAAACGCCTCTTCTAAGAGGCTGCAACTTCACCTAAAGGGGGTGCTCTAGATAGAGGAAGCTTGCCATGCTTGATTTTGGTGGGAGAAGTTCGTTCTTCAAGAGCAATCAACATTTCATTGGGGGCAGGTACTGTAGCAAGTCACTATTCATAGAGCTACATGGCTGTAAGTTAAAATAGGGTATAAGATATAGTCAACTTTAAATCTGATGTAAGCTATATGTTGTAAGCATCTTCTTATGTAATCTATTGTGTAATGAAGAAAGCATCTTTGGCTATTACATTGAGTAATTACTCGAGTTATTTCAGTAGTTTAGTTTATTTGAAGTTTCCTATTATATGCATATGCTTGTTAGTACCATTCTAGCAATTTTGGCAAACAAACTCAAAAACAAGAAGGAAGGAATTAAACTGAAACAAAAATCAGACCTACGAAACACAGTGAAAACGAATCAGCAGAGTGGTGGAACACTACACAATCTGCCATTAATGGTTGCAGAGCTCCTAACTTTGTTCATGAAAAATAGAATAGACCCACCAGAGTAAAACATGTCTTTTGATGATTCTGACTTGACCAGTGTGATCGTGAAGTCAATTAATTCTATCAAAATCATTTTCAATCATTTCCAAGAAGGTCCTATTTTCAGGGGTTCCCCTAAAAATAGGGGCACGAAACCCTAATTTTCAATATTTCAGAATTTTAACCATAGGTTCTTTAACAGAAACCCACAAAAACCTTATGTTTGGTTTGACCTAAAACAGTCTTTTGACGACATTTTAATATGGTTTAGCTCAATTTAAGCAGAATGCCAAAAAATTGTTTTGGGTACAACAGAAAGCTTGAAGAATTCCGAACAGGATGAATATCTAAGCAAACCCTAGCAACTGCATTTGAGGGCTCAAAACCCTCGGCACCCCTGGCTAGCATGGGCGCTTTTGTGCTTTGACTCACATTTTGACTTTGACTAATCCTTCTATTTGACTCTCGATTCCGACAGTTTGGCAACTCCGATTAATCCGCTAACGAACTTGTTGCGAAGCCTGATCAAGTCTGAGACAAACATCTTAGATGTCATTTTCTTAAAAAAGTGACATTAGGTGCCTCAAAAGTTTGGGCAACCCTGGCCAACAGGGGCGCTTTTCTCTACCAATGTTAGTCAAATTTTGACTAACTTGATCTCCTTCATTTTTCATTTGATGTGCAATTTCGGGCGTTAGATAGATCTCCCAGATTGGCTGGCAAGTTCATTGCGAAGCTGGAAGAATTTCGTAAAAGACTTCTTGGAAGTGAAAGACCTCGAAAAGTTGATCTGAGCCCTTGAAACCTTGGGCGCCTCTGGCTAGCAGGGGCGCTTTTATTTCCAGAGTTGGAAAATTTCTGATGATTTTCACCTCTTCGAAAATCCCCTCCGTCATGAAGCATCGTTTCGAGCATTTTTCGCCATAGAATCTTCACCAAAGCGTTTGAGGCTTAGATTTCGACACTTGGTATCTGGCCATCTGCCATTGTTGACCTTAGGGGTCCTAACTTTTCTCTTGAAAAAGTGAAATAGACCCACCAGAGCTAAATCGACTTTTTCTTGATTCTAACTTGACCAATATGATCATGAAGTGAAATAAGCATATCAAAATTATTTTTCAGTCAATTCTGGAAAGATCATATTTTTATGGTTTTTTCTAAAAATAGGCTCCCAAAAACCCTAATTTTCAAAATTTTCAAATTTTGCCAGTATCTTCTGGACAATAAATCCACAAAAACCCCATGCTTCGTTTGACCTAAAACTGACCTTTCACGAGAATTTTACAAGATTTGGACCATTTTAATCAAAATGCCTTAATGAAGCAAAATTTTTGTTATGGGTACAACACATTTGTTGAACAGTTCTCCTCATCTTATCAATGGTGCTCTCAAGGTCAATAGCTCTTTGCTTCAAATTGGCTTCAATTAAAGAGAAATCAGTTTTGTCTCTACTAGAAACAACTCCCTCTATGTCTTCCTCAATGCATGACCTAAAACTGACTTTTGACAAGAATTTTACAAGATTTAGATCATTTTAATCAAAATGCCTTAATGAAGCAATTTTTTTGTTTTGGGTACAACACATCTGTTGAACACTTCTCCTCATCTTATCAATGGTGCTCTCAAGGTCAATAGCTCTTTGCTTCAAATTGGCTTCAAGCAAAGAGAAATCAGTTTTGTCTCCACTAGAAACAACTCCCTCTATGTCTTCCTCAATGCATGATTCAACATTATTGTTGGAAGAATTTTCTACTTCTACTTTCTCAGTTTTTGCTTGTCGTTCAAACCAAAAACCTCCTGAATTATGGAGATGAAGAAGTAATTCATTTGCACTCTTCTATAAGATGCATAGACACCTCACGTGTCTCCAAAACTGATGTTGCCTCTTTGCACTCTTCTGTAGAATGCATGGACAAATGCATATCCAAATGTACAACATGAGATTCTTCTACAAAACTAATGGGAGACCAGATTTCATTCCTCTCTTCAGCATAAGAGTTCTCATTTTTCTGAACTGCCTTCTTTAAGAGTGGTTTCAATTTTCCCTCACATTGATTGAATAATTCTTTGATCAATATATCAGTAGTAGGAGAAATCTTTTCTTCACGTTCATAAGCGTCCAAAAAAAGAGATTGGACGTTCTGAGGAATAGCATCAGCCTCATTAACAGCCAGAACAAGAATAGTCCTTACAGCTGCAAAAACATCCTCCTCTTGTTCACTCCAAGTCGAAGTGAAGAGGTAATGGAATAAATAATAGATTTGATCTTGCATTTCCAAATCTATTAACATGGTACTTGTTCTGAATTTTGAAAATGTCTTTAATATAGCAGCTCTTCTGGAGAAATGACCACTACCGGTTTCATCAAGATCCTGGAAATTTCCCACAATCATATGAAGAATTTTCTTCATAGTATCGTCATCATAGGGCATCAAGGGTGCCAGGATTCTCATCACTTCACTGAGGCATGAGGTAATCAGTAGATTGATTTCTTCATCAGGATGCCTCAACCAATATGGATGAATCAAAGAGGTCACTGCAGGTGATATAGCCTTCTTCATTATCTCCGAAGGTGACTGCTTCACTTGGCTCAAACAATGTTCCAACACACAAAGTATATTCACTTCCTCTTCCATTGGCTGACATTCTTCATTGAGCCTTGTTCCTACAATGAAAAGTGACCTTGCCAAACTTCTTTCTTCATCAGAAGCCATAATTAGTTCTGAAAATACACGGTTTCTTTCAAAACCTGATAAAAAATATTCAACTTCTGGAACTATCGGAAAGTTGAAACTGAATTCTATTCTGCCCTTTGGTGTAGTATCTGACTTTCCTATCACTCATTTGACAAATGAAGCACTAAATTTACAAGATGGCAGCAAAACAGGCTCTTCGTAATGTCCCTTGCTGATTCTGATGTAATTTTCTCAATTGCAGCACTTGGACATTTCATCAAACATTTTTCGTGCAACCTCTTAACTGCTGTTTGTGGCTCCTTTTCTGTATTCTTAAAGCATAAGGTGATATCATGAACATAAATTGCAAACTACTAATTGACTGAGATAAATGCCAATGCAAGTATTTACTGTTTCCAATACAACATGATGACTAAAGTGCATGTACAGAAAATGGGCATTTATGCAAACACTTGTCATGTAAGCTCCAACTCCCTTGTATATTGATCCCAAATAAATAAAATATTCAGCCATACACTAATTGCAGATTGCTTTGGATATGAAAAGATCACAATGTCTCTCAGTACAGTTTTGAGTAATGCAAACATACCAAGAACTCCAAACTAAAGGCTTGAATATTAATTTCTGAGATTGATAATGTAACTCATACAATCAAATTTCTACTCAGAAGGAGGTTAGATACATACAACAATTCACTCTCAAGGGAAGATGACATACAAGCTTAATAACATGACCATCATTGCAGCAAGCTACTGATTTATTTGCAAACTCACTATAGGTTACAATACTATTTGGAGCTGCTAAGACGACAATGGCATTTCTTATGTCCAGCAATCCTAACCAAGGAGAGTGCAGTTTACAAAAGCAAATGATAGCAATTTAGTAAGAACCTGGGATGACGTCTTCTTCGAATCTGGAGTGGCGTCGACTGAAATATGAGACCACAATGCTTCCTTCTGAAAGTCATCCTTCAGTATATAAATATATCTGTCTCTTCCTAATGCCTTGGCTTGAAGGATGATCTGGCAATGATGTGAAATGGTGGTCCCACAATTTCCTTTCATTCGATTCCTGAATGCAATTACAATATATTTTCTCTAAGTCGATTTGTCTGGCTACGCCGATGTGAGTTTGTCTCATATGCTGAGATGTCTCAAATATTCATTGTCATAAAATATCGATACTCCTGTCTGCCTATCATTTATCCTCTTCATATAATGAAATCTTCTTATGCAGCGACTTGTCTCCTAGCGGCTTGTCCTTTACCAAGCAACTCCCGATAGATACCTCCTTGTGGTCGACTTGTCTATTGGTGCGATTCTCTTTATTTCTTGGGTTGTCTGTAGTTTGTCTTTTTTGAACTCTTCAACAAAGTTGATAGCCTTTATAATAATATTCGATTCCTCGTATTAGAGCCACGATTTGGCACTATTTGTATTTTGTCTTATCTGCAGAATAGTCCACTTTCCTAGCACCACGATTTTTCATAAAGCAGAGTTATCCTCCAAATAAAAATCGAACTGCCTGACTGGCTGGTGTAAGTTGAATCAAGGAAAGGAAAGGAGGAATTATGTGCTATCCTCCCTTAGAGGCTACTTCTGTGACCTTGATCAAAGACAAAAAATGGAGTGGGTGAAGAGATCTGCCAACGTACCCAACAAGGAGAAGACTCTTAGTGCTCTTTTAAACATGTTCACTGGTCTACTAGCTTGGTTTGGAGTACCACTGAAAAAGAAGATGGCATCACAAGCAATTAGTAAGAAATCCTCAAGGGACTTGTAACTTAACCATAGAATGATGACTAACAAAATGCAAAATTAGACTTGTGGTGTTCTTCTTCTATAATTTATTTTATAGGCTGAATTTAATATGAAAGCATCTATTGAACTCTATCCTCTACTGCTGTCTTTTTTCTTATCTATGCTCTTGTTTAATATATGTTGTAGCCAGTCAAAGATCTTTCTGGCCAGGATTAAAACCACAGATACCTCCAACTTCTGGCATGCTTGTATATAAATGTTATCCGTGTTGTACCCAAAATGAATTTTTTGGCATTTTGCTTAAATTGAGCTAAACAATGTAAAAATGTCGTCGAAAGTATGTTTTAGGTCAAACCAAACATGAGGTCTTTGTGGGTTTTTGTCAAGGAACCTATGGTTAAAATTCTGAAAATCTGAAAATTAGGGTTTTATGCCCCTATTTTTAGGGAAACCCTTAAAGATAGGACCTTCCTGGAAATGATTGAAAATGATTTTGATAGGGTCAATTGACTTCACAATCACACTGATCAAATTAGAATCATCAAAAGATATGTTTTACTCTGGTGGGTCTATTTTCTATTTTTCAGGAACGAAGTTAGGAGCTCCGCAGCCATTAATGGCAGATTGGCCAGTACCAGGTGCTGAAAGCTAAACCTCAATAACTCCAACGAAGAAGCTATGGCGGAAAAGGATAAAAATGATGTTGTTCAATGAAGGAGATTCTCAAAACAGAAAAGGCCAAAATTTGGCTAACTCTGGAAGATGGATGTTTTGCTACCAAGGCAAAACACAATCTACAGTTGAAAAAGGCGCCCCTCTTGAAGAAAGGCACCCTTGGATCTCAGAGAGTAAATTCAGTCACCTAACACCTTCAGATCAGTCGTCTCCTTCACACTCATGCTGGCTCGACAACGCAACTATCAACAAGATCATCTGATTCAGGGATCATTGGCCAATCGTCAGCGAAGTATGGAGAATCTATAAACAATGAAGATGCCAAATCAGAGAGCTTCAAGCTAAAAGCGCCCCTACTAGCCAGGGGCGCCCCTTAGTTCAAGGTATCAGATGAATCCATCGATAGTTGCTCCATACATGACATCTTTTCAGCTTCCTCCCAACTACGTGATCGATCTGACATTAGCTTCACAGGACCTGCCAAACGATCACACATTGAGATCAAGCAGAAAAAGCCAGAACTGGAGATTGAAAAGACAAGCCAAAAATTGGCTAAGGATAGAGAAAAAGCGCCCCTCTTAGAGAAAGGCGCCCTTTCTTTGAGGCATGCAGATGCAGCCTGAATGCTTACTGCTCTCCAAAACAACCTTCTCAGCTACGATCAATCTCGACAACGAGACTGTCAACGAAAGGATCCGACAACTGAATCATCTAATGACAGAGACCAAGGCAGGCAGTTTTCGGAGTAGACAAAACCAGTCAACAAGCTAAAAGCGCCCCTGCTGGACAGGGGTGCCCTTGAGTTTGAAGGACATAAACTCACTGTCATCAACTAAGAAGTCAGTCATCCAGTGCAGGACCAAGCTGGCTACCCGATGCATCATCAAGCGGAGTCATCTAACTCATCAATCAACGGGAGCATCAGATCAAAGTACAAAGGGTTTGAAAAGGCCAAAACGAAGAACAATCAATGAAAATTGACTAAGGCACAGCCAAAAGCGCCCCTCTTCAAGAAAGGCGCCCTTCATTCTGGAGGTCCAAACTCAGTTTTTTGAGTTAATCTCTCCCAAGCACATCTCATCAGGCTGATCCCATCTCGACAATGAATCTATCAGCAACTACCAAAGATCAACTGAGAAGCCAAGATCGAAGGTCAAACGGAGGCACTTCAGCTTGCAAAAACGATCAAAAGTCCAAAAGGGACGCCTAAGAAAGTCAAAAGCAAATGTTGACTTGAGTTAAATTTTGGAGGCAAAAAGAGGCCAAACACTCCACAATCAGTGGAAATCAGCTTTTTGAACTCCAAATCAGGCTTAATCATGAGCTGGATGCCCAATTGATGCTTGCAACTCCAAATTGACATATCAAAGAATCTAGGCATCCATTCTTCATTATTTCTTTGCAGGTTGAGGAGCTCAAGAACGGATATTTTTCTTCTCCAACATTTTTGAAGATCTGACAGAGGGGTTTTCACCGTTCTTCATATTTTTGAAGATTTGTTGCACAGAGGGACTATTTATCAGAGTTTGCATCAAAAGACATAATTCTTCCAGATTGACAGCCGATAACTTCCAATCCACCTTTTGTCTACTTCCTCTATTTCTGTCTAAAATTCTTGCATGTCCGAGAAAACGACAGATAATCACAGATCTGGCCACAACTGGGTATGATCAACACAACTTTTTCAACAAAACCCACATGTTAGATTTTTCTAGAAAAAGTAGCCCTGTTACCCCTATTTTTTAGGGTTTCCGGAAAAAGTCATAATTTTGAAAAACAGACAAATTGGGTTTGTTCAGCTCTGAAGCACGAAGAAAACCCATGTGTTGGATTTTTTCGAGAAAAATCACTTTCTGGTGCCTCGCTGCCTCTGCCACCGAAGGGCTCTTGCATGTTATAGAAAACACGTTTTTTCGAATTTTTGACGATCTGGGTTGGTTTAGAGAATTATTCTCAACAAAACCCATGTCTCAGAATTTTTCATAAAATTTACAGGGGCGAGGCTATTTTTAGCAGTTCCAGAAAAAGTTGTCCGAGCAACATCGTGTGCACAGTCAATCTTCAAGGTTTTCAGAATGCAGTTCTCCCAAGACGAATACAAGACCAAAATGATCTTACTCCATGATTTTCTAAAAACGACTGAAACCGATTTGCGTCAGGCACACCCAGACGTCAATTTAGACAGATTGACAAGCATAGACACAAGTCCACAGGTTCCATAATGGTTTCACCTCGTATATCTAATTGCCTTCCAAGGCCAATTTAGAGGATTGTAACCGTTGAAATTTTACACATGCAGCAAGTTCATGTGCATTTCCCACAGTTGGAATGATCGTGGTCAAACATCGCAGTTTCATCATACAATACTCTTCCATTGAGAAAGATCAAGGAAAACGTCAAAGCTGCAAAAGAACGCGGAAGGTAGTCATTCCCAACACAAAGCCGCCATCGGTTAATACTACACTACCTTCCACGTCAAAGTGGAAACACAAACAAAAAGAAAAGGAGTAACCCTCCAAAGGGAAGCAAAATGAAGGAGGTGCATACATCAAGTTGCTGACAAACGATAAATTGACAATTGACAGGCATGTAACGGTCTCCGTATGAAGAAGTCAACGAATGAACAAAAGCATCGTTGACCAATGATGAGGAGGTGTCAAACACCTCAAGAAGGACGTCCTACCCTCCAAAATAGCAATAAATACGACTGAAGGCAACTTGATGCCCCTTTCCAAGTTGACTCTAGATCTCCACAAATCATGCATGTCAGATCTCACTGATCTAGGATGTCTAATTGACTCTCACGATTTATGGATCTCCGATCTTCTTAAAAGGTGGATGTCTATTTGGAGACACATTTGTAATTATAGTTCACTTTTAGTTAGTTGTCAGTCAACTGAGGTAGACTCCCAGTTTGACTCTTGTTTAGTATCAGTTAATTGAAGTAGTTTTCCAGTTAACTGCTTGCTCACCTACTTTTAGACATAATAATAAATCTTGCTGATTGGCAAGAACTAATTGTTAACTCAAGGAGATTTTAGGGTTGCCTACTCCTTTGAGTTTCTATAAATAAGAGCCTTAGGCTCATTATTTGTTTAACCTTTATTTGCTAAGCAAAATTGCTGCGCCATTGTTGCCAGAGTTAGCTTGTTCATTTCTGTTCACTCTTGGATGAGAGTTTGTTGGTTGATCGTAATTGTGCATGATTTCGTGCCTTTGCTATCCCAATCTTTGTAATTCTTTGGAGAAGCTTGAAGAAATAAATTAGATGGCGCATGCTTGCTTGATCTAAATACTTGAGTTCTTTCATAGTCTTGTTTTCAAATAGTGTATTGTTTCAATCTCCTCCTCGGACAGGTGTCGTCACTTCCTTGGATATTTTGTTGTCGATCATTATCGTGTGATGTTGTTTAATGAGTTGTCTTTCAGCCTACACTTTGGACAGGTGTCGTCACCTCCTCGGGAATCCTGTTAGCCGAATCATTGTGCTTTGTTGTTTCCAGTGAGTTGTTTCGAAGCCTATACCTCGGACAAGGGTTCCTTCTCCTTGGCAAGTCTCAGATCTAGTTTACCGTAACGAGTGTTTACTTGTGTCGAACCTTATTTTGGCATATATCTAAGGGTTCAGAGCCTCGACCATATTCCACAGAGACGGTGGATTCAAGTGATCCAACCCATCCATTTCGCTCCTACACCCTCATGCTTTGTTTATCTTGAGGAGGTAGGATAGTCTAGAAGCTAGTTAGTCGTAGTTAAGATCTGCGGAAACCAGAGAAAAGCTTAGCTACGACGCATTGTATTTATGCACCCTTGGGTCCTACCGGAGTAAAAAAGATAGGAACCTTAGTACACTTTTTTACATAGAAAATCAGCAAAGAGAGATCTTCTTCTCTATAATCCGAAGAGCATGTACTAACACACTTGCAATAGCTATCCATTTCCAATAAGCACTCCGGAGGTTCTAATTGAAATGCCAACAATCCGCAGTTCACTAAGCAGGTTGGGATGAGAGAATTTTGTCTTGTTAATGATGCATTCTTGATGGAGGATGTAAGGAAATTAGATGGAAACCCTGAAGTGTGTTTTCCCCCTGAATCAATATCTTTGATATCCAAATTTGGAAGTTTCTATGTTCAATTTGAAAGGTTTTCATATTTGAGAATAGGAGGTTATGAGAAGGCCCCATTAAAATTGCCTAGGTATCTGGAAGATTTGTTGGTGTTTCTGGAAGTCTGTAGACAAATGGCCTTGGTGAATGTAAAATACATGAGTATGGGGAAGCAGGGTTACCCTTTCCCGTTGGTGACTTCTTTTACATGCAAAAACAACCAGATAGCTAAAGGTGTTGAGAAAGTTCTGAAAGAATGTAATCTCCAATATCTATTCATGAGGGTTAATTTTGATAGCAAGGTTTTCGTGAAGCGGAATTTGTATGGAGAGAGTTTGTACCAGCATCAATCTTCTATAGAGGATTTTTGGGAAGATTTTTTTGGGAAGATTGCGTTGATGAAAATGAAGTGTTGAAAAGGGATTATATGAGGTTAACCCTCAAACAAATTCAAATATTTGGTCTTTCAATCCAAATTCCTGACAACGTCATTGAAGATTCGGTGGTCATCGATCCAGAATATGAGAAGTTGCCTGATAAATCTCATCCTAGAGTCGACTGGAATAAGAATGAGGTTTTTAACATGAGTGTACGAGCCGCCCCGGTGCTAAAAAGAACTCAGGACTGGTTATAAGGGAAAAGGAGACAAGCTGCAGGTTCTACTTAGGAACCAAAATCATCTCAAAAGAATGAACAAAGGTCCACCCAAACTATCGTAGTAAGTGCATCATTAGAGAGGTTGGTTACTAGGTCTTCAAGCGCAAATTCACAATCTGGGGCTGATGGTGAGAGACCTGAGGATACGGCTAAATTGAAGTCAGTATGCGAACAGGATAGTGTATCTACCCCAGTTTCTAAAAGGAAGATCAATCAAGCAAAGCTTGTCTCTGAAGATTCAGATGCCATTTTTAAGAAAATTGTTGAAGATAATACTTTTCCTCCTTTGTCTGAGGTACCTTCTTCTCTAGGAGAGAATACATCAATCCTCCTTGGTGAATCTAAAGAAATTGTTCAAGGAGACAAGAATGTTGTTTTGGTAGAAGCTTCCCCAGTATGGCCGAAAAAGGCAGTAGAGAAAAAGAGGAAATATACTCCTACAACAACAGTTGGAGTAGACACAGTTGCAAAGTTACTCCAGTCTTCCTCAAGGCCAAAGAAAGCTCGGAGAATGTCAAGAATGTTGACTGATCCAACTTCTGGGAATCAAATATTGGAAGTTGCAGACTTAATGAAGGATTTGAATGATGATGAGATAACTGAGGCTGATTACAAGATTACACATGTTGATATGGGACCGCAAACATTAGAAGGTGATGTGTATCATGCCAATTATTTAGTTAATGCCTTAATCAAGCGAGTAAAAGAAGAAAGAAAAGAAAAAGTGAATTTGCAATCCCAAGTTCTTGACTTAAAGAATTTTATTTCCCTGGTTCCCTCTGCTTTATCCAATGAAGCCTCAAGTTCTCAGAGAATGGACATTGATGCATCTTCGATGCAATTAATTAGAAAGAATTTGGGCTATTCCAAAGCTGTTAGTGAATAGATAGATGAAATGTCTCAGCAGATCACCCTCTTTATTGGTAAATCTATGCTTTCCTACACTCAGGTTGTCGATAAGAGAAAATAATTGATGACAGAGTTACGGCAGGTCAGGAAAGATTAGACTAGCCATTATGTACTCTCACAACAAATGAAAGAATTGATTTCCATGGATCGACTGAAGTTGGTTAACGAGCAGATTGTGAATGATCCAAAAGAGTTAGATCCTTCTTGGTCCGATTCATTGAGCTAGAAGTTGGATATTTATGATAACCTGGTAAAAGAGATCTCTGAAACACTTGAAAGGTATTTGGATATGCTAGTGGACATTAAAAGTAACTGTCATGATTGTTGTACCCAAAATTATTTTTTGGCATTCTGCTTAAATTGAGCTAAATCATGTGAAAATGGCGTCAAAAGTCTATTTTAGGTCAAACCAAACATAAGGCTTTTGTGGGTTTTCTGTCAAGGAACTTGTTGTGACCTTTTCACACATCACCCCATTCAAAATGGGTACCCCCTAATTTTTGCTCCATTCTGGTCTTTTGGCTTTGGTTTTGCGTCTCTCTCTCTCTGATCGTTCTATCCTTCCGAGGATGTCCCATTGTTTGACCTAAGGTTCAAATTCTAGCTAAGTCTGTGAAATTAGGGTTTCTATCCTTCAGGCTGGTTTGAGGTCAAATAGAGTTATCAAATTGATATCTGAGCTTAATACTGTGATCACAACGCTTCAGGCGGAGTCCCACTAAATTTTCACTGAGTTCTGACAACTTACTATTTTTAGTAAGTACTCAATCTGGGACCTTTTTATCAGGATTTTGGAATTCTATCTGTTCCACCACATTCAAGGTACCTTAAGGTACTTGCACATGAAATTTGAGCAAATTCGAACAACTTGCTATTTTTAGCAGTACCGGCTTCAAGAGCCATTTTTGGGGTGCGCATATATGCTTTTCCAATGCGTGTCTGAAGATTATTTCTGGGTTTTTCAAGGCCTTTGCAGTGATACAACATGCAATTTGGGATGATGACTTTTAGTAATTCAGCCTTCAAAGGCTATTTTTAGGGTTTGCATGCAGGGTTTTTCAGTGCATGTCTGGATATTCCTTATGGGTTTTTTGAGAGCTTCACAACGATATGACATGCAAGCAGAGGAGATCATGTTTCAGGAATTTACTATTTTTAGCCAGTGCACGCATGCAGACCAGTTTATTGGGTTTTTCTGGTTATTTTGAGATCCCTCAGGCAATGCGACATGCAAACTCATCCGACGATGGATTGATCACTTTTTTAGACAGTTACTATAAATAGCAGGTTCACCCCAACAACCACCCAACACTTCAGTTCGGTAAGTAGAACAACTTGCAACAGAAATCAATTCAAACAGAGACCGTTCAGGGCACATGCAAGTCAGATTAGGGTTTCCTACTTTGGTGCCTAAAAAGAAGGGTAGAAAGCCAAAATTCCGAAAAACGAAGGTATCCCATCACGATCAACATCCTTTTGGCAGTCTACTGGTAAAATTTGGGTGCAATCCGAGCACTTACTATTTATAGTAGGTCGTCTCCAGAACAGGGCTATAAATAGCAGGTCAGCGTGAGGGGCAGGTATGAACAGGTTCACCAGGCGATGAGGATCACATGGTGAAAATTTCAGGCTAAACGGAGCTGTGGAAGTCAAATCAGAGACTTGCTAAAAATAGAAGGTGATGACAGGCGGAGGAAATCAAAAGTTTCTAAGGCATGGAAAATGTATGGGCTATGTAAAATGTGCCTTCACCTTGAAGAAATTGGTGAAATGACTTGAAAATTTTCTAAGTCATTGAAAATGGAAGTGGCACATGTGAAATGCGCCCTTGATGGGGAAATCAAGGTAAAATCTTCCAAGGCATTGAAATGAAAGCTTCCCTAGCTAAATGCGCCCTCAAGGCAAGCAAGAAGGTTAGGAAATTTCTAAGTCATAAAATAAAAGTTGAGGGTATAAAATGCACCCACCTTGCATAAAGTCACTTCAAAAATATGCTAAGGCATGGAAAATGGGAGTGGGCTATGTAAAATGCACCCTCAAGAGAAATGAAAGCTTGCACATCAAAAGGTGCCCTTAGTTGGAAGTAGGCTAGGTGAAATGCACCCAAAGGAGGATGTTGTTTGATGAAAAATAGGCTAAGGCATCTAACAAAAGCTCACCCTCTCATTTGCGTCCTCAAATAGAAGCTTGCATATGTAAATGCGCCCATCAAGTACAGAGCCTTGAAAATTCTTCTGAGGCACGAAATGAAGGCTTGATGTGCTAAATGCGCCCTTAGATGGAAGTAGCACATGTTAGATGCGCCCACCTTGCATAGAGTCACCTCGAGAATGCCTAAGGCATGGGAAGATAAAGCACCACCTTCAAAATGCGCCTAGCTTGTGCGATGTATTTAAGTTTTTTCCTAAGGCAAGTAAATGGAAGCCCCAAGCATGAAGGGGTCAAAGGAAGGAAATTGCTAAATGTTGAAAATAAAAGTACACCCTCTAAAATGCGCCCACCTCAAGGTAAATGGAAGGAAGCATGAAAATTGCCTAATGCATGGAAAGTGAAAGCACACCCATGAAAATGCGCCCTCATGTAAATGAGCCATTTGAAAATTTCTAAGGCATGAAAACAAAAGTAAGCATGTGGAAATGCACCCGAGGAGAAATAGATAGAGCCTTCAAAAGTTTCTAAGGCAAAGATCAAAGTAGCCTACCTAAAATGCGCCCTCAAGGTGATGGAGTTTCAAATTCTCTAAGTGCGGAATATGAGAGCAACACATGCCAAATGCGCCCAGGAAGAAAATAAGTTGAGAATTCCTAAGGTGTGGGAATTAAAAGTTGAATGATAGGAATGCGCCCTCAAGCAAGAATGTCTAAGCTTGGGAAACAAACAAGAGGTAAAGAAGGTCTAAGGCGTGAAAATTGCCTAAGGCAAGAATGGAAATAGCTACTCCAAAATGCGCCCATCAAGTGTTGAAGGCGTTCGAAATTTTCCTAAGGCAAAACGAAAGCTCAAAGAGGTTAATGCGCCCAAGTCAAATATGAATGATAGAAATACGCCCAAGGAAAGAAATGACTTGAATTTATTTTTAAGTGTGGGAAAATAACACTCCACTAGCTAAATGCGCCTAGAATGTGAGATAAAGGAATTTTCCTAAGTGAAATAAAATTTCACTAGATAAAGCATGCCAGAGGTTAAGGAATTAATGTGGAATTGATTCAAAGACATTTAAATGGAGTTGGTAATATCATATGCGCCCAAGATGATGGAATATTTTAAAAAGGGGTAAAATAAAACAAAAAATTAAATGAACCCCTTCAAAGTGCGCCCATAGGTTAATAAAGTTAGGAATTATTTTCCTAAGGGAAATTTTATATTTTCAGAGGGAAATATTTTCTAAGATCTCTGGATTATTTTTCTAAAAGAAATTAAATTTCGAAAGGGTGGATTGATCTGGCAAGTGATTTTAAATCAACTGGGCGAAATATTCTGAAGACGAGATTTAAATTGTCTAGGGCAAATGCATGGATATTTTAACAGGTTGGAAATTAATTTAATTTCCCCATGAATTTTTATGAGTTGAATTTAATTAAACGTGCGAGAAATTAATAGCGAATTTTCAAGATAAATCAAAGTGATTTTCTTGCGAGTGATTTAATTAAGGAGAGTTAACTGGCAGATTGGAGGGAAATTTCGAATTCTGCATAGGAAAGAATCTTCATTAATGGCAAAAGCTATGACGACTAGCTGACAACTCGCCCACTACTTCGCCAAAATTGGAAGATTTCTAAGTGGAAGGAGTGGGGAATTAATGAAAGTGCTAAAAATGGCTCCAGCACAAATTAGCAAGATTCTTTGTGGGGAATTATTTAAGCAACGAAGTTTTTCATTTCTTCTCACCATTCAAAGTTGAGAAATTGCTGAAGTGAGAAGAATTTTCTTTCCAAAGTTGAGAGTTTGCTGAAGTGTGAGGAGATTTCTTTGTGAAGTTGAGAGATTGTTGAGAGAATCAAAATTTTAAAGTTGCTGAAAGTTGAGCTGAAGTTATTTTTTTCTAACTGTGAATCTATTCTTGGAGTTGTTGGAGAGTTTTTATTTTTCGAAGTGCTGAAAGTTGAAGTTGCTGGGTGAAGTTTTTGAAATTCTATGTTGCAGAGATTATTATTTTTCTAGTTGCTGAGAGTTAAGTGCTGAAAGTTGAGAAGCTGAAGTAAAAAGTTCGAAATTTTATGCTGAGGAAATCATTTTCTTTTTGAAAGTTGCCAGCTGGTGTGAATCTCTTTCAGAGGCCAGACGTCACGTTGCTGAAAGTTCTTCTTTAAGCTCGGAGGATTTAAAAGTTTGAGGTTTGGAGTTAGAAAAGTTTATGCTGAGAGATATTATTTTCAGAGCTAACTCCATATTGCAGCCATCTCAAGGTTATTTTATTTTTCTAAAGTCCGAAATCTAACTTATTTTATTTTATTTTGCAGATGGCTGAAGCAAGAAGAGATGCTGTAGGAACAAGCAAGGCTGTAGGCAGAGCTGCGAATATTGAGGCAAGCAAGGCAAGTGCATCTCGAAAGGCAGTGATCAAGAAGCTCGCCAAGCCTTTTCTTCCATAGTCTAAATTTACTTCAAAGTTGGTAGGATTAAAAGATACCAAGCTTGGTTCATTTAATCTGGGTGCACTCAAAGCGAGAATGTATGGGTTGGGAGGTCATCCACCATCAGTCACAGCACATCAGATAATGAAAAGTGGGATCTATGCAGCTGCTGGTTTTCCACCAGCAATACAATGTCCGGAGTTGATCATGGAGTGCGCGAATTGTTACAAACCAGAACGAAGGACTATCGTTTCTCCAGATGGCAGGTTGTTCGCCAGCTTCACGCCTGATGCTATTGGAGAGGCATTCGGGATTCCGACTTCCGAGAGGATGCTGTATAGAACGAAGGATAGAGTTGATAAAATGTATTCTTCCACCTTCGAGAGATGTGTTGGTGTCATCAATATAGTTTGGATGCAGAGACCTAAACCTCCCCGCACCAAGCTCCCAAAGCAAATTATTGCTGAAGATGTGAAATAGGAGTATTATGATCTCATAATGATGCTTAGCCGGGTGAATGGAAGTCCACAGGCCTACATCTTCGAGCCTTGGATGTTCTACTACATTGGGATCATATTGGAAGGAAAAGAATGTGTTGATTGGGCCAAAATAATAAGCGACAATATAGATGAGCAGTTTAGGAGCTTGAGGAGAACAAAGACTTTTTACAAGAGCTCGTACATGATTTACATGTTGGCTCGAATGACCAAGTACTGGGGAATAACGTACAAGGAGCCAATCGGATGTGGCCCTGAACAGTTCAAGATCCACAAGGCTTGCCCACAACTACATTTAACCAACACTGCCAGCTACAAGCGGGGGAATGATGCATTCACGATGCATATTGCAAGGACCCTTCAGCAGCCAACGCAACAAAGAATTTCAAAGGAAGCACATGCGTTGATTGAAGAGTATGGATATTGGCTCATCCAATTTCCAAAATTTACATACATCAGGTTGCAGGGGTTCACCTCATATCCATACCGGCTGTCGAGGTACCCCACCGACCGAATAATAATGTTAGAAGTATCTAGGCAACTCATTGCCTACGATAAAATTCAGAAGAAGAAGAGGAAGAAGGGACTAGACTTCCCTATCGCCATGGGGAATTCAAGTGAAGTGTGTCCTTCCTTGCAGGCAGCTCGAGAGGGTGAAGATGAGGTGCAGTTCTTTCACCACACATATCATATTAGCAGGTAGGATTTCGATCCCTATAACAACATCCGAGTGGTGCAGAATGTAGAATACAGGCACAAGGCTCATATCAAAGATTTCTAGGCGAATGTGGTTGATGATGCCGAGATAAGGAGGAGAATGTTCACCAGGCTACCCCTCAAATTAATCAGAGAATGTGAAGTCATTCCGGTCCCGGATCAAGTGGATGAGGATGTCAACGTCATACAGCCTGACTTTGAGACAGTGAGAAACACATCGTTCCCACCACCAGATTGGTCTGAGCCTGAAATCACGGACTTGGATACACTTTCCATTCTGGTGTTGACTTTCACGAGTTGGGTGGAAAGGCACGTGAGCCAGCTTAAGAGCAAGTCAGTTGCTCTTACTTATAACCTGATGGGCGATCAAAGGCCACCATCAACAAGAAAAGGCAAGCAGGTTGCCCAAGCTGCAAAAACATGGAGAGAAGTGTCGCGTCACCCACGCAATCACGGACTCAGTCTTCGAGTTTGAGGGAGATTTTATTATTTGCTGATCAAAGGGCAACGTTGAATGAAGAGCGGGGATTTGAAGAAGTATATCAGCCACCGCTCTAGGAGTCAGACAGCCTAAGTGTCAGCGCACCCAGAGGTGGGAGCCGACAAGAAGAGGAAATGGCAATTGATACCCGTTTCCAGCAGATGCTTGACATGACATTGGAAGAAGAAGATACCACGAAGGAAGAGGCCCAAAGTTCAGGAGATACTCAGCTTATGGAGACTGATGAGCCCCAACAAAGTGTTGTCAGAGAAGGGGTGTGCGAGGAGGAAGCAACGGAAGAACAACCCCTCGTCATTTGCAATCCACGGCAGGCGGTGTCGGATTGGCTCACAGAGAGAATGAGGAGGGACCCTGAGGATGATGTAGATCCAGCGGTCGAAATAGAAGAATTCCTCAGAAGGATTAGCGCACCATCAGAGAAGAAGAGGGCTAGGAATTTTTTAAAGATTTCAACAGATGAATCTGGCTCTCGTACCCTTCAGGTTGCCGTCTCAAGAGAAGAGTGTGATCGAGAAGAAGAAAGGCCATAAAACTATGTGATCACCACTATCGAGTTGGGTTGCCCCATGAGAGCCCAGATAATTGAGGAGTGCGACAACTCCTATCAAGCACTAAAGGACAAGTTGCTATGTATAGAAGGAAAGTATAAAAAATTGAAGGAGGAGCATAAGATATTAATAGGGTATGTGCAAAATCTTGCGCGTCCAGGCGAATAGGATAACCTAGCAGTTGAACTCCCGACAAAGCTTCCTAGAGAGTCAGTTATTGGCTTACAGGATTTGAAGAAGATGGAATTGGAAGCGGACAAATGGGTAGGCCACGTTCGCACTGAAACAGAGAAGTTCATGGAGGACCTTGCTCATGCTTACCAACAGGCCTCTGATGTTCTGGGGCGCATGGATATAGTTGATCAAGCCTGGAACGAGACTCAAATCTATCAGACTAAGATTGTTCTTCGTCTGGAGGCTTTGATGCATATGCCTTTGCAAACCTTGGTGGATGGAGGCGTGATACAAGAAGGTGACATGTACGACTTCACTAGCTGGTACTCTTCAGTGGTCACAGGTTGTGGTTTCCACGAAGTAGCACAGGCAGATTCAGCCAGAGTCAGGAAGGCAATGGGTAACATTCTAGATGGAGTCCTCAACACACTTGAGGCTATATTTGCTAGGAGACTGGCTCTAGAGGAAATAACTACAGATGGCTTGAGAAATAAGATGGCTCCTTTCTTCTCAGCTGTGAGATCGTTCTTTCACGATGATTTTGAGAATATCTCGGCTTTCTCCAGTATAATTCAAAACACCCAAGACGCCTCGGTCGCTTGGAGAAAATCTTACACTCGGCACGGGCAGACGGTTACAGTACTTGAGTTTCATCTCAACCACATCCCACCTATTTCGGTTCAGGAGGTTGAGGCATTGTTAGCTCGTTTGATCGAGTTTGCAGTCAGGGAGAAAGACAACGAAAATGCCTGGCTGGATGAGGATCTTCTGAAAGATGGTGATGGGCATTAATTGCTCATTATGGTTTCTGCAGAGGAGTGGAGAATCTTTTGTGCATTTATTACCCCGCTCCTCTCTATGGTGGTTTGTAGGGCAAAAACCCTAATTAGGGCATATGTGGCTCAATCTGAGCCCTTCATTGTAATCAAATCTAAGCCGTCCACTGAAATGGGCTTGCTATAAAAGGGGCATCTCCCCTCATTTGTAATATAGTTAGACATTAGATCAAAGATAGAGTTGAGCTAGAGACTAGAGAAGGCATATAGTGAATAGCTTAGAAGTTAGCTTAGTTTGAAAAGGAAGAAAGCTTTCCCTTTGAAAGTTTTGTAAGAAGTTGTTGTGGAAAACTCTCATAATACAAAGATTTATCATTGTTTGGTGGTTCTATCTTTTGTTGTGAGTAGCTAGCGAGGCTTTTTCGTCTTTCCAATTCAAGTAGATTAGAGTAAAGTAGATTTTATTTCATGCAAGTAGTTGTTAGCTATGGAATGTGTTGTTTAGTTTGAGCAAGTTTCATTCATCCATACCACTAGCGGGTTTGCTGATGGTGAGCTTGCCCTGTGTGGTCAATTGGATTATTTTGCACTTAACTTCGATTGTGATTCATATGTCCATATGCATCGTTGTGATGGTATGTGCATGTCGTGTCATAGCTTGAATATCCTTCCCATCCTTTGAAGATTGCACCGGTTTTGTAGAAGCTATTCAACGGGAGGCGAAGCAGAATCTGGTTCAAAGCTTGCTGAAATTGATCCTCGTGTCCCGCCTTTAGGAGTAGAAAATAGAATCTCTATCCTTATCCCCTTTAATTTTAGTATTTTCTCGATTAGTCTAGGAATCCGAACATCATTGCCAAATCATTCGTATCTTGTAACTGCTTCAAGTTGAACAATTGTGTAAGTCCCCTTGAAATACCCAGCAAAATCACATCCAGCCAACAGAGACTATCCCCTTGTATAAGAAACCTTGGAGTTGAACGTATGATCTTTCAAGCAATCTTAGCATGCGGAATACTTTGATCAAGAGAGGATAGAGTTACCGTTGGAAACTTTATTCTGTGTTGGTGCGGTCATAAAACACCCGTCAACAGAATCTATGGTTAAAATTCTGAAAAATTGAAAATTAGGGTTTCATGCCCCAATTTTTAGGGAAACCCCCGAAAATAGGACCTTCTTGGAAATGATTGAAAATGATTTTGATAGGGTTAACCGACTTCACGGTCACCCAGATCAAGTCAGAATCATCAAAAGGCATGTTTTACTCTGGTGGGTCTATTCTCGTTTTTCAAGAACAAAGTTAGGAGCTCTATAGCCATTAATGGCAGATTGGCCAATACCAGGTGTTGAAAGCTAAGCTTCAAAAGCTCCAACGAAGAAGCCATGGCGGAAAAGGTAGAAAAAGATGTTTGACGAGGGAGATTCTCAAAACGGAAAAGGCCAAAACCTGGCTAACTCTGGAAGGATGCCTTGCTACCAAGGCAAAAATGCAGTCAACAATGTCAAAGGCGCCCCTCTTGAAGAAAGGCGCCCTTTGATCTAAAAGGGCAAAATGAGGCATCAAATCCACCAGATGTAGTCATCCTCTTCACGTTCATACTAGTTGTTCAACATACCGTTAAGCAAGATCATCTGATGTAGGAATCATTGGCAAACGTCAATGAAACATGGAGATGCCGAATGAAGAACATGCCCAAAAATGAAAGAAAAATTGCCAAGTGTTGGTCAGAAGCACCCCTCTTGAAGAATGGCGCCCAATCTTTGGAGCATATAGATGCAGCCCGATTACTCATTGACCTCCAAGACAACCTTCTCAGGTTTGATCGATCTCGACAACGAGACTGTCACCGAAGGAATCTGACAACTGAGTCATCTGATGATAGAGATCAAACCAAGATAGTTTGAAGCATGGAATTATCAGTCAACAAGCCAAAAGCGGATTTGAAGGGCATAAACTTGCTGTCAAAAATTGAGAATTCAGTAATCCGACTCATCAATCAACGGGAACATCAGAGCAAAGCATGAAGGGTCTAAAAAGGCCAAAACGAAGAACAGTTAATGAAAATTGACTAAGGCAAAGCTAAAAGTGCCCCTCTTGGAGAAAGGCGCCCTTTAATCAATAGGCTCAAACTCAGTTTTCTGAGTTAATAACTCCCAGGCATATTTCTTTAGGCTGGCCCCATCTCAACAATAGATCCGTCAGTAGCTGCCAAAGATCAACTGAGCAATCGAGAGCAAAGATCAAACAGAGACACTTCAACCTGGAAAATGATGAAAAATGCTCAACACTCAAGGAGGGACACCTAAAACAGTCAAAAGCAATATGTTGACTTGAGTTAAGAAAATTTGGAGGCAAAAAGTGGCCAAACACTCCACAATCAGTGGAAATCAGCTTTTGAACTTCAAATCATGCTTAAATCATGAGTTGGCACCCATACTTGATGGATCTAGACTTGAATCTTTATATAATCAAGCCTAGGCGTCTTTTTCCATTAGTTCTTTTTGCAGGTTGAAGATCAAAACAACAAATTGCTCCCAAGGACGTCTTTTCCAAATCTGGCAGGGGTTTTGAACAATTCTTCAATATTTTTTGAAGATCAGTGGCAGAAAGGGTTTTTCTCTCCAAGGTTGATTCCAAAGGCAGATTTTTGCAAAAAGGTAGATAATAACTTCTAATCCACCTCCTGTCTACTTCCTCTCTTTTGTCTTAAAATTCTTGCATGTCACAAAAAACAGCAGGCTACCTCAGATCTGTCCAACTGGGTATGATCGGCGTAATTTTCCAGTGAAACCCATCTTTTCAGATTTGCTAGAATCAGCAAACATGTTGCCCCTATTTTTAGGGATCTTTCCAGAAAAGTCTCCAAATCAAAAATCCAAGGAATTGGGTCTATTCAGCATTGAAGCACGAACAAAACCCATGTGCCAGATTTTTCTCGAAAAAATACTTCTTGGCAGGTGTTATTTTTAAGGGTTTTCAGAAATTGTCAGAACAAGGTTGAGTGCACAATCTATCTTTAAGTCTTTCAGAATGTAGTACTCCCAGGTACAATACAAGACCAAGACGGTCTTGTACCATGATTATCTGAAAACGACTGACACAGACTTATGGCAGAAGAACCTGGAGGTCAATTCTAAGGATTTGGAGGGCATGAATCAAATTACATTGTAGAACATAGAAGAATCTGGGTTGTTTCAAGCTGCATCAATTCCTATCATGTTACAGAGTGTGGAGCTTGTAATGGCTTGCATCAAGCATTACAATCCTACCACAAGAGAAATCCTCTCAATGGATGGAAAAGTGATCTGCAGTTTGAAGCTGAAGGACATTGAGACATGTTTTGCAATTCCACCATGCCCTACCAATAAGGTCATATCTGCGACGGAATGCGGAAAGGCACTCGAGGCTTTGAAAGACAAGTGTTCGCTGAAAATGGCCAAACGATGGTTAAAGGTAAAGAAGGCCAACTTGCCCAAATTGGTTGGACGAGGAGAATTCAGAGATGAGTACGCAGTGTTAATCACTCTACTCAGCAGAGTCACTAGACAGGAAGAGGGCAATCATTTTCAGCCGTGGATGTTCTATATCATTAGTAAGATTATCAACAAGAAAGAACATTACGACTGGGCCTCTCTAATCAGTGACACACTCCACCAACAAATTACCGGGTTTCTAGAAGCTCATACTTTCCACATGTGTTCCTACCTGGTATACCTGATTGCCTTCCAAGGCGAATTCATAATACTAAACACTGTGGGGACCTTAAGTGTCCAGAAGGTCCAGGAATACTTTCCACGTCTTGAGTTTACTCAAGCAGAAAGACAATGCAGAAAGACACTTCAAAAAGATAAACGACCTCTTCACCAGCAGCCAAGGAGGCAATGGTCGATTGGGTGGATTGGTTTATCCAATTCCCCACCTTCACGTACATACTCGTGTATGGCTATAATGGTCACCCTACCATGATGCCATGCTATCCTTCAGATAAGGTAGTGTTCATGGAATTCCTAAGGCAGTTGGCCGAGGTTCACACTTATCTACGTCAAAAGAAGAAGTCAGTTGCAAACTTTCCCATTCAGATGGGACTCTATAGATGCAAGACAACAGTCGATGCCAGGTTGATGAGCCAAGAAACAGCTCGATTTAATCTCATGTACCTCATTGATAGGAGGTCATCATACGATCCAAGAGGACTCTATGCAGCGCATCTCGAGCAACACTCATCACATGAATCTTCCATAGAAGATTATTTGGTCAATTGTGATGATGAGTTCGAGGTGCGAAGAAGGAACTATAGCAAGTTCAAGCTCTCACAAATTGCTGACTTTATGTCAAAAGACGTTGAGGGCTTATCTGAGGATGAAGAAGTCATTCTTCCCTCCTTCATGGATTAGGTGGATTCACAACCACTCGGCAGAGTGGATTGGTATGCGAAAAAAGGCGCATCTATAGAGGAAAGAACAGGTATAGTAGTCAAACACAGTCAACTCTACCTAGATAGAAAGAGGACAAGGAAGGTAGTACTTCCCCAAACAGAGCCGCCAACAGTTCAGTCTACACTACCTTCCACATCCAGGAAGAAACCCAGAAGAAAGCAGATGAGCATCCTTCCGAAGGAATGCGGATGTCAAGGAATACATGGGGAAGAAAAAGGATTGCTGGTGCAAATCAGCAAGAAGTACAGGTGGAGATAGCCACCAATTTACCTGAGATAGTTGAGATCGCTGCAGCTGAACCAGAGCCAGTGATTGAGATTGAGATAATCACAACAGAGATGGAACCCATTGCGGAAGCAGTTGCAGCAGAAACAGTGCTTGTAATAGAAACAAAGCCGCCCACATCACCACCATCACAATGGTCACAAAGTCCCATCGACTTGGATTGACCACCACGAGACATCACCACGACATAGTCTCATTCATCTAGCATTCAGGGGGTCCACATTCCTCCTTCCAGCGGAGCTAGTCGGGATTCTATCTGGCTTGAGAGTTCCCTTGGAAGGAAGGGAGAAAGGTCATCCTATCAGCTCGACTTCACAGAGTTCGACCATGTCCCTCAAGACATGCCGACGAAGAAGTTGAAGAAGCAAACACATGTAAGGAGGAATGCAGATAACGAGGTCATCATAGGGACTACTACCCCACCTGAAGACAGAGATATACATAATGTAAGGGATGAAGACTTCACGCTATCAAAGGTGAACCTTGGAAAGACCACTCGTCAGGTGGAGGAAGACCTTCTCGGAATTGCCTCAGCGAGCGCCCAAGAGAGGATAACTAAGGATGGACAGGACAAAGCAGCCTTAAAGGCTGAAAATCGACAATTGAGGATGTATATTTCAAGCTTAATGCACGTCACTCCCAGCTCCTTGGCTTTACCTCAAGAGTTGCTAGATCTCCTCGCAAAGCGAAACCATCATCAGTTGAACACATATGGCAAACATTTGAGAAGTCAAGTGGATGAGTTTGTTATCAGAGGACGATGTGTATTGGTGGAAGCATAGTTTGAAAACTCGGACTCGGTGCAGACTCGGCAGCCCAAAATAGGACTCGGACTCGGGACTCGGCACGGACTCGGCAAAATACTCGGCACGGAATCGGCAAAAATTTTTGAAAAAAATCATGTTTTAAAGCTGAGAAAGCAGCCTCTAGCTGCAGCAAGAGTCCTGGCACAGGACTCGGGAGTCCAGGCACAAGACTCGGGAGTCCAAGCCAGAGACTCGGCTCGCGAGTCCGCGCCGAGTCGACTCGGCTCGCGAGTCCGCGCCGAGTCGACTCGGCCAGCTTGTAGACTCCCGAGTCCGCAGAGTCCGCGGCGAGTCCAGCAGAGTCTTCCAACTATGGGTGGAAGCATACCAGTTGATAGATAGAGCACATGGACTCTGCTTAGAGATCCAACAGTCAGACTAGAGGATAACTGAAAGGAGGTCGGGAGATGAAGCGACAGTTGCTGATTTACAACTGGCATATCAATCAATTACCACCACAAAAAACAAATGCCATCTTTTTTTATTGGAAGGAACAATTGGCATACAAGGTGAAAGCCTACGATGCCAATTCTGTGGAGTTGATTGACTACAGGCATATTGTCGCAAGTATTATCTGTAAGGAAAAGCAACAGTGCGGAAACCCTTTCCTAACACTAAAACCACAGAGGAGAAGTGCAAAGACTAGTTTTAAAACATTAAAACACTTAAGATGAACACATACAGGGTAACAAGAGTAAGAGAAATAAACGATTACAGAGATAACACCAGATTTACATAGGAAAACCCTTTCGGAAAAAAACCCACCACACCAAGAGAAAAACACTTTGTATTACAGTAAGCGAAAATTACATACAAAGTTACAGTCCTTATTCTCTGATAGTTAGCTCACAGCAGCACTTGAGTTTTCATGCACTCACTGTTACAATGCTATTTCGGCATACAGTGAATACAAAAACTCATCAACCTTTTTCTCAATATTTTGTTTTTCCAAATCGTTTAACTTCTAGTCTAAAACCGACTATTACCAGTCTCTCACCAACCACCAATTAGGGTGCATTAATTTCAGCTCTTCATCGACATGCCAAATCGATCTCAGATCGGATCCACCTGCAATCCTGCATCGAGCCACTCCCGCAATAAATTTGTTGTAGAGAAATTACCAAATTCGAGACTCTGCCAATCGCCAAAATCCGATCTCATTTTGATTGCATAATAAATCGCTTTTCACCAATCCAGCTTCTGGGAATAAATGTTGTTTTGCAACAAAGGTGCAAAAACAACCAATGAAAAATTGCCACGTGTCGCACTGCTATTCGTTCCACCGTTTGACCGAGAAGTGATCAGTCAATTGTCATCGGGCTTCGAAATCCCTTTGCCATCGTTAACTATTTCATCACATTCTGGGCCGGCAATAATCTGCTATTGCCAAAACACCGACCGCCAGCTTTATCGACTCCCACAAGCCACATGTCCGCCACTCAGGAGGTTCTGGGCATCCAGGAGGGAATCTCCAAGATTCCCATTAGTCCACCCGGAACGAGCTTCCAAGGCTGCCAAGTGTCCAGTGCTCGCGCTCTCCGCTTGGCTTACGTGGAAGCTGTTGGAGCTCCTTCTGGGAATCTCTAGCAACATGCTAGATTCCCCAAGGAACTCCCGATGCGCTAACATGTGTCCACGGTCGGATAGCCCTTCACATAAAGCAACTCGGGGCCCAGCTACTCTTCGCTGCGCCCACCACTTTATCAAGCCACTACGCGTCGAGCGTTGAAGCCATTCTGCTCGGCAAAAAGGTTTTCGGCTGTACCTTCTTTAGGATGCCGCAAAACGTAGCCAACACCGTTGGATGAAGCCGATTGCAGCCGTTGATGCAAATCATCCGCACATCGGCGAGGCACAACATTGCCTCCCACCGATGAGCAACCGATCCGCCAATGAAACCGATGCCCAACCAACATTCCGCCAACTCCACGTCCGTCGGCCCATCGCTGTGACAACCCTTAGAGTCCCACTGATCAGACTAAGTCTCAGTGACCAATGGGTCAAGCCGACCAAAAGAGAACTCCGTGGTAAAGCAATAAGGGCATAAATTCGTCAAGCCACTCTTAGAGGTCCAAGCCAGTAAATTGAGGCACATTTTCTAACATTATCAATTTCGCAAGAACATTGGTAATATCCTTCCCTCACATAGAATATCAGCATGAGGGAGGAGAATACATTGAGCTAGGAACAGTGCGGAAACAGTTCCAAGACGTCATCCATAGTTCATTCCTTGATGATTCTAATGGTTGCAAGTAAGCCAAAATTGCAGCCATGTCTATCAAGTTGGATGAAGCAGCTGCCAAATGCATAGACTATCAGCAACAGCAGCTTGTGATAGGTGAAGAGATGCTAAGACGTCACGCCGTCATCTTGAGAAGCATTAATTGTCCACGGGCTGAAGAGGTCAACGACTGGATGGAGACACTGTTGACCAATGGTGAAGAAGTATAAAGCACCTCAAGAAGGACATCCTACCCTCCAAAGTAGCAATAACTATGATTGAAGTCAACTTGATGCCCTTTCCCAAGTTGCTCCCAGATCTCCATAGATCATGCATGTCAGATCCCACTAATCAAGGATGTCTAATTGACTCCCACAATTTGTGGATCTTAGATCTCCTTTAAAGGTGGATGTCTATTTTGGAGACATATTTGTAATTGAAGTTCACTTTTAGTTAGGTGTCAATCAACTGAGGTAGATTTCCAGTTTGACTTTTGTTTAGTTTCTGTTAACTAAAGTAGATTTCCAGTTAACTGCTTGCTCACCTACTGTTAGACATAGGAATAAATCTTGCTGATTGGCAAGACCTTGAGTTAACAAGGAGATTTTAGGGTTGCCTATTCCTTTGAGTTTCTATAAATAAGAGCCTTGGGCTCATTATTTTTTTAACCTTTATTCACTATGCAAAATTGTTGCGCCATTGTTGCCAGAGTTTGCTTGTTTGTATTTGTTCACTCTTGGATGAGAGTTTGTTGGTTGATTGTAATTGTGCATGATTTCGTGCCTTTGCTGTCCCAACCTTTGTAATTCTTTGGTAAAGTTTGAAGAAGAAAGTCAAATGGCATATGCATATTTGATCTAAGATTTGAGTTGATCCGATGTCTTTGTTCTTAATAGTTTATTGTTTCAATCTGCTCCTCGGATAGGGGTTCCTCCTCCTTGGATATTTTGTCATTGATTGCTATCATTTGATGTTGTTTAAAGATCCGGATTTCATCCTACACTTCGGATGGGGGCTCCTCCTCCTTAGAAATCCTGATATCCATATCTTCGTACCTTGTTTCCAGTAAGTTGTTTCCAAGCCTATACCTCAGACAAGGGTTCCTCCTCCTTGGCAAGTTTCTAATCCAGTCTACCGTAAAGAGTGTTCACCTGCATAAAACCTTATCCCAGCATATATCTGAGAGTTCAGAGCCTCAACCATATTCTACGAAGACGGTGGATTCAAGTGATCCAACCCATCCATTTCGCCCCTATGCCCTCATGCTTTGTTTATCTTGAGGAGGTAGGATAGTTTAGGAGCTTGTTTAGTCGTAGTTAAGATCCGCAAATACCAGAGAAAGGCTTAGCTACGACGCATTGTGTTTATGTACCCTTGTCTCTTGCCGCTGAGTAAAAAAGATAGGAACCTTAGTACCCTTTTTTACGTAGAACATCACCAAAGAGAGATCTTCCTCTATATAATTTGAAGAGCAGTACTGTAACACTTACAATAGCTGTTCGTTTCCAATAAGCACTCTAGAGGTGCTAATTGAAACGTCAACAACGATCTAAAGGTAGATATCACTGATGAGTTCGATGAGAATATTCTGGATGATAGGGAAATTTGTTTGAAATTCAAAGAGGTATTCAACAAGGAGATAGCAAACCATGCCTCATCAACCAAAGGGTCTTTTTCAAAACTCGGAAGACTGAAGTCTACCTTGAATCCTTTAAAACTAAAGCAAACAGAAGGTCTGAAACTTTGATCGAGTCGGAAGCTGCTCTATCTAAATTGAGAACTGGATTGCAAATCACTGTAACACCAGGGAGTAAAGAAATACTTGCAATTGTTACCAGGTATAGGGATTACAAATCCAAGATGAAGGCACAGGAAGAACTCTTGCAGAAAGAAGCGGTCGTGAATCCAGAAGATGAAGAGGCTGAGGCGGGAGGAGTTGATACTTAATTATTTTTAGTATTTCATGATACTTTAAGTTTATTTTGGCTCTTTTTAAGTTTAAGGCTTATTTTATTCAGTACGGTTACTTTCAAGAAACTGTTACCAAAGACAATTGGCTATGCTTTAAATAGGGGATTAGTTGATAGATTTGGGATCTTTTGGGAAAACTTTGATTTACTCATTAGAGCAAAAACTTTGTTATCTTGATTTTGTTGTGTTTCGTTATTCTGATATAGAAAACTGTTGATGAATGGTAGCTTCGGTCAGATATAAATGATGATTACTGAAAGCATCATCATCATTTATATGTGATCAAAGATCATTCTTCATATAAATATTTCTGGAAATAAGTAACTCGAATTTATAAGCATGTATAAGATTCGAAATAAATGATGTTTAAATTCTGCATTTATATAAATCGGAATTCATACTACTACCCACACACATGTTAATGTGTGTTAACCGAATTATTTTCGGTTTTGTTTGAGACCCATGCCCACCCAAGGGACACGTCCTCTCATGAGACGTGTCTCTTGTAGAGGCGTGTCTCCATGGTATATATGGTAGTTCATTTGTTGATATGCAAACATCAAAATTTATAAATGTTCTACAATCAGCACATTCAGCATAAGAGAATTAAAATCTGAAAACTTAGAATCTTGACTTAGAATTCTTAAACAAAATTTCAGACCTTAGTAATTCCTTAGATTTCTTAGGATCCTATTTGATAAGATTTGATTACATTTAGATGGTATCAGAGCCAAGTTGTGTGAATCCAAATCAAATCTAGATATCAGATTGCTCTAGAAAATTCGTATTTTTTAAAATCGAATTCACATCACATTCTTCATAATGTCAAGTGTGATCAGATTTGAAGATCGTCTTGCAGGAGCAAACAACTTCACATCATGGAAGTTTAGAATAATGATGATTCTTAAGGAGAACAAATTAGACTCACTTGTCAGAGAAAACAAAAAGGAACCAGAGGCTGATCCTGAGAAAACTTAATGGATTGAAAACAATGAAAAGGCCATGAAAATCTTAGTAGATGCAGTTAGGGATCATATAGTGCCCATCCTAGCAAAACATGAAACTGCATATCAAATGTTCAAATCTCTTGAGAGCACCTATGAGATCAACAATACCAGTAGGACTCTTGCATTAAAGAGGCAAATCAACAATATCCAAATAAACAAAGGAGAAACAATTAATGCATACTTCATGAGGACCATTGAACTAAGGGATCAATTATCCACAATTGGATATCAGGTTGATAGCAAAGAGTTAACTCTAATTGCACTAGGAGGCCTACCAAACTCATGGGAGTCATTTGTTCAAGGAATAAGTGCGAGATCTAAACTCCCCAAATTTGATAGGCTAAGAACAAACTGCCTTCAAGAGGAAACAAGACTCTCCACAAAAGAAAATAAACAAAAGAACATAGATGAAGACATTCATGTACTCAACACAACGTCTAATAAAAGGAATAAGAAAAACTCCTACAAGAGAGGATCTTTTAAAAGAAAGAGAAATACCAATGGAAAGGGATCTTCTAAGAAGAAAGACATCTCTCAAGTTCAATGCTTTAGATGTGATCAATATGGCCACTATGCAATGAAGTGCCTTGACAGATCAAAGCAACAAGCATCTTTTGCCAAAGTAGGAAAGACAAATTCAGATCATGAATCTGAGAACTTTGTGTTCTATACAACCTTATCTAGTCAAGTATCTAACAACACCCACAATTGGGTAATTGATAGTGGTTCCTCTAGACATATCACAGGTTTCAAAGAACACCTAGACACTATGATTGAAAAGACTGATGAAGAAGTAACCATTGGGATGATTCTACACACCCTGTAAAAGGGGTTGGAACTTGCTCCATCAAACTAAAATCTGGTCTTTCTCTTCAACTCACTAGAGTCTTATTTGTACCTGGAATAAAGAGGAATCTAATATCCATCTCTGCCCTTGAAGACAATGGATATAGAGTTACCTTTATGGATGGGGAAGTTCTAGCATGGCCTAAGAACTCAACTATCAAGAAAGCCCAAACCATAGGTTCAAGACAAGGGTACCTTTACAAACTATGCACTGAAGTTAAACAAGCCCTTACCTTTGACACCTTTGATTCAAATGAGATTTGGCATAGAAGATTAGGACACTTTCATTTCCGTGCCCTACCATCTGTGGAAAAACTTGTAACAAGCTTACCTAAGTTAAAACCATCTCATGAAGGAACTTGTAAAGGTTGTGCCCTAGGAAAGAATACGAAGGGATCCTTTCACAATAGCTTGAGCAAAACCCTAAATGTGTTAGTAATGGTTCACTCAGATTTATGTGGACCCATGTCTGTACCCTCTAAAGTAGGATTTCTATACTATGTCATATTTATAGATGACTTCTCTAGGAAAACCTGGATCTATTTCCTTAAGTGTAAAGAGTCAATAGAAATCCTCAAAAGGTTCAAAGAGTTCAAAGCCCTTATTGAAAACTTCTTCAGGAAGAAAATAAAAACCTTAAGGACAGACAATGGGAAAGAATACACCTTTGAAATTTTTAAGGAATTCTGCATGAGTGCTGGAATTAAGAGGGAGTTCACAGTTCCCTACAACCCTCAACAAAATGGGGTTGCTGAAAGAAAAAAAATAGAACCATTGTAGAAGTTGCTAAAGCAATGTTGCTTGACCAAAACATTGAAACCTCTTTCTAGGCAAAAGCCTCTAGGACTACTGTCTACATCCAAAATAGATGTCCTCATTCTCATCTTGATAACAAAACTCCTGAAGAAGCCTTTACTGGCATAAAACCTGACATTAGTCATTTTAGGATTTTTGGTTGTCCTGTCTATATTCATGTGCCCAAAGAGAAGAGATTCAAACTAGAACCTTCCGGAAAGAAGGGGGTATTTGTGGGTTATAGTGAAACCTCCAAAGCCTACAGGATATTTGTACCCGGGCATAAACAAATTGAATTGAGCAGAGATGTCATCTTTGAAGAAGACATTGCATTCAAAAGCGCAAGAAGTTCTAGTGAGAGAAACCTATTCCCCTAGAGTACCTGAAATGGAACCTACTCCTGAGATTCAGAGGGAGTATCCTGAGGAAATGCCAAATGAACTTCTATCTACTTCAGATGAGAATACAGATGACAACGGTAGAAAGAGGCCACTTTGGGCTAGAAAGATGATCAAGGAAGCCGAGAGTCATGCAACACCCAAAGGAACGTTTAGGGAAAGTAAAAGACCCAAACAGTTCTCTAGCTATGTTGCTCTAATGAACAACATCATAAACTCAGAACTTGTCAGTGTTACAAAAGCCTTCAGACATCAAGCTTGGAAGGATGCAATGACGGAGGAATATCAGTCCATTCTACATAATGATGTATGGGATATAGTGCCTAGACCGAAAGAGAAATCTGTTGTCTCTTTCAAATGGCTCTTCAAAATCAAGCATGCTACTGATGGCAGTATAGAAAAACATAAGGCACGTTCTGTGGCAAGAGGTTTTCCTCAAAAGGAAGGCATTGATTATGAAAAAACATTTGCACCTGTTGCCCGTTACACATCTGTGAGAGCAGTGTTAGCCATTGCTGCAGCTAAAGGTTGGAAGATCCATTAAATGGATGTGAAAACTGCCTTCCTAAATGGAACCATTGAAGAGGAATTCTATCTGGAACAGCCTGAAGGTTTTGTGATACATAAACCTGACTCACATGTGTGCAGACTGAAGAAAGCTATGCTAATCAAAGGTGATATGCTAATAATTATTTTATATGTTGATGACCTATTGATAACAGGAGAAGATCACCTCATTGCTCAAGGAAAGAAGGATCTAACTTCCGAATTTGACATGAAAGACTTGGGCATTCTACACTACTTCCTAGGTTTGGAAGTATGGTAGAAATCAGAGGGCATTATACTAAACCAAGGAAAATATACCATTGATATTTTGAAGAGATTTGGAATGTTGGACTGTAGAGCCATGTCTACACCTATGGAAACCAACCTTCACAAACTGAAAGAAGTAGCAGCAGAATCCAAGTGTGCAAATCCAACCCTATATAGACAGATGATTGGATCCTTGATGTATCTGGTTAACACCAGACCTGATATTTGTTATGCAGTTAATGCTCTCAGCCAGTTCATATGTGAGCCAAAGGAAATTCACCTTATGGCTGTGAAACATATTTTGAGATATCTTCAAGGCACTATTGGATATGGTCTTCTTTACAGAAATGACCAATTAGATCTACATGGATACTCTAATTCTGATTGGGCTAGAAGTGTAACCGATCGGAAAAGCACATCAGGATGTTGCTTCAGTTTGGGATCGGCTATGATCTCCTAGATTTGCAGAAAACAGTCTTCAGTTGCACAGAGCTCAACATAAGCTAAATACATTGCAGCCTCTATGGGGGCAAGAGAACCAGTTTGGCTTCGTAAACTGCTTGTGGGACTCTTTGGTGAGCCCTTGAATTCTACAATTATTCATTGTGATAATCAGAGTTGCATCAAACTCTCTGTAAATCCTGTCTTCCATGATAGATCTAAGCACATTGAGATCCCCTATCATTATGTAAGAGACATGGTGGAAAGGAAAGTGATTCAGTTGGAGTATGTTGGTACAAATGATCAAACAACAGACATTCTCACCAGACCTCTCTCCCGAATCAAGGTAGAGCACTTTAGGAAGAAACTTGGTATGGTTGAAATGTAATTTGATATATGTTGAAATTCAAATTGTTTATAAAAGTTGTACTAATATATATAAAGATGTTTAATGTGTAAACTCTTTTGTCATGTGTGTGATTGCATGACCTTATGGGCCTACTCCCCCTGTGTACATTATTGAAAGGTGACGATCTTTCTAATAATGAACACTTGTATTTGACATTGTAAAGTGACGACTGTACAATGATGAGTTGAACTATCATGTGACTTGATATCTGTGGACATGTCATGATAGTATCTCTTGGACACTTTGATGGATATCATGGGACTTGATGTCATTTGAAGATCATTGTGATCTTTAAGAGATAAATCATGGTGGATAATTATATCCGTGGACAGGCCATGAATTATTATGGTAGACATCATGTGACTTGATGTCAGTGCACATACCATAATGAAGATGTGTTATGAAGAATGTCATGTGACTTGACAATATTGAGAAAACATACCATATCTTCGATATCATGTGTGAAGGTGATATCTCCACTTATTTGTTTTGAAATATCTTCCCTAGCTAAGAGGGAGTGTTGATGAATGGTAGCTTTGGTCAGATATAAATGATGATTGCTGAAAGCATCATCATCATTTATATGTGATCAAAGATCATTCTTCATATAAATATTTCTGGAAATAAGTAACTCAAATTTATAAGCATGTCTAAGATTCGAAATAAATGATGTTTAAATTATGCATTTATATAAATCGGAATTCATACTACTACCCACACACATGTTAATGTGTGTTAACCAAATTATTTTTGGTTTTGTTTGAGACCCGCGCGCGCCCAAGGGACACGTCCTCTCATGAGACGCATCTCTTGTAGAGGCGTGTCTCCATGGTATATATGGTAGTTCATTTGTTAATATGCAAACATCGAAATTTATAAATGTTTTGCAATCAGCACATTCAGCATAAGAGAATTAAAATCTGAAAATTTAGAATCTTGACTTAGAATTCTTACACAGAATTTCAGACCTTAGTAGTTCCTTAGATTTCTTAGGATCCTATCTGATAAGATTTGATTACATTTACAAAAACTGTGGTGGAGTTTATGCATTCGTAATCTTTGAATTATGGTGTATGAATTTGTTCTGCTTATGTTGAATATTCAGCCATGAGTGATCTATTGTTCGAATGGTTTATGATTTGAGTTGTTGCATCATTGTAGTATTATTTATCTGTGAATAAGGATGCTGTGGTGATTTTGATTTAATGATTAGTTGTGGAAATTTTTAGTTTTGTTATATGAGATCCATTATTGCCTTTAAAGCTTTCTGGTTAAAAGCCCCTTCCTTTGCTTGCTTTTTGGTTAAAATCAACTTTAGTTAAAAATTATTCATTGAATATCAGATGAAGGTAGCTGCCACCTTTTAAAATAAGCAAAGAATTAGTCTGAGAATTATATTATTACTGATTCAATTGTGGTTACATTTGTCACCTTAGTGGGCGTGAGAATACAGAGTTAGTTGATAAATCTGTCAACCAACAAAGATCACCAATGGTGCACTCATCTTTTACCAAGTCCTGCCAACACTCATTCTGATTTAGAATTAGGACAGCACTAATTCCATTAGTAGAAATATCCTCAATGCCCTAATTAGGTGTCTCGACACAAGAGGGCTCTATATGCTAATCATCATCCCACTCAACCGAATCACTGGTTGAAGGCATGGTATTCTCCTGAAGAGATGATGGTACCTGTATCCCAAATGATATCAACTCTTCAGTAGTCAACTGCTCCTTGACCCTTTCAATCTTTTGCTCAACCAATCTGCTAATGAGGTCATACATTACAGCTGAAACATGTTGTTCTCCTCTCCAAATGTCCAACACAACACGTCGCAATTGCTTGCAAACATCACAATCTTTATCTAGGATCTTGGACAGGATGTTGAACATATTGGTCTTCACACTATCTGAATGACATTCCCTGATTTTGGAAATGAAGTAGTCAGTCATCTGGAGAATCAAATTGTTCCATCTAAAAGCGAGCAAGAAGTAATATACCTTAAACTTTGCTATAAGCTCCAAGATTCTTACTCTTTGACCAGAAGTAGGGCTCTTGACATCATGCAGCCTTTGAAACTTTCCACTACCTTTTGAAGAATTATATTCATGTTATCTTTACCATATGGTGATATAGGAGTTGTAATCCTTAGAACTTCAATCAAACAAGTGACAACGGCAAGCCTAACTTCTTCATCCAGATATTGCAAAAGTTCTGGCTTAACCAGGGATTTCATCAAAGGTCTCACAACTTCTAGCAACGCTTGAAAAACTGGCTGCCCAATCTTATACAAACAACTTTCAGCCTCCTTTAAAATGTTTAGGAGAGTTGCTTTATCCTATGGTACGAATTCCAGCTTTTCACCAACAATTTTCAATCTGTGTTCCATTTTTCCAATTTTTTCCTCCAACAAGGTATTCATTGAATTGCTAGAAGTAGCCATGTAACCAATTGAAATTCTGATCTGCAAATGAATAGCTGATACCAAATCTGGTTACCCAACAGGCTGGCAAGATTCTTGGCTCTGATACCACTGTAATGTCCCTTGCTGATTCTGATGTAATTTTCTCAATTGCAGCACTTGGACATTTCGTCAAACATTTTTCCTGCAACCTCTTAACTATTGTTTGTGACTCCTTTTTTGTATTCTTAAAGCATAAGGTGATATCATGAACATAAATTCCAATCTACTAATGACTGAGATAAATGCCAATGCAAGTATTTACTGTTTCCAATACAACATGATGACTAAAGTGCATCTACAGAAAATGGGCATTTATGCAAACACTTGTCATGTAAGCTCCAACTCCCTTGTATATCAATCCCAAACAAATACAATATTCAGCCAATACACTAATTGCAGATTGCTTTGGATATGAAAAGATCACAATTTCTCTCAGTGCAGTTTTGAGTAATACAAACATACCAAGAACTCCAAACTAAAGGCTTGAATATTAATTTCTGAGATTGATAATGCAACTCATACAGTCAAATTTCTACTCAGAAGGAGGTCAGAAACATACAGGAATTCACTCTTAAGGGAAGATGACATACAAGCTTAATAACACGACCATCATTGCAGCAAGCTACCTATTTATTTGCAAACTCACTACAGGTTACAATACTATTTGGAGCTGCTAAGACAGCAATGGCATTTCTTATGTCCAGCAATCCTAATCAAGGAGAGTGCAGTTTACAAAAGCAAATGATAGCAATTTAGTAAGAACCTAGGATGACGTCTTCTTCCAATCTAGAGTGGCGTCGACTGAAATATGAAACCACGATGCTTCCTTCTCAAAGACGTCCTTCAGAATATAAATATATCGGTCTCTTCCTAACACCTTGGCTTGAAGGATGATCTGGCAATGACGTGAAATGATGGTCCCACGATTTCCTTTCATTCGATTCCTTGAATGCAATTACAATATATTTTCTCCAAGTCGATTTGTCTGGCTACGCCGATGTGAGTTTGTCTCATATGCTGAGACATCTCAAATATTCATTGTCATAAAATATCGATACTCCTGTCTGCCTATCATTTATCCTCTTCATATAATGAAATCTTCTTATGCAGCGACTTGTCTCCTAGCGGTTTGTCCTTTACCAAGCAGCTCCCAATAGATACCTCCTTGTGGTCGACTTGTCTATTGGTGTGATTCTCTTTATTTCTTGGGTTGTCTGTAGTTTGTCTTTTCTGAACTCTTCAACAAAGTTGACAGCCTTTATAATAATATTCGATTCCTCATAGTAGAGCCACGATTTGGCACTATTTGTATTTTGTCTTATGTGCAGAATAGTCCACTTTCCCAGCACCACGATTTTTATGAAAAATCGAACTGCCTGACTGGCTGGTGAAAGTTGAATCAAGGAAAGGAAAGGAGAAATTATGTGCTATCTTCCCTTAGGGGCTTCTTCTGTGATGTTGATCAAAGACAGAAAATGGCAAAATGTGGCAGTCAGTGGGTGAAGAGATCTGCCAACATACCCAACAAGGAGAAGACTCTTAGTGCTCTTTTAAACATGCTCACTGCTCTGCCAGCTTGGTTTGGAGTACCACTGAAAAAGAAGATGGCATCATGAGCAATTAGTAAGAAATCCTCAAGGGACTTGTAACTTAACCATAGAATGATGACTAACAAAATGCAAAATTAGACTTGTGGTGTTCTTCTTCTATAATTTATTTTATAGGCTGAATTTAATATGAAAGCGTCTGTTGAACTCTATACTTTGCTGCTGTCTTTTTTCTTATCATAGCACATAGTCTGTTGTTCTGCTTTTCAATGTAATTCTAGACATGCCTAGTTTTTGTACTCAGACTGCCTCTAACCCTCTACTCAATGCAACTGTAATGGCCTATGGCAAGTTGGGAAATGAATTCCCTACTTTTTTTTACCTAATACGTTGTCCTTTTATCAAAAAATATTCCAAGATAGCCAATGAGTGAAATGCACAAGGTGTCTTCCGTTCTCATACCTCCATGTCATGGGGAATAATTTCTTGCTTTTATTCGTATGCATTGCAAGAAATTTTCACTATTGTAAATGTCCATATTTCTCCATATGCCGATACTAGAATTTCCCATCTTGAGTAAATCAAAGATTAGGTAACAACTAATACAGGCCATACACTCACCCTCATGGGTTATTTCAATACAGTCAACTCACTAGACTAAAAAGGGGGACATTTATTTGACACTACAACAACTACTTCTTTAATGGCCCTTATTGAGACTGCCAGTATGGAGGTAGGAATTTGCTGAAGAATTTTTCACCTATGAGAGACATCAAATTTCCAGTCCATAATAGTGTTAGTGAATGCTTCTGGATATAACTGTGTAGTCTTTTTTAGCATCAATGTTTTGGATCACTCCATCATCCATCATTAGGATGAAGATAAACATTTTTATCCTAGACAAATTGAAGAAAAGGAAGGCACTATATTGCAGAAAAAATTGTTAGAATAGTTTTTTCCCAAGCAATGAGTCTTACCAAACACACAAATGTCTTTTTCAGTGATTAACACACTTCTGTTTGATGGTTGGTGATATTGGAAATCTTAGAAGTAGATTGGAAATCAATGTGCCAATTTTTTGATAACACTTTTCTTTCTCAACTTCAATGATAAAAGATGGATCAGATTAAGTATATCCTACACATATTTTAGTTGTCACGAGCTAGCCTTGGGAAGAAACAAGTGTAAACAAATCCATGGTTGTTTTTGCCAACATTAGCTTCATATGCAAGTCAGAAGTGCTATGGATTCTAGGATTCAAAGAAGGCCATTTACTTATGAATTATCTTGGTGTTCTAGTATATTTTAAGTCCACCATGATTCTATTAGAAACCATCAAAAGATAGAGAACAAATTTGAACATTGGACCAATAAGAGTTTAACTTTGCAAGAAGAGGTCAATTGGAAAGAGCTGTCCTACAAGCAATAGCTGTTTATCTTCTCACATTTCTACCCCTTTGAAGCCTAGTTGAATGAGAACTAGTGGCAATTGAAAGAAAAAATGTATGGAAGGAATAGAGGAGGCATTCATACCCCCACTTTTGGCTTCACATTCAATTAATTACCAAGCAACATAAGATGCCGAGGCTTGAAAATTAAAAATCTATGTTACATATGGGTGTGCCCCTAGGTCTTTTCTGGGTGTTTCCATCCTCGACAAATTTTGGGGACATGGGGGCATCCCCAAGCTCCCTATCTGGACTGTAAATGTTTTGGAAACAACCAGAAGGCAGGGGAGGGAGAAGATGACCAGGGATAGCTGCCCCCATATTTTGCAGGCTTGAGCATTGAGATATCCTTTGGGACAATACTGTTGTATTTTTTGTCAGGTAATTCTAGATGTGCTCTAGAAAAAATATTTAGACTTATCTATCAACTGACAATCCTTTACCAATATAATTTTCAAGAGAAAATGCATCTTTTATGTGGTTCTAATTTCTATTAACCAAAATATTTACTGATCTCCTTGGCTATGTCTTGTTATGGAAGCTTTACTTCAACTGTTAAACATTAATGTAATGTCCCTAACTGGAAACCTTAGGAAATATGCAATTCCTATTGAATTTTTAGATTTGTGCAAAGTGAAATAAAGATGGAATATAGAATATAGAGGCCAAACTCCAATATCAAAATGCTGATTGGCACTACTAAAAATCAGAAATTAATAAGGGAAACCCTGATACGTTCAATAACATATTGCAGCAGACCTGACAATATACAATGCTGATATAAATTTGGAAACTTTCAAATATCAAACATAATCAATTATGACAGCAGATCTGAACAATAGAGGCTGATATAATCATGACAGTAGTTATAAACAGTGAATAAACTTGCATAACAACAACAAACAATAATTAATATAACTGATGTTGCAGCAATCAAGTAATTACAAATGCTAGTGTGAGCAGCAATATCTGATTAAATCCACATTCAAACTTGTTTCAGACTTCATTATGCAAAATCAGCGAATCAAACACACTTGATACCCTGTAGCTGGGCTGAATTACTCATATAGCAAACTTGTACGGCTATACCAAACTTGTATGGCTGCAGATTGAAATTGTACAACAATAAAAGCATTTGGCAGTTGTCAAGTGGTATGGTGGTTTGTTTTGAGTGCTGCAATGACTGTATAGGAGTTTTGTTAACCTTCTCTAACCTGAGGTGCAACAATTGCTGAAAATGGCCCTTTACAAATGGTTCGGCAGCTCCACAAGATAGTGTCCCAGCTGTATGACATCCCTCTCAATCTGTACGACATCAAGAGGTAGTGACTGATGGCAAATCTAACAGGACAGCACTTGTAATAAATGCAAGGATGTTGTTCAATGATTGTTGGCAGCTGAGAAATGTTCTATGGCAATTGTGTAACTTAGGCACATTAGCAGCAATGTCTTAAAAGTTAAAACCCCTTCAAAATTGGCAGACCTGATCTATGCAGCAGCAAATAATCCTCGAATCCCCTTCACAAACAACAATTATTAATATCTTTTATAATATCAAATAGATTTTTCTTGCAAATACTTACTCATCCAATCCATGACAACCAAAATTTTCGAAATAAACTCAATAATCAACACAAATGTGATCCCTGAACAAAATCATCTCATGTGGACAATGGTGTTTTCGTCCTCTGGATCTCCTGCATCAAGGGTTTTTTCGTCCTCTGGATCTCCTACACTAAAGGTTTTCCTCCTTTGAATTTGCTTTTCCCTCCAAGTATTTAAAAACGCTCTTTAAATAAAATATTACGTAAGTCTTATAAATCCCATTTAGACAACCACTTTATTAAAATAATATTAATATAAGTTGCCCTTTGTTGATGAAGGGTAGCTTCGGTCAGATATAAATGATGATTGCATTTATGCATCATCATCATTTATATGTGATCGAAATTACTTATCAAATAAATAATTCTGAAAATAAGAAATTCGAATTTATGAGCATGAATAAAATTCGAAATATAAGTAATGTTCAAACTTTGCATTATATAAATCGCAGGGTGTTAAATGCTTATATGTTTATCTTAGCCAACCAATTAGTATCGGTTGGCTAAGAGAGACCCGCACCCTCAAGGGACACGTCCTCTCATGGGGCACGTCTCTCCTTGGAGGCGCATATCTTCTTGGAGGTGTGTCTCCTCCTTAAAGTACAAAGCATGATGACAATCTTTGATTGTAGACATCGAAATTAATAAATATTCTGCAATCAACACATTCGAAATACAAGATATAAAATCTGACTTAGAATTCTTACACAGAATTTCAGACTTAAAATTTCCATAGGTCCTTCTTAGGATTCAATTTAAACTAGATTTGATTACATTTACACCCTTTTTGAAAATAAAGTGACTGGGCCAAACTTAAAATATTATTATTATTTTTTTTCTTATTTTATCCCTTAGCCTATGGGAAATAAGGAATAGGCTACAGGCCTTCGATTAATTCTTTTAATTATGAAAAGGCAACATGACAAATAATGTTCTACCCTAACAAGATACGTTATATGTTTTAGCCTTTTAGGTGAACAGTGCTTAGCTTTTAGCCAATATCCAGCTCAAAAGAGAGTTCATTAAGGTGCTTGAGGATCAAAATGGTTGTTATACATGTTATAAACTGACCAGCAAAAAATGGAACAATTTTTTTCCATGAATAGAAATTTTATAGCCATACATCTAATCTCTCATTTCTTTCTGAAACAAAATTAAGCCAATAGTGTAGACATGAGACAAGCTTTTTCTTTGGTGTAATGCTCTCTTTTGTTGAAAGATATTACTAACTACAAATCTCATGACTGACTGCAAGCTCTACAAGATATAGAATAAACTTTCATTATAGCCCGACTTCTTAAAATTTTCTTCAAGTTCCAATTTTCATGCCATTTAAATCACATGATTTTACATGTTAAAAAGCCATACTCTTGTAGTTAGCAAAATAATTCTATTAGTTTTAATTGTAGTCGGCATAATTAGTTCTCAGTTGTAAATGGTTGGAAGTTTCTGATGTTTGGTAGTTCTCAGCAACTGTCGGCCACTTTAAATATTTCTATTGTAAATGAGAACAAGAGATTGCATGTATGAAATTTCCCTTAATGAAATTTGTATAACTCATGAATGAAATATATCAAGAAATTTTTGTGTAATTGCTGTTATGAATTCTTATTGTTTTTGGCATTTGTTATACTTTTTACTCTATGATATTCAAGCAAGTAGAATTAGGCAGTAAACATTTGGTGACATTGCCTATAAAAATCCTGGAAGAGTACGAAGTAAGGTTAGGAAAAATGGCAATATAAATGGTGCAACCAGTAGAAGAACCGGTAAAATCCAACAAAGAAAGAGAATTCACATAAGATCTTGTCAACTTGTGGAACATATCCGTCAAGGAGCATGTTCAGAGGGAAGCCGTCAAGAGGTAGATCCCTTAGGACGTGATTTGGGACAACTTGCAAGTAAACAGCGAAGTGGACTATCTCTTGAACCGACTTCCAAGACTCCTTGCACGACACTTTGTCATTCTACAAGACCTCCATGTAGAGAAAGAACAAGAACAACGTTGTCAACAAATAATACACAACGATATGAGGAAAGGAACCGAAGGGAACAAGAGGAACATGACACTGACTGACGAAGCATTTCTAGGAATTAATGCCCTTAAATCCAAATAAGGACGGGAAAAGATGACAAAGCGGTCACAAATCATTAGAAGAAAAAGTTAGAAGGTCCCTAAGAATAAGGGAACAAAGGGAACAAAGAAGAAGACTTAAGGGAATAGTCGAAGAAATTGAAGGGTTTTTGACTGAAAGCCTGAGCCCATCTGGGAGTAAAAGTTGAAGCGTAAGCCGGACTCGTTGTCGAGAAGAGAAAAAACCTTTCATGATAGGAGAATAAATGAAGGGAGAGTGGGAGGAAATAGCAAGGCATCTACCACTCCCCAACAAAGCGTACATGGATCTTGTCAACCAAGCCGAAAAGCCATCTGTACCATCAATGGTGAACGAAGAAGAGGGGGAAGGAGAACCTACAAACATATTAACAGATATGTACAAGAACAATATACACTATATAGAAGAATTATAACTCACAAAGGAGCCAAGAATCGAAGGACCCGAGCCTAAAACCCCAAGACAAAGGGAGCATAGAAAAGATCTCGAGGGCAACTTGAGTGTCAAGAATATTAAGGAAGGACGAGTAGAGGATTCTTATGTGGCTGAGAGTGCAAGAGAAGCACCGGAATGTACAAATCAAACTCTCTAGCCAGATTCTAATCACAAAGGGCACATTGAGGAAGAAGGATGGTGACTCCCCTAGCAAGTCCAAACGTTGAGAGTCAAAAACTTCCGAAGTTCATAGGAAATGGATTGGAGGACCCTGTACGACACTACAAAAGTGTGAAACAATATGGGTAGCCAATGGCCAAGATGATAGGGTCTATTGGTTAAGAGCATTTGCAACAACCTCAAGGGGTATAGCAATAGACTAGTACACGGAGCTTGAAATAGCCTCTAAAGCCACATGGGAGAGCAAGTCATCGACTTGATGCTATTGGCAATAAACATGGGGAAGAAATCGATTGTGGTGCATATGCAAATCTTAGGGAAAACCTTGACAAATACAATTGTCAACGGAGGATTGAGAGTAAACGTATTGCTAGAAGATAAATGAAAATACCTGGGGAAGCCAACCCTTTGGTCACCAACCTTCCAATTGGTACAAGCAAATCAACACAGAATTAAACCATTAGGGATACTAATGGTACAAAAGGTAACGGTTGGGACTTAACAATTCTTGTTAAACTTTGTTGTTATCCCCTTAGAGAAAAAAACTTATGATGCACTATTGGGGAGACGATGGTTGATAGCAGCCAAGGCAGATCACAATTGAAAGAAGAATCCCTTGTCATTAGAGAATAAAGGAAGGAAGTACATCATCGACTTGAGAAATCAAGCAATGAGCAAGGAGTTTGCTCGCACCGATTTAGAGTCAAAGGGAAGAGAAACATGGGCAGAAGAGAGGTTTCATGGAGCCAATTGATAAAGGGTTACTTGACCTACAACATTGTTCAAAAGACGAAACTAGTTCCTAAATGGACGTTTTCACTAGCAACTAGAAGATTATGAAATATTCCAGCAGGATTGCAATATGATATAGATCAAAGAGATTTAAGAGGAAGAAAACGATCGGGTGACAAGTCATATGTTCTCTTTTGAGTATGAGTACAAAGAGGGAGTTGCCAAACTAGACGATAAATTGGCCCATAACTTTGAACGAGACAAGATAATAAAGTATGAGGAATCAACGACAAGGAAATTAAACTTGGGAGAGGAAGGTAGCTCCCATGTGATCATGGTAGGACACGACTAGGATCCAGTGCTCAAAGCTATCACATTCAAAAAAAATATCGAGTACAAAGATACCTTCGCTTGGACATAAGACTTGAAGGGAATACCACTAGAACTTTGCATACAAATAATTCCCTTAATACTAGTAGCTCAACCCATACAGAACGATCGTATATAATGAACAAGAATTATGCAGTGGAAGTCCAAGAGGAAATACAAAAGATGCTGGAAGTGAGTATAATCTTCAAAGAAGAGACCAGTGATTGAGTCTCTCTGATAGTCATATAACAAAGAATAATTTGAGCAAATCCGAATGTGTAGACTTCAGAAGCCTCAATATAGTTACTATCAAAAATTCCAATCCTTCTCACTGATTCAATCCTTGAGGAAGTTGCAGGTCATGAAATCTACTCCTTTATGGACAGCTTCTCCAAGTATATTAAGTGAGTATAGTGGATGAAGAAAAACTAAAAACTACATTTGTAGTGGAGGATGGAGTCTATGCATATAATCGGATGTCGTTTGGACTGTGTAATGCTTTGGCTACCTTCCAAAGAATAATTCTCCACATCTTTGACAAAATGTCGATGGGAAATTTTAAAGAATTCCTTGGTGATTGGGAAGTTTTATAAGGTATCAAATCCAGCACGGAGCAAGAGGTTATAATGTTGTAGTTGATTTTCTGGCTAAAACTGCAGTTACAAACACCGATCAAGGCCAATCAATTCTCTATCACAAAGCTAAATCCCTCTCCACGCAAATTCAAACCATGGCTGGCGAAGAGAATTTGCACGTCTTAAAAAATCGATAATACATGATAAGTGGAAGGCTTTTCCAAAATGCAAGCGACTCCCTTCCAAGTCAATCCAAGTTTATTGGTCAACATAAATAGTGGTTTGATTTAAAGCCCATTATCATATTGGATACTTTTGTTATTTTTGACAGTCATTGGGTGCCAATAGTCTTATTTTATGTGCTTTCCTAAAAGCTTTAATACTAAAAACACATTTCTATGAGCCCCCATAGCCCTTATAATGATAAATATGATATCCCGCTAAATAATTTGACAAAAAATGGTTGTTGGATTTAGCTATATACGTTCTCATTCTACAGCTGTATACAGTTATCTGCTTGCCCATTAAAGAAAAAAACTAAAACCTGACAGCAGGTTGCTCTCGATCTAGAACTGTACACTTTCATTTTACAACCGTATGCTCTTACACATTTGAGCATTCCATAGCTGCATGCAGTCCAAAATAGATATATGCAGTTTCTTCTGTATAAACAATTGTCAGTATGAAATCAGTCACAAAGTTTTTAAGGTTGTAAGCTATCCTAACCAGGGCTTTGGCCAAATGTAATTTAAAAAGATCTCCAATATAATTTGCTGTTTTATCAAAAAAAAATTCAATTTGTCTGAGATACTTTAATTAAACTAATTGTTGTAGATAATTTTTGGCCATGTTGACGACATGCCTGTTGATGTTCTTTGTAAAGATTTTTAGTTAATGCTTTCTAAGAGATAATCCATCAACTGATGCATTGCCTATGTTGTGCTAGTTCTAAGTACCTTATATAAAATACAACAATAGAATATGAGAAATATATGTTTATTATCTATTGCACTCCTTAAATATTAGTTGAATAGGTATATAATACGTCACCCGACATTTTTTATTTTCCAGCTAATCTGCTCCTTATATAGGAGTATGCAGTTACTGTAGAGAGTAGTCATAATTCATGTCCTTGAAGGTGCTTACGGTAAAGTATCCATCTCTTCTGCAGAGATTGTTTGGAATGTGGATATTTAACTTTAAACGTAATTTTATTGAGCTGATTTTTTAAAAGAAATATATATTTGTTTGTTCTTCTTTCAGATTGGATGAGGAGACAAGTGATCCATGGAGCTTGTCTAGAACAACTATTGATGCACTGGGAGCAGCAATGCTAGTGACAATCCTTTTAGATTTGTGGCGTCTGTTTCTGGGACCCATTGTAAACATTCCAGCACACAAAGAATGCCTCTCCCAAAGCCTACCCTGGATTTCGTAACCGAAGCAATGATAAAACATTCCAGCACATGAAAATGCTTCTCCCACGTCCTCCCCTAGATTTTGTAATCTAAGCCAATTCAAACGTATTATTCAAGTACTGAATACATTCTCTGCAATTCAAACTTCCAACATAAGATGAATGTGTCATTATCTGCTCTGAGGGGCAAATGGCCCTTCGTTTTTCGTCTTTCTAAGGAAAAATTATTGGTTTCTTTTGAATTGAATAAAGTTTTTGGGCTTCATTTTTAAAGAAACGCAGTTTCGGAAAATCAAATATAGCAACCGTGGTTATGCTATGTCTGTTGATTTATTTATAATTGCATAATTTAAACCATGAGGAACTCAGGTTTTTATACACTCGCTGCTTTTTCATTTCAAGATATTCATGTGTTTTTGCACTTTGAATTTTACGATGAATTATTTAACTTTGAAATTTCATTTGACCATTAGGTTTTCAAACTCTTATTCAGGGACGAGTGCAGTACTTTATGTTTAAAAGTTTGCAGATAGTTATAATCGAGCAGGACTTTTGTTCTTTTGGTTATAAAGCTGTTGAATTTAATCCTTGCAATCTTCACTTATATTCCAAGAGACTGGAAGTTTCTAAAGACATTGATACAATCTTACCATATCTTTAGTTCACTATTCCTCAATGAACTTAACTCCCCATTCAGCACCAGTTCAACACCTGTTCAAAGTCCGGTTCAGCACCAGTTCACTGTTGCATCGCTGCCAAGGTATAGAACTGTAATTCTCGTGCCTTTTCTCTTGGCTTTTCGCTGTTGTCGCTCCGGCTCCATGTTTGCTTCTTTTGTACTGTCACATTTTCGAAATTTTCTTTGCACTTTTTTGCACTTGTATTCTGAACTCCGCTAGCCTCCTGAGCGCCATTATATTCAACAACAACATTAATAAATCTGGACTACAAAACATCATAGAAATAATGCGGAATGCTTTTTTTTATCAAAGTTCATTGCCACGATCGGGGAAAGACGTGCGTTAAAGTTGGGGCTAGCCGACCATAGTGAGTAAGGCTACAACTCAAAGATCTCGTCTCTGTTTTTCAACAGACACCAACACAGCATAATTAATATACGAAATTGAGCTCCGATCCTCCCGTGTTCCTCTAAAATCTCTTGTTATTGTTATAGTTTTATATTATAATGCGGAACACAGAAGATAGTCATAAGGAGAAATAATCACACCTCTGTAATCCAAATTAAATTTGAGATTGGTTCATCTACTACGGTTGTTACGTCTACTTATGGCTCTACTTCCGTCGTTATCGCCAACCCACTTAGCCATCCAGCCACCACTATATCTACACCTTATATGCCCTTATATGCCTTTCCTCTTCCCTGCCATTGTTCCTAGATACCGCCTCATTCACCACTCTCACCTCCCACTCATGTCCATATTGAGATGATTTTCGAGGTGAACTGGGGGAAATCCTACAAATTAATTAGGAATGCCACAACATTATTATAATATAAAGAAAATTAGTTATGTAGATCAAAATGCATTCAAATGTAGAAGGATTTTAGCAAATGTGAATAGCAGAAATATATAGAGTTTAGATAAGAATTTGTTGTGTCTTTTGTCCACCTATACTTAAACAATATATCTTAGGTTATATAGTGATTTGTTATCTACAACACAAACATAGGAAAATACAAGGAACAACAAATAAATGTTAATGAAATTTACAAAATCAAATAGAAATACTAAAGTGAGAAATGAAAATAATGGAGTGAGGTTACCAAATGGAGTTATAGATCTAAAAATATTGCACCATAAGACAAACATGCTACTAGGACAAGAAAATGGTTAATACTACATAGGAGTTTGTTAAGTTGGTTAAACCTCTAATCAAGCCTTCTAATTTCCATTGACAATTGATAGGAATAGTGTGTGTACTTATATCTTATGTGTGTCTAGATATAAGCTAATTAAAACTACATAATAATAGCAATATAACAATATAGTTATGATATGCAAAAGTATACAACTATTCACAATGTGTATGAAAAGGAATTCACAATGTGCATGATCTAAGAGTAAAATGAAATGAGACAATATAATAATAAAAAGTATAATAATATCCCTTTAAGAAAGAGGGAGAGATCAATGATTCAAATAACACTAATGATGATGAAAAGAAGTCTACAACTATTAGTAATAATAACCAAGAAATGTATAAATGGAGAACATGCAAAAATACCAATAGTATGGATAATAACCCCATGCATGTGAACCATAGGATATTGCAAGCTTATGTTACTAAAAGTGTTGTAGGATGCTTGAAAAGAACATTCAAGAGCTAAAGAGATTGAGAGTATGAAATCTTGTATAATGTAGAAGTATGCAACAAGGAGTAATGGTGTATGTTGTAATAAAAGAGGATAATGACTAATTCAAAAAGGAAAATATTTTTATCTAAAAATTTTGTTCATTAACATTATATTTTAGGGGAAGAAATGAAAAAAAAGGAGTTCAATAGTTGGGGTAAACTCACAAAATCAGTCATTACAACATACTACAAACTAAAGTGCCTCTAATTTGGCCATTGGGGAAAGTTGTACAGTTTCTTCCAAATGTGGTGCTTGTGGGTATGCCCACAATTTATCAAAAAGGATAAAGATTAATCAAAATAGAACATGACATCAAGAATTCCCACATAAAAATCATAAATAATCATAAAGATGCACTCATATTGAGGAAAAGCTAGGTTTATTGAGAAAAATGTCTAAAACATGCTACAAGGATGACACTAAAAAGAGTACAATTTGTAGAGTTGGAATTGTAGGGAATGCATTATTGACACTATATTTTACCCCACTTAATGTAAGACGAAAACCAACCCTCTAACACAAACTCACAACAACAAACTATGCAACTCAAAAAATACTTGAAATAACACAAAAATTTACAAGAAATGTCTCGACTTTCATTCAAATTCTCCTTCAATTACATAATAGCAAAGCAGTTTTGAAAATACATTGTTTTGCAACCATGTGAGCTGATGAAAACCATTACAAAACTGATATAAATCTGATTTACAATAGAAAATATCAATACAAAAATGGTCTCCTTCAATCCAATTTCTTTCACAAGGTTATAGCCCCTTCAACCCGCAACCTTCAAGTCTATTTGCTATTATCCATGCTAGTTTTTATGATCAGACATGAAAGCAATCAGAAAATGCAACACATAAGACAATAAACACCACAAGATACCCTGGGAAAACCCTCCAACTCGACGGGAAAAAACCCAACAAATATATCGCTTATATATTTTAGGAGTAAGAGCAGAAATCTGCTTACAACTCAGGCCCAACACAAGGCCAAATTTGATACAATGAATAATAGCACCTCTCGTAGATGTGAAGATACAGAATATGTTTCTCCTTGAGATCGATCTGTTGCTACAAAATGATGATTTGTTGCCATAGAATGATGATCTGTTGCTCAAGATCATGGCCTGTTGCTCAAGTGTGAACTTCTCCAAGGAGTGCGAATATGGTGAATGAACTTGATGATCAAATGAGAGATCATCACCGTGTATTTATACAAAACAAAGTGTCTCTTCATGTAGGTCGGCCTCCTTAAGGAATAATAATAATAATTAAATGAGTCGGCCACATTAAGGAAGTCGGCCATAATAAATAATAAATATTATTTAGGTCGGCCCCATTTAATTATTCACAATAATTAAACGTTACATTATAATTTCCAAGTGAAGTGCCCCTTCACTTAATTATCACAATGAAATAAATAGCCAAAGGCTATATGCAATTTCATGTCATCGATTAGGCTGGAAGAATGAACCCGAAGCTGCAATAACTTCAACAATCCAAACACCTTCAAACTTGCAACAAAAATGTCTTCTTGGTCTCTTTCAACCCTGCTTTTGTTGAAGTTCTCAAGCTCCCTTCACATGGACTTCACTAGCTCACTATCTTCCAAAATATGGAGCTCACTAGCTCCTTAAACATGGGCTTTTATGCAAATAGAAATCTGCAACTATGGAGTATTCAAACCCTCTCTTCAATTTGGCAGTATCTCTCCATCTCACCTGCAAAAACTCTCAAAGCCATCTTCCAAAATGACAAGACATTAATATATAGACTTGTGAATGAGAATAACAATTATGGTTTTTCAAAACCACAAGCAAAACACCTCCATGGAAAACCCATGACCCATTTGGAGAATAAATCATAAAATAATAAAAATTACTCAATACTCACATGGCCTTCACATGGGCACCTAAACCATGGCCAATCAAATTTAGTCAATCCAATGTGCTTCATTATTCTCCGATGGCTCTGACGGCTCGATGAAAGAACATGCACCAACATGCAAACTTGGGCGCCCCAACATGAAAGAGCATGCAAATCATACAAATCAACATGCAAGGGCATACATTAATGAGTGGTCGCCACCTTGAAATAGATGCTTGGGCTAGAATATTCCTCTGGGTTGCTCTATTTACCAAAGTAAATTCACCTCCAAAATTACAATTACAAATTATCATAGGAGAAAATTACAATATTTAAAAATTAAAATAATTAATTTCCCACACATTAGCCCTTATTGAAAATATAAAACAAAGCAAGGAAATATTTTTGGTTGATGCAAGATTGTCGACGATTGTGAATGCTCTTGCATCACCAATTAAGCAAGCTTGTGCCTGTAGGTGATTAAGCTATGCTAAACTATACAAAATAAAGTGCATGAGATAAATAACATGAATATTAAACTAATTAATATGTTTTTAAGAGGATGTTATAAAAATATTGGTGTATTATTTTATTTATTTTATATTCAACTAGTTACGTTATTACATTATTAGCACCTAGGATGGAATATACTTGATTAGATAGGTATTTATTTGGGTAGGTCCTACATGTGACTTGTATTTTCTTAGTTTGTTGGATCTATGTTGTGTGCACATGTTACTACATCTTTTATTATCCTACATAGGTTATGCATTCACATTTCTTAGTGATTTATCCTATATATACTCATTTGTAGTCCATTGTTGAGTATCTCTTTTACATATTACATCCTTGAATAAAATGACATTATTTTGTCATTTTGGTCTCTTGATTTATTTATGCTTTCCTTAGTTGTCTTGTTCTTGGGTGGTTGTCTCCATAGTCAAATATCACATGGTATCAAAGTGGGTGATTGTCTAAGGCTAGTCTTTTAGAAGATCAAGGAATGCAAATCTTATTTTTCTCAAAATTTGGATATGCTCTTCTCTAACATCAAATGATGACCTAAAAAATAAGAAAATATTGAGAGGTATCACATTCTAGTGGGTCCTTTTGTGAATTTATTTTGTAGGTTGCTTTAGAAGATTCTTGGAGTAACTATGAGCTCATTATTGAATTGGAAGCATCTAAAATTTATATTTTATCTTTTGTTGCATCCAAAATATACATGTAAGAAGCAAAATTTGTAATGGTTTTCATGTGAGAATCGCATAGAACATTCTATGACTACCTAATATATTGGAGAGATTTGGGTTAATTATGACCCTATCATTATTTCCAAACAACCCAAAAACCTGTGGATTGTTTGTCAAATCATCCCAATCAAACAACCTAGCCCAAATCCCTTTGAAAAAATCCTACCCTATCATCATACAAACTATATAGTTGATAGAATATTCTCTATGCAATCATTGAGAAAGTAGGATTCCCTTTAGTTTAATAAGTGTATGAAGGATCTGAGTGAATTTTAAGGTTTTCATAAATTAAAGTTTTTATTAGATCTATAAATAAGGTTTCTACATGAATTATAAATACTCAAGGGGACTATACCCATGTTTAGCATCTCACACAACATTAACTACCATAATTCAATGAATGTGGGTGTTAACTATACTTGATGAGAGCCTATTGCCTAAAGCCCCCTCATACTACTTTTCAATTGTCACACTAGTTAGGTATGCCTATAGATACAATCCCTATGACTATTAAACCCTCTACTGATGGTACCATTCATTGAAAACCATATAATGAGGAGGTTCTTTTAAGATTTTATTGAAAAATCTTTGTGTATCCCATTTTTTATTTGTATTGTGGTGATCATTGTTGTGAAATCAAGTAAACTACACAATGAGATATTAATATTTAGCAACCAAATCCCATTAAATATAAGAGTGATAAATTATGAAATGGAAATCTAGGAAAATAAAATAAAATAATGCAAACCACATATGATACCAAATATACATGGAGCAACTCTTTAAATAAAAAATCTAGCACCAAAGTGAGCACAAGTTTGTTTTAATCTCAAAAATATGAGTATATCAACACATATCACTTTCCCCTTATTCTATTAGCATTATGGTAGAGTAACAATACTTAAACCTAAAAATAAACATAATATCTCTATCTCATGCCTCCAATATACAGGACACTGGAAACTATAAATCACAAGTGGTCTCTAAAACAAGTAGGTATGGGCCCAAAACTAGGTGCCAAATTCTATATGAAAAACTCTAGTACCCTATAATAGATAAGTTAAGCACCCAATATATAATGTAACTCCCTCTATTTTTGCTCAAAGTTGTAGATTCCCAAATCCCTAAAGGTATGTCATTTCTAAGTGTCCCAATTTGCTAAGGTGGTTAATGCCTATTTGGATTTAGGCACTACTAATCTAAGTGGTATTCCTTGAGGCTAAAGAATAATTATAGGTAATGAAATTAAAACCTAAAAAAAATCTATTACATAGAGCACTCTCATTTGTTGGTCACTAAGTGCTTATAAGTTGGTTTGATAATACAACGGTTTTACACCTTCATAAACTAAATGAACAACCATGTAAATATTTTGAAAATCTATTTTTTTGACAACCCCTAATGATATCACACTATAGACACGTAGAATCGATCATTTATATTTGATCAATTTCACTATCACAGGCATCTATATTAATTAAATAGTATTTTATTATTTTATTAATATTTATTTATATTCTCGTTATCCCCATTCTTAATATCAAATCATCTATTTTCACCCCTAAGATCTAACCCTTGTTAAGTATTCATCTAATAATTACTTACCTAGACCATTATACCCTTCTTCCCAAATTAAATAAATGCTCTTATTTATTTAATTTGTTATTTTGTTTGTTTTTCATCATCTACTGTAATCCTCCACTACCACCTAATCACAATCTAATCATTTAAAGATGTTTTTTCAAAGATTATTTGAGGTTTGACTCACCCAAGTCCCCATGAGGATCCACTTATTATAGAATATATACATTTACATGAAAAGTGGTACTTGTGGGTATAGTCAAATCTTCTATTCCTTAATTTTAAGGTTCTCCTATGTACTTGGGGTATGATGCAAATCCCCCATTCCCAATAAATCCATTTTTTTGATTCCTCATGTCCTTGGAGTATGGAATACTCTAAAATCTACCTTTTTTAAATCCTTCCAACAGTACCTTATGTTACTACATCAAATCCACACCATCAACTTTCCCTCATGTTCAATCCCCACCATTGATGTTCATACAATCTTGGAGCCTCCCTTTCCAACCAATCTCCATCATCCACTTATCCATATGTCCTTCCATTAAAAGGCTCATTTATTTTAATCCATTGATCTTCCACTTTGAATCCTAGCCATCCATTGGACTCTCTAAAAATCTATAAAATGGAGGTCCCTCACCATTTACAACAATCTCTTAAGTATAATATTATGTTTCTAAATTGAGCACTTACATCAATCATCAAATTGGGTAGATCCACTCTAATTGGTGCAAATAGGATATTTAATATGGGTTTTGTTATATACTTGTGTTATTATGAATCTCTTATATGCTTAATCTTGAGCATTTTTTATTGTGATTGAGAAATTAAACTTCTTGTCACTTTCACTTGCACACAATTATGGAATGCCCTATGGGATCCACATCTCATTTTAATAATCAATTTCTTATACTTTGAGTGTTTTACGTTTGTAAGTTACAATTCAACAACTTTTTCACAGTCTAACAATTCCATCTTGTAAATTAGTGCTTGCATATGGAACTACAAATATATTTTTTAGTTATCCAACACTCAATTTTCTGACAAGATGTTGATCTTTTAGGCCATCACATCGATAAAAAATTATTACATTCCCTTTCTATGCAAGAGTAACCTTATTTGTTGTAGGGACTAAGTATTTTTGTAACTTTATCTTAATTTGATGCATGTGTATGCATCTTGATAGTTCTATCCTATGTCTTGATGGTTCTATAGTATATTAGGCAAATGTTAGTTTGCATGATGAAAATGTATTTTCATTATTTTTTCTTACCTTTTCTCTCTATTTTCTAATAGAAAATAGTTTTGAAAGGGTGGATGCTATCAAAATCACTACTCATCGCAACAAGAATCAATTTAAACTACATTTTAACTAACTGAAAATTATTTTTGTGTAGGAATCATATTTCAACATTTTCATTCTTAGCTTGGCAATTCTATTTCCTACATCAATAATTTCATGACAGATACATTTTTTATTTTTGATAGTTCGATGGATGCATTTGTTAAACAGTGTTTCCATCCTCCATTTCAACAGCTCTATTTCTTGTATATTTTATTATTTTTGGTTTCTTTTAGAGCTGGTATAGCATGCTAACCTAGTTGGTTTGGCTATTGTGTTGTTTCTAAAAAAATTGTAGTTAAATATCGTAAGTTAAAGACCAAAAAATAAAACTACTAACATATTTTCATGCAACACCATTAGTCAAAGTTTCTTTCCAATAGTATTTGATACACCTAATTAAAGTAGTAGGAAATTGATTATTTTCCATGTCTTGGGAGCTTTTAGAACATATGCTCTCTTCACATTTGTTGTTCCATCTTGGAGATCAAAGGTGAGTATTTCTTCCCCTTTAGTATGTATGTCAAAGGATTCCATTGCCCTGAGGATGACCTCAACCACACATTTTGATGGGTATAAAAATAAGGGAGAAATAAATTTGTACCCCAATCTAGCTATCATCATGTTTTGCACAACCTTGGGGCCCCTATTTTATCAAGACATAATCTGAAGGATTCTTTTCGTACAAAGATTGCATGCTTGTAGGTGGGATAGTGTTCATATATTAGGCCTCACATTCCCTTATGGTATTTCAAGGATATCTTAGAGAGCTTGTATTTCCTAGTTAAGATCTTTAGCTTCCCTCTTGTAGTGCATTAGATAAAGATTCATCTAAGAAGTTACTCATAATATACCTATGAGAGTTAAGATAGAGCTAACCTTGGGATCGTATGCAACACAACACTCCCTACATATCCCTCTATCGGTAGATGGTATTGGTTTTTATACCATGATCCCACAAGAGTTCTCTCTCCTACTTGAATAATTTTAGGGTTGTGCAAGTGTTTGACATTTTCTCATGTGTTATATTAGTAAATACAAAATCCTAAAATCCCTTAAGTCCAAATAGCATGTCTTTCTATGTAAAACTATTTGAAAACACTAAGAATTATTTTTTAGAAAAAAAAATCACTTATAATACCATATTTGAGTTAGTCTAACATATCCATTTCATATTTTGGTAGTTAGGCTCTATCTATCAAGATATAGTTTTTAAATATGAATCTTGATCAATATTTTTGTCACCCATCTAGCATATATATCACCTATTTTTTTGGTTAAGCTATATCTTGTCAAAACATAGTTATAGATTCTAGCTCTAGACCATCATTTTTCTACCCATATAGCATATATGTCACCTATTTCGATGGTTATTCTTTGTTTTTTTTAAATAGTGTTTTAAATTCTAACTCTATATCAGTATTTTAGTCACCTGTCTATCATATCTGTTGCCTATTTTGGTGGTTATTCTCTATCTATCAAAACCAAATTCTAGATTCCTACTCTAGGTCAATATTTCCATCACCCATCCAACACATCTATTTAATTTTTTTATGATTACACTTTTTCTATCACAACACATTTTTAGAGTCTGACTCTAGATCTTATATTTTGGTCATCCATCTAGCATATTTGTTGTTTGTTTCAACGGTCATGCTCTATTTTTCAAAAAATAGTATTAGACTATATAACTTTAGATTAGTGTTTTTGTCAATTGTCTAATGTATTCATCAACTATTTTGGCAGTTGCACTTTGTCCGTCAAAACATAGTTTTAGAGTCTAACTAATGTAGGAGCATCTAGGGGTACTAACAATCTTGCATCACCAAAAATATTGTTATTTCAATTTTGTTTATTTTCAATGAGGGCTTGGGGGTTAGGAGGATAAATATTTTAGTTTGCAACTATGTAATTTCCTTTGGGTTAAATTGTAATTATAATTTTGGTGGAAATTATGCAATGGTAATTGTTTCTAAGGCATAAATGGGAAAATATCCTCCTTAGGCGTCTCATTCTTGGTGGGGACCACTTGGGGTGCATGTGCTTGCATGTTCAATTGCATGCCTTGCATGTATTTGCATGTTTGTGCCACAATCTTTGCTTTTTGTTGCATGTTTGTATTTGGAGCCATTGGAGCTGTCGGGAATCAATGGAGGAGTCATAGTTGACCAAATCTGATTGGCCATAGTTAATGTGCCCATGTGAAGGCCATGTGATCATTGAGTAATTTAATTATTTTATGATTATTTCTCCAAATGGGGCATGGGTTTTCCAAGGAGGTGTTTTTCTTATGGTTTTGGAAAACCATAGTGGTTTTTCTCATTCACAAATCTATTTATTCATGCCTTTTCATTTGGGAAGATGGCTTTTGGAGTTTTCATAGGTGAGATGGGGAGATGTTGTCAAATTGAAGAAGAGGATTTGAAGACTCCATTTTTGCGAATTTCTATTTGCATAGAAACCCATATTTTTGGGAGCTAGTGAGCTCCACATTTTGAGAGACAATGAGCTAGTGAAGTTAATGTGAAGAGATCTTGAGAGATTTAGTAGAAATAAGATTGAAGGAGACCAAGAAGACATTTTTTTGCAGGTTTTGAGATGTGCTGCAACAGCAAGAAGAGTGATGATTTCATGGTTCTTTTGCAGCAACGATTTCTCATGATCAATGCAAGTTGAACGAGCTAGAATCGGGTGAAAGAGGATAGCTTGTAGGAGACCATTCTACATTTGATCTTTGTTGTTATGCAGCACATTTATTTCAGTTTTTTAATGGTTTTTCATCAACCTATGTTGCTGTAAAATAATGTACTTCAATTATGCTTTGTTGTTGTATCAATTCAAAAGTTTTTGAATGAGAAATATGAGACCTTACTTGCATATTTTTGGTGTTGATTTTTAAAAAATGAGTTACATTTTCAGATTGTTGTATGTGAATGAGGGTTTTTTCTCCTTTCATCACTAACTCTAGATCACCATTATTGTCACTCATTCAATGTATCTATCACCTATTTTGGTAGTTATCTATCTATCAAAACATAATCCCAAAGTATTAATATCAAATTAGCTTATTCATTCCTTGTCCAATGTATCTATCACCTTTTTTGGTTGTTGCACTCTATCATGTTAGAACATAGTCACTAAGCCTAACTTCAACTCAACATATCCATCACCTATTTCAGTTATTTCATTATGTTAGACCAAAGTATAGTATATGAATCAAAATTAAGATCAACTTATATATTTTTAGTTCTACGTATACATCACTTGCTTTGATGGTTGTATCCCATACTATCATCAGTCCTAAAAAGTGTCAAACTTTGAATCAACAAATCTATTCATACATCTCCACTAAAGGAAACAATAAAGAGATTAATACATTTAAATTTATTATTTTATTCACTTGGAAACCTATAAGGTCGGATTTTATTTCATAAATTTAACTTGAATCTTTAAAGTTATAATAAAAAGTTAAGGGTACCTAGACTCATGGGTCCCCACCATGGGTTAACCATATTAAATAAAAAATATAATTAAATTATGTAGTATTAAGCACATAATTTTTTTGAATGGGATGAGAATACAATATCAACCCTTGGATGTAATTAATTACAACCCTTAGATCTGATGAATTCTACATAAACCCTAATATTTAAGGTGCACATAATAAAAAAAATCATGTTATTATTTTCAACTCCATTTGCTATTGCAGGTTCAAAAGAATTGAGAGATAAATAAAACTAAGGAAAATCTTCCCTATTTGGTGATTCTTACCCTTTGTTCATGGATTCTACAATATTTTCTTTTCTAGAAGTGTTTTTATACATATTCATGTTTTAATAGCTAAAAATAATCTATTTAAATATACTACAAGTGTTATATACATACATATATAGGTATACAAATACATTGACCTCTACAACAAAATAATATAAATAATAAATATTAAAATGAATATATAACTAATCAACATACATGTGAATTCTAACCAAAAATTTCACTCTCATATATACAAAAATAAAAACATATATACAACTTTCACTTTATATTTTTTTCTCTTTTCCATAACCTAGCAACTCCATCGCCAATTCACTTACACCTTTCAGCATATCCAATTTTTGTTTGGCAATTACAACCTATATTGCAATGGTTTATCATAGAGGTCGGAAATAATCCTAGAAACAAAATTAGATTGCAACTCCAAGAAATTTAAACTAGAAAATTGATATTCCATTCTTGTCACTAAATATAGCAAAAAACCTCCCCATTCTCACCCACAAGTCTTCATCCAACATCACTTATCTTTAGTAAAGGATAAGGTTATGAATCCTAAAAATATTCACATAATCCACACTATAGTAACTCAACTAAAAAACTAGTGTCTTATTCTTTAATCAAGATCTTAATCATATGTAACCATCAAACAACACTCTCTTGAGAAATTTACCTATCTGAAAGAAGAAATACTCAAAATAAGTTTTGTTTGTCTTGAGCTAAAGAAAAATTAAATCCATATCTCCTCACTTAGGGATATTAGCATATCCTAAGTAGGAAATCATCATATATCAAATTAAGATCATGATTTAAATTTTGAAAAGTAATACATACTCACCCATACACAATCACATATCATATTGACAACACTAAGTCCTTGAACTTAAGATAACTTTCTAACATTATCATCACATAATCAAACATCTTAATGGCATTTCATGTCCATCACATGTTCACAAGCTAAGAAATAAATGATAAAACCACCCTTCACTATAGGAATGTCGAGGTATGAATATCATGACTTCTACACCCAAGGATGATCATCCAATTAACCCAAACCCAAAAATCAAAAAGAAGAGCAAAGATATTTATTGTCATAACCTGAATTTTCTACAAGGTTCTAAGATATTGTTAATAACCCTTAGACATTAGACTTAATTGAGAGGATCATAATCTCAAACAAAGATTTCATTATTGAACAAGTAATAAATGATGGTGCAAAAATTCCCCTACTTGTGACATGTCTAATTTGGGTGGAATAGTAAGAAAAGAGATCCCTAATCTAACTTTTGAAAACACATGGGGAAATCTCTATTCACAAGAAAAAAATGTTGGTGGTAGCATAATGAAATTAGCATGATGTCAAACCTTATACCCACACACTTTCTTCTCTCTCATTACCTTCCCAACCTATCCACGTTCTTATCCATAATCTAAACCTCGCTTCTTAACTTCATCTTAATATATATTATCCACTTTGACCCATCCAACTACACTACTCATTATAGACCATGTTCCAAATTGACCTTTCTCCACTACTTTTTCTCTTCTTATCTCACCTCTACAATATTCATACCCAATAGCATCATCTCAACCTCCTTCCACTCATTATCTATTCTCATTATCTCATATCCCTCACAAACAATCTATAAACTCATTTGATGCCTCTAATAGTGTAGAGAAAAATTATGATGATATTGATAAAATTATAAATGAATTCAGTGTAGCCTCATTTGATGATCTTGATATCTCCCCACTTTTCCTTGAAAATTCTATCTTTACCATTTTCCTCCCACTTTGCTATCTTGATCTCATAAAATGAGACCAAAAAGCCTCCACATCTCTTGATATGTTTTAGAATGATGATTTAATTTCTAAATTCGTGGGAATCTTTGAAATCCTACCTTTAGGTGATCATATATTAGGATTCAACTATCAATTAAATTTTGCTACCTATTTTGGGGAGTAAGAAGAGTACCTTAGTTGAAAAAATAAAAATCAATGAAATATACCTTGGTGAAAACCTCCTTGAGGAACCAAAAGATGAGGAACTAAACATTTCCCCAATGGTTTCACAATGGAAAGAAATTTTTTTAATCTTGGTTGAATAAACACAAGAAATTAATTCAGGTATAGAAGTATAGCCTAATATCACATGTTGGCAAAACAAGGATAGACAACTGAGAGGGGGGGCAGGGGGCGGGGGGGGTGAATCAGTTGTTACAGAATTTAAAACTTATCTTACTTTATCAACCTTTAATCTCATATCTGATAATTAACAGTGAAAGCAAGAATCAACAACACATCAGAAACACACAACACGAAGATTTTTGCATGGAAACTCTATTAGGGGAAAAACCACGGTGGAGGTTAATCCACAATTATACCCTATTAAAAGTATAATAGAAATGAATAAGGAATGCACATGCATTCAGGAACACTACCTAGAGCTCACTGCTCAGAAGGGAAGGCTCACTACCTTACATAAAATAATCAGATTAAATCCATCTAATGAGGTTGAATTGAGAAATTAGCTTCTTCAAAAGCCTGATGATAGTTCTGGTTAGGCACAAAAATACTTCTTCACTCTTCGCTCAAAATTCTTCACTCTGCTTCGCACTTGATTGATATGATCTTTGTTTGCACATATATTGCACACACTTAGCATAAATTCACTAAGCATACTTCAAAATGAGGAAACAATCACTCTTATATATCTGCTACATAGATTTACATCAACAACTTTGTCGGCCACAAATAAGGAATAAATGAATTACAAATTGTCAACCCAATTCATGAACAAATCTCATGCATACCAACCTAAGTCAGTCACAACATAATGAATACCTAAATAAACATCCTCGAACATGCCAAGCATTCAAATATTAATCCATAAGGATCTGCAAACACTACCACCATCATGTCGACCACGAACATGAAAACTCAAACACATAAAAGAAAAATATTTGATCACAAACACACTGATCAACGTGGACGTACCACAATGATAGAGAATGATCTAGAAACATCATTGAACATCTCAAGAGCATACGCAATAACTCAATTCATCGGAATTACAATCTCTTCTTCTAGAAACACCTGCTACAGTAACAGAATAACTATAGGAACTCAGAAACTTATATCTTTCTCCAATCTTGATGCACACCTCTTAAACTTTCGAAAAATATACTAGATAGGCTCAGAAATAAACTCTTTAATGTGTGACTTTTGAATATCAACTTACATAAATTTCCACCACTGTGATCTTCACAGGTTCATAGACTGTCTGCAACATATTTATTATAATTTTCTCAATATCCTCGACATATACAACCTTCAGAATTTTATCAATGCTAATAGTGTTGACATCAATGACAACCATATATCAACAACACAACCACAACATCCAACAATCTCCCCCTTTGGCATTGATGGCAACACATGATTTGAAGAATACCATCGACACAATTAGCTCTTCTCCAACTGTTTTTCTCATACTGTTCTTCACCTCCTTACATTAGTCTTCTCTCATGACTCTTCTCCCCCTTTCTTCCTCAAGGGTTTTTCACATTATTCTTCTCCCCCTTTAACATCAATGGAAAAGGTACACAAGCTTCGAACCATATATCTGAAACATCTGACTACTCCTCCTAAGTAGCAACCACCATAACATCAATCTGAAACAAGATCTAACTGTAAGTGCACGGATTGATGCAAAGACTTGCATCTTTAGTTCAGATTAAGAGGGGAAATCACCCCTAACTTTCCTCTAAGATACTCAAAAATATCTTTAGGCAGCTGTTTAGTAAAGATATTTGCAATTTATTCCTTAGTGGGCACATATTCCAGTCCGACTTCTTTATCACTTACTTTGTCTCTCAAAACGTGATACTTGTCCCTGAATGAGATCCATCAGCTCTCTCCCTGACGCCAGTTCTATGGCCTTCAGCCCTACACATCTCCTTCATTTCCCCCAAGTTTCTTTTCTTCTATCCATTAGTTTCTGTGCTCACCTCTGAGACTATGCTTTGAAAGGTTTCCTTCAGCCGTGCCCAACTCTGTCTCCCACTGCCAATGGCTCCATCTTTTTTGTTTTTGGGTTTTTTTTGTGTTTTTCCATTTTATAAATATTATTAGTTATCCCTTAATGAGTTAAATGAGTTCATATGCGAACAAAAAATGTTCTATTATAAAATTTTGTCATAGGTTTCAAATATTGTCACATTCATCAATTATGTTTACATTCACAACAATAAATGTGTTGAACATTCCAAAACTAACACATTTTTTGAATATACGCATACGTCAATGAAGACACAAAATGAAAAATAAGTTTACGATATCCTTTTAATGGTCTGATAGTGTCCCTACCTCTTTACAACTAATCTAAAGTTGATTTTCTATGTAGTTATACCTTTTTGGATTATTCCTTTGCTATATATACAGCCTAGTACTATTTAATGATAAAAATGAGAACCAAAAGCCAATAATAATAGAACACTGGTAAAAAACCTAAGTTGTGACACTATAGCCATGTAAAATTAATAGGAAAGGATGAATCCCACCCAAAATGGGTATTTCAGATCAAATAAATGGTTGAGAATTAATTTTTGATAGTTAAAAAACCTTCAACATTAATGAAAATAACTGGGAACAAACCTTGTATTTAACTTTGACACACAAACATTTTTAAAAACATGCACTAGGATCCATTGGGCCTTCATAGCCTTTAAAAAAATTACCTTATACTTTATCAAACCTTTCAATGATCAGGAAAATATTTTGAATCTCCAATAAACAATGAGATTTTTTAAAACAATCACAACTCATCAAACCATTAGACTACTGGGTTAAACCATACTATCATTTTTATTGGAGAGGAGCATAAAATACTATGATTTCCTAACATACACCTTTAATGCTCGTGATTTGTTGGACAATTAGGTCATTAGTCTCTCATTGAATTACATACCTATCAAACCAAGGATGTGGGTACATCCACCTCTCATAACCTAAAAAAGAACCTCATCATCAAACATTAAGAATTCGTCAAAAAACCTACCATGGGATGGGGAGAATGAGATAAATTTGACAATTCAAAATTATGGTGACATTAGTAGAGGAAAAATGGACCCCCACGATATTAGGGAATTGAGGACCAAGGGATGGATGGAGGAGGAAATCCAAAAGTTTGGTGGCCACAAAGGAGTTAAGATTTTTGAAAATGATTTTAGACTTTGGGGATAGAGGATGCTTAAAGGAGAGAAACCTTGATAGTATAAAAGGTTAAAAACTTTGACACAACCATTTTCAAAAGTCTTCTAAGTAGGGTTTCATGATCGATAGGAAAGATGTGCAAGGATCAGTTCCTTTGAAACTCTGACAAGGAAACAAATAATACTTATCCAATTTTTAGGAAGGATCGAAGCATAGATTCAAAATATATAGAGAATTTATGCAAGCATGAACAACCTTGAAACTCTAAAATATTGAAAAATATAAGAACCAACCAAATTTTAGTTTTTTAACTTGGGTATTTGACAAAAATATGAAAAATGAGGATTAATACAACATCTAGAGGCACAATTATAAGCAAGATGGCTCATTTATAATTTCTCAAATCAATTATTAACAATGGGATAAATAATACTATGATACACAAAAAGGGACTCAAGAAAAAGGGCATGATATATTTTAGTCATAATAGTTTGTTTGAAGGTTTTCTCTAGACGCATTCTTGTAGAAGGGCTAGTGTTCATGGACTAGGCTTCATTTACCCTTGTGGTATTTTGAGGACTCCTCTAGAGAGCTTGTAAATCATAAATAAGACCTTTTGACCATTTCTTAATGTGGTGCAAGGGAAGCAGATCGTCCCCTGAAGTTGCTCACAAGTACCTCCATGTGTTGATATAGAGCAAACCTTAGGTAAAGCCTTTGATGACCCTTGGTAAGGTAATTTTATGCAACATGACTTACCCTAGCCATATCTTAGAGGTAGATTATATTAATAATTAATTATACTATGGTCCCACACTAGGATTCACAATCACCTGAATAATTTTAGTATTGTACTGAACTTATTGGCATGTTTTATCTTGTTAAACTAGTATATGCCAATTATTATTATACTGTGAAAAAGTGAAGTCAAATATTGTGTCTTTTTATGTTCTTAAAACTCTTTCCAAATCTTAAAAACTAATCAAAACCCATAGTTTATCTCTTTCAAACTATCTTTTACTGCCTTCACTATTTCAATGGTTCAACTCTTTCCTTTAGCACCTATGCTATTTTAGTGCTTCTACTATTGGGAAAATGTGTCTCAACCTTGTAATTACATAAGTTACTATTCATATGACGATGACGGGGAGAACGTGGGGGGGGGGGGTCCCCCGTGAGGGGTCTAGTGGGATCATCCCTTGGCTGGGGTTCTAGGGGGCAACACGCCCTGATGGGGGCTTGGGGGAAACACCCTCAGAAGCCAAATTTTATGTACACTTTATTATTGTAAATCTGGATTGTTCGTCATCATGTCTCATATTTGATGGTTGATATTTTTGTTGGATTGATTTTCCCTAGAAGGCAACCCTATTTTGTGAGGGTATTGTATTACGACTATGTATTGTGATGTATTCTGAGAGTCTGATAGTGGTTGTGTTACCTCTAGAGCTCTGGTTGGTGATACTCTTGTGAGAAGTTTTCTCTACAAGTTTATTGTAATCTTTTTGATTTTTGAATAATATATTGGGTGGCTTTTGGAGTGTGGGGTTTTTATTTTGAAAGGGTTTTCCCCACGTAAATCAAGTGTTGTGGTATACATGATATTTATGTTTATTTCTAATTAAGTTTCTATAACTATTAAATATCTGTAAAAGTCTTGCATTATTCTCCTCTCAAGATTAGTGTAGGAAGTTTTTCCACTACCTTATCTTCCTTACATCTATTTTTTCTTTCATCACCTACACTTTTTAGTGCTTTAGTCTTGTTTTTTAAGGCTTGCACTATTTCATCAAAAATAGTCAATCATACTCATCATTTTGAAGCCATCAAATACACTTACCAAATTTTTTTCCTATCTCACCTAAAATAAACATAGAAAACTCACCAAACCATCCATAAATCTAAACTATCCCCATTTTTCAAAATTAAAACCTTTCCATATTCACTATTCATTGTTCATCCTAAACATTCCTATAACAATTTCACTTAGATTCTCCATTACATTTATACTTATCATTTTTTCCACTCAACCACATACCATAATCAATTGCTATCCCCTCTCAAATTATCCATTCTTGACATGGACTTAACACTCCATAGCCTTTCACCACATAATCTATCCTTTCATCACTTCACAAAAAAAAATTCACTTGCAACCTTGTCACTCTAGTTATATATATAGTCATTTTCTCCCATTTCAAAATTAGACTTGTCATTTTTCACCATAGCTAATTATTTATCTTCCACCCATTCATAATTACCCATTCATCTTGAAGCACCTTCAAATAAAATCAAATTAACTCTAGTTATCCAATCCAAAAATTAAACTTATCCTATGTCTATATCTTTAATCCAGTAATCAATATCTCTAGCCCGTATTCTACTTGAGAACTTTCCTATCTCAAGTAGTGTGTCAAGTTGGCCCTCATCCAATTTGGATAAATTAACTTACGACTTTGGAAAATCCTAATTACTATCAAAAAATTCTATTCTATTTTTTATAAATTCCCTATCCTAAATAAGAAAGTATTAATCCCCTTATTAAATCCTGATCAAAAACATCTAGACTTACTTGAACATTTTAATTTTAATATATCATTATTTCCTTAGTCTCCCATTCACCTTTCAAAAATCATCATTTGAAAATTAACCTTTCTTTATCCATTTGAACTTACTTGTCTAAAAGTTAAAAACTTCTAATCCAAATCCAAATCATCATTCTAAAAATCTTAAACAAATCCACACTTGTTCTTTAAACACAAAAAAAAAATTCTAAATCATTATTCATTCCTACACCATCACCTCATAAGCATCCTCCTAAAACACAAATAAAATAGAGTGACCCTTATAACCATCATCTTATTTTCATCCATCAAAAGAAAAACCAAACTAGGTTCCACCTTTGCACGCCACTCACAAGGTCACAAGCCAAAATACTAATGGATTCAAACAATTAGAACCTTATAATTCCCATAATTTTTAATCTAACAATTGAAGGAGAAATTGCAAAATAATCCCCATCCCAAAAAATACAAAATGTAGATAAAAATCTTGTCATACAACCAAAATACTCACCTAGGTTACAAGAGTTTACCTAAACCCTAAAAATAATGGATCATTAGATCCATTATTTCTAGGTTTTAATGTTTATTTTTTTGGCTAATTTAATTTGATTGGACCAACGAGGACCTCCACTTCTTGATACATTCTAAAATGATGAGGAAATTGTATAATTCACCGGACTATGTGAGAGTATACCTATGGGAGACCATAAATCGGGTTTTGACAATAAACTAAACACCACTGCTTAATTTGGGGAGAAAAAATTCCTTAGTCGTAAAAATTAAAATATAAAAAAAGAAATGAAAAATCCCCTACTGAAAACCTCCATGAGGTGCTATTATAAATAAAAAGTAAAAATAAAAGGTGTGTTGTATAGTGAAAATCTCTTTGAGGCACTAGAAGATGAGGAATTTGGCCTCCCTCTAAGATTACCACAATATCAAGGAAAGTCTATAGTTTTAGTAGAGTAAACACAAGAAATCAACTAAAGGAGAAAATAAGAGAAAAAAATCACAGACATGGTAGCCTCTCTCATTCTTGAAGAATGAAAAAATATAAAATTCATTCTACATAAGGCATCCAAAAAATTTACATGTTGCTAAGTGGATATTCCAGGCCTAGATTCATCACTTGTAGTACATCATTTGGTGGTATATCCTAATGCAAAGACATTAAAACACAATCTAAGAAAGATGCATTCTTAGGTTGCCCTTCTAGTCAAGGTAGAACTTCAAAATATCTTAAAGGTTAGATTTATATACCCTATTAATTATCTTGAGTGGGTATCTAGTATTTTTCTAGTTTCCAATGACATTGGGGACATCCATATCTGCACAAATTTTAGGGACCTCAACAAAGTATGCCTTAAATATGACTTTGCACTTCCCAACATTGACACCATAGTAGATCTTATAGTGGGGAATGAAATTATATCCCTCATGGATGAATTCTTAGGGTACAATCATATTCAAATAGATATAGATTATTTACATAAGAATTCTTTTATAACTCCTTGGCAAACTTTTTGTTACTAGGTCATGCCCTTTGAAAATTTATATTTCATGATTTTTTGGAAAAATGTATGATCCACATTTAGAGGCCATGAAATTTATTTCATGATCTATTATATGATATCATGGAGGGCTATGTGGATGACCTAGGAAAATTCAAGACAAAAGAGGGACACTCTCAAGTCTTTGAGTGCATCTTTGATCATTTAGCTAAATATCAAGTGTGCCTTAATAAAAATATATCCTCGGTGTTATCTCAGGTAAGCTTCTAGGCTTCATTGTGTTGCATAGAAGAATTAAAGTTGATCCAACAAAATTCAAGGCTATAATGAAAATTCCTCCACTTAGGAACCTAAAATAGCTATGTAGTATTCAAGGAAAGCTTCAAGAAATTAGATGCTTTATTGCACAAGTTGTAGACAAATGCCAACCATTTTCCCATCTACTCTACAAGCATGTGGAATTTTAGTGCTATAAATCTTGACAATAGGCCTTTGATCAACTCAATGAATGTCTCGCATAACCTCCAGTACTCCCGACACCTATTCGAAACAAGCCCCTTTTGTTATATATCTTTTCCACATCAATAGCATTGGGGGTACTCTTAGCACAACTTGATACTACAAGAAAGGAAAAAATATTTATTATATCAATCATACCTTAGTGGGATATGATCTTAACTGTAGTCTTATGGAAAAGGCATGTCCACTAGTTATATTTAGTTCTCAATAACTTAGACACTACATGTTCACTCACCAAACTAATCTCATTTAAAAAATCGACCCACTTAGGTACTTGTTGTCTAAAGCTACTCTTATAGGGTGCATGGACAAAAGGTGATTATCCTAAGTGAATTTGACATTGAATAAAGAGGGGTAAAAATTTATTAAATCAATAGGAAATCATATAAAATAGATAAGGGACCAACACTAGTCACCCAAGGATTGAGGGCCCAACAACCAAAACTCAAAACCACACTTATAGGAGGAGAAAATCCCCTTAATAAATCCCATCATCCAGCCATGTCCTAGTAATCAACCTATCAATAATTTGGGAATATTCCCAAGATAACTACTTCTAATCTTCCACCTAATAGTCCCCCATATTCTTAGAGGACCATTTAGCCAAGCAATCCACAAATTTGTTCCACTCTCACAAAATATGAACAAAGAAAACAATATCAATCATGGTACTCAATCAAAGAATTTGTTGAACCACTGAATCCAATTTCCAATTAACTCCTTCAACCATCTACTCATTCAATATATTAACTATAATTTGAGAGAAAATCACTAATTATCTTGCACCACCCCAGAGCACAGGCTCTTTTAAGAGCTGAAAGAATTATAAGATCTTCCATAAGATTATTTATTTGCTAGCCCTTATAAATAGAAAAGAAAAAAAATGACTTTCCCAGTAATTTCATGCCCAACAACATAAATCCTTGCATGCTCAATATTCCCCTAGAAGAGCCATATGTATTAATCTTTAGAACACCTACTAAGGGTGGTGACCACCTACCATCCTGCTGAGTCTTCTTATTGAAGTAACGATTCCTCCTCGCTCAAAAAGATCTCAAATAATTTTCAAGTAAACTAGCCTCTTGTTGGCGTTTCAAATCACACCTTTGGAATGCGTTCTGGAAACAGACAAATATGTGTAGTAAACTGCTCTTTGAATTAGGAGGGGAAGCTCCCTCTTTTGCTGAGTTGCATAAAGAAAGTAAACTAAACTTAATTAGGCCTATCTTTTTGGTTCAACTGCGAGAACACAAGGTTATAGAACACTAGATGTTGTGGCTGAGGTTTTCCCTTTAATGAAACTAGACAACTACAACTTAACCTACTCTTAAAACGTTTCTACCCTCTCAAGTAAACGTAGAGCTAGAGAGTTTAGAAATGGATGAGTTTGATTTCTGACAAAGATACTTAAACAAAATTTTCTTCAACGTATAGTTTAAGCAAGCTGAAAAAGAGATCATAAAAGTATTTCAAAAATATGAGACTTTTATTTCAGGAGCAGCAAAGCAAGCTTCAAGATTTTATTTACTCACACTTCTAACACAAAACAATAAATGGAAATCTAAGATATTTATATCGAGGGCAGCAAAGCAAGCTTCAAGATTTTATTCACTCAAACTTCTAGAACAAAGATTACAATTTCGGGACAACAAGTTATAGCAAAAATACTTGCAACATGCGATCAACTTGATTATAATAGACACATAACACATGCACTAAACAAGGATTTTCAGCTAAGGAGGCATGCAAACTTGCTCTTTACACAAAGTGAACTGACACTAGACGATAACAAACATGAAGGCATAAGCTCAGTGATTCTGTTATCACAAGCACGGTTAAACTAAAATGAGCAAACACTGCTCTTATTTATAACTAAGTAGAGTAGGGAACCCTAAAATATCCTTGCTTTAACAACTACTGCTTGCCAACATGCAAGCTTTATTTCTAAATCTAGAAAAGATAAAACATCTAAACCCTAGAAAGCACCTAAAAACGGAAAGTGCCAACTCATTACAACTTGTTACAATTGTTTTCTTTCTATCCTCAAAGAATGGATAAGAATTGAGACAAGAATAGAAAGAAAGGGTGGAAGAAGCTTCTAGAAGAAAGAAGATTTAAATCTTGATCACATCTGCTAAAAAGTGGGCAACTTCATCTGTAGTAGGAGTGTTGATGCTATTAATAGCAAAATGCCACTTTCCCAAGATTTCTTTGCCATCTGCAATAGATCTCAAGAAATATTCACTCTCATTGGCCGCTTTCTCAAACTGTGCTGACATCATGGAAATCATCTTCATTCTTCCAACACTGCCATCACTGCCATGCAAGATACTCTGAAACTCTATTTGGACTACGTCAAGCCCAATGTATGAACCATCCTCAAGGCAATATTGACAAGGAATTGCTGCAACAAATTCTCTGATGAACCTAAGAGTATCAATGACTCTTTGTTTATACACTGCAAAATCCTCAGATATTCTAACATATGTATTTACCTTAAAAAGGTGACTTTCTTTCCACTCCAGGATTTGTCTTTTATGTTCCCTAACCATTGTAGAGCCATAAGCCATCTCTAAATCTGCAATTATGATTTCGTGCATTGGCTTGAACTTGGCTATCAGCTGCTCAAAATCCTGGCCTTGACGTAAGTCTTGAGCTTTGTATCTTAACTGGAAGACCTATGTTAGAGTTTATTTTCCTCTGTTGATGAACTCTTCAATCCAATCCTGAGTTTGTTTTCCACAAATCACTAACTGCCTCAACTGCTGCTGATCAGCTGGTGTTTCTAAGACTTGTGGCAGCAACAGTGTTTTTTGTGAGGTGCCTTGGATAAGATTTGATATGTATAATTGGAGTTGACAATTTTCAGCCTTGAGGGCTGCCTTGTCTTCTCCATCCTTCTGCACTCTTTCTTGGATATTCTCTGTTACCATCTTAAACAAACTCATATCAGCATGTCAGGTACTTTTACCAAGGTTTGCTTTGACCATTATGAAATCATCAACATCCACCTCATCCCTGATTATATCTTGAAGAGGCACAGCTGTCTCCATGACCATTTCACCCTCAAGATTCCTCTCAAAATGCATTTGTTTCTTGGCCTTCTTTTTGGGTGCTTCCTAATATATACTGAGGTCATCATCAATCACCTGATACGAAGGCCTTTTTCTCGTCCTTCCTAAGGAGCTCTCAAGCCAAGATGTGGTATCTCTACTAACATCCAAGGGAGGAATAATTGTAACATTGGCCTCTATCTCCTCGTCTTCCAAATCAATGTGAATTGGCGAAGACCTAGGAGATGGTAAAGGATTTTGTATCAAAGGCTCATCTTGTACTTCTTCTTGAAGTATGGGCTCTGGTGGAGGAACTTCTTTTTCAGCTGTAGGCTGCTCCTGTATAACAATTCCTGTGTAGTCCAACCTCCTTTTGGCACTCTTTGCTGATCTACTGCCCTTTGTGACCTCTTGAGATTGAACTTTTTCTTTGTTCTTTGTTTACGCTCTTGAAGAAGAGGGAAGAGATGAATGTTTCTTTGGCGGCTTTGCTACTGGAATGGACTCTCTTCTTTTAAGGACTAAGAAAGTCTTACTGTACTCTACCACTTGTTGTGTCCTTTCTTCCACTGTACTGCATTCTTTGTGAGCCCAGTTGACCTATGGAAGAGGTTGTTGTTCAACCTGATTTCTAGTATAGGTTGGGAGAATTACATCTCCATCATCATCTGACAACCCTTCAATGTATTTTGATAAAAAATCTCTCATTTGGTGAAGGGTGAGCCTACTATTACTTCTCCTTCGCACCTCATACTCATCTCTGCAATTGGCCCAGAAGTCTTCAAGTGCGGGCACATGAGCATAGTTTTGACCAAGTCGAGCTACATAGAAGCCATGGGGATCATATGATCATCTCTCGCTAAAAGGCTTGAGACCAAATTTGTCTAATTCATTACCCATTAGTTTAGCTTCTGCGGATGATCTACAATTGTAAATACCTAAAGCAAAAGGAAAGTTGAAGGCTGGTTTCTTCTTGTTACGTAGACGAGTGTGAACATTTGATACCTGTCTGAAGAATTCCATACACACTACTTCATCTGATGGATACCTTGGTAACATAAGAGGAGATCCTGAATAATCGTACACCCTTAGGTAAGTGAAAGTGGAAAACTGTATAAACCAATTAGCCCATTCTGATATTGCAGCCCTAGCAACAGATGAGATGCAAACATGTAGCTCATTGTCTAGGTCTCACACTGTGTAGATTAAGAATGCTTCATTCACCCGTTTTTAATGATGTGATGCAGTAGTGAACTCCAACTGAGTGTAATAATTGTAGACATGTTTAACATTTAGAGAACCCTTCGTGTTCAACCCTCTGAATTTACCCTGATAGGAGACCAAGTAGACTAGGTAGGAGACCATGTGGAATGCATGTCTATTGAAATACTTAGTTATCTGATGGTGTAGGCAATCACTGATCAATGTAGGCCAGTCATAGAACTCAATTTTCTTCATTATGTGATGTATAACGTAGAACATCCAAGGCTGAAACTTTGTTGCATCTCCATGACTAGTAACCCGGTTGAGTAGAGTGATTATTATAACAAATTCATCCTTGAATTGTCCTCTTCCAATGTCCTTTGGCAATGTGGTGTGTTTCTCTTTCAGCCACTTGTGTGCAATCTTCTTGCTGTACTTATCTTGAAGCTCTTCCCATATCCTTTCACATTCTTCTACATTGATGGTAAAAATCTCAGGCCATGGTGGAATGGAGAAGCATTTCTCAATCATGTCTAGCTTTAGGCTGCATATGATTCTTCCATCAACTGATTGTATTTCCCTTGTGGCTGGATTATAATGCTTGATGCAAGCAATTATGAATTTTAGGCTCTATACTAAGAAAGGTATGGATGCTACTGCAAGGAGACCTGAATGGCCAAGATGCCTGATGGTGGTGTTGCTTGCATCTTCTAAAGGACGTATATTGAACACTGGCTTGATATGATGCAAGTCTGTCTCGGTTGTTTCAATGAAATCATGGTACAACATTGATTTGCTTTTGAAATCTATGGGAGTGTACTCCATTCTGCAAAACTTAAAGATTGACAGTAAACATGCCTAGGTTTTGACAATTTTTAGCAAACTTTCTAAATTTAACTTGCTGATTTTTCTTCCTCAAATGGACGAAATTTTGAAATTTTTCTGAGATATGGGTTTTGATTAGAATTTCGTTACAAGCCAACCCAGATCGTCCATTTTTGAAAATATGAAGTGAAGATTGAAAAAGCAGCAAACCCTAATTTTCTCCAAAAAAAAGCAGAAAAAGCTGGCATCTGGGTATTGTTCTTGAGCATATTCTGGATGAACCCAGTTGATTAGATTTTACAAACCCTGGCTTCTAACTGAAAAAGCAACAGCTTTAAGTTTTTCTGAAAAAGCTGTGATATGGGTTTTGTCCAAAAGAAGGTTTAGCATAGACCTAGAAGATTAGAAATGGAAGAATTTGAAGTTTTCCCTGACATGCAAAATAAAAGCAACTGTTGCAACTTAGAGAAAATTCTTCAACAATTTGTCTAGAAGATAGAACAAATATGGATCAGCTTGCTGAAAATTAATAGTATTAGCCTTCTTCTTCACAAATATAAGGTTCTTGATGAAGAAATATGAAAAAGGAGGCCTTCTTTGATTGTTGATCTAAAATTTTATGAGAAACCAACAAGTTAGGGTTCTTGAATCTTGAAAAATATAGGTTTGAAGTTGCTACTCTGTTTCTCCTTGAAGGCACCTGCAAGAAAATATGAAAAATAATGCATAGAGATGTCTTTAAATAAGTTTTTTCCTTTGAAAACAGCTTCTCAAACCCTAATTTGATGAAACCCTAAATTTAGCTCATGCCTTGAACAAAGTGTTTATCCTCTCTTTTGAAAATTTTGAAAATTCTCAAAAATAAACTAAGGCATGAGAAGTTGGGCGCCCTTCTTGAGGTATGGCGCCCAGTCTCCCCAAACTTAGCCACTTTTTCATCGTTTGTTCATTTTTTAACCTTGTTTTAGCTTTGTGTCCCGGTTTCCTGATTGATCCGACGAACGAACTGAACATTCCATTGCGGAGCCTGGTCAAGTCTAACGATAAGGTTCTGGAGACGTCATCTGCTAAAAACTTCATTTGTCCCTTCAAAATGTCAGGTGCCTATCCTTGATAAGGGCGCCCATTTTCTCCAGTGTTAGCCATTTTCATGATATTCAAATTTATACTTGTCTTTTGACCTTCAAATGAATTCGTGATTCTGGGTGCTACATTGATCAAACTGACTAGCTGACAGATTCATTGGATAGCTAAGATAATTCTGGAAGGGGTCTTCTGGATACCTCATCTTTGGAAATAGACTTTTGGTGGCTCTAAACCCTAAGCACCCTTCTCCTTCAGGGGCGCCCATAGCTTCCAGAGTTAGTTTTTATTCTGTGTTTTCACTGTTGCTTCCAACTTTTGCCATTTCTCACACTTTTTCTCTCCTGTTCGGCTTGCGACATCTGACGACTGCTGATTCTAATGGATGAGCTGAAAGATTTGTTGGAAAGTTGGGTCTAGTCTGACGAAGTTATGTTGGGGAGACCTTCTTCAAATTTGATCATCTGATACCTCAAAAGTTTGGGCACCCTTCTCCTTCAGGGGCGCCCATGTTCTCTAGACTTAGATTATATTTTATGTTCTTCGTCTTCAGTCTTAAAACATCTCTCTGTGACCTCTGTTTGTCTTGGATTTTCTGGTGACTGGATGATTTGACGAACGTGCCAATTCATTCGTTGCAGAGTAGGGATGATTCTTAGCAACATTGGCCTGTAGGCAAAAACCCTAATTTTGGATTTTGAACTCTTGAAAAGCTGGGCGCCTATCTCCTTCTAGGGTGCCTAGGCCTGGCAGTGTTGGAAAAATTTATCAAGTTTTTAAATTTTTACCTTGTTAAACGTGCCTTCCTTGAATGTGACTATTGGAATGAAAAATTTACTAAGGCATTGAAGTATGGGCGCCTCTTCTTGACTGGGGCACCTGAAGTCTCCAGACTTGGACAAAATTTTGCATTTCAATTTTTAAACTTCCTTTGCCCGTTCCTCATTCTTTGTGCATGTTGTTCGTTGATAGCCTCTGTTTGATGCTCGAGTGTTTGATTCTGACACCTGGTAGCTGTCTGACCTCCATTGATGACCTTGGATCTCTGAAAAAGCTTATGGAAAAGCAGAATAGACCCAGCAGAGTAAACCTGATCTTTTTGTGATTCTGACTGCACCAACCTGATGAGGAAGTATTTTAAGCCAATCAAAATTAGTCTTAACCCTAACGGCCAAAATTTCTATTTTTAGAAAATTTTACAAGTATCCGTTTTGTAAGAAACCCAGAAAAACCCAGAAAAAGTTTCTATTTTTAAAAAACTACTAAAAATAGAAATTTTCCTAAAATTTATGGATGAAAATTGAAGTCTGGGTATTGTTAGTTTGATCATTTTGAACCGACCCAGATTGCCTGATTTTGAAATTTCTAAGTTTTTGACCCTCATGCAAGACATGCAAACCCCAATTTTGACCTTTTTTGACAGATTTAACAGTATCTTGACTCATTTCTTCAAAATGCCTAAGTGTAGCGAAAAGTTTAATTTGGGGTACAACACCTCTTTACCACATCCACCTCCCCAAAGTCCAAAGGGGTACACACTTCACATATAGCCTTCACTATTTCTTGCACCATGACAACAATTCTTTGCCAAAGTTGCTAAACCATCAACTTTCTTCCTTGAAAGTTCCTGTGATTTATTTCAAGCCATATCTTCCAAATGATAAAGGAAGGTCTAATGCTCCACACCACTTGAAGAAAGAAAGACTTAGCCGAGGGCTTTCCCATACTTCTCCATAGCTCGATCAAGGAAGAAGAATGCATACAAGAATGCATTTAAATTCCCACTAAAAGTGCTAGATTCCTTATAAAAATAACATTGAAAAAATAAATGAGAAGAGCACTCTTCACTATTGCCACATAAAAGACAAATATATGACCCTTGAAAACCCCTTTTTTGAAGGTTATCCTAGGTGAGGAATCTAATCCAAGCAACTAACCATAAGAAGAAATTGTATTTAGGCCAAGAGAATTTTTTCCACACATCCTTCCACAATATAACCTCCATCCCCTCATATTTTTGAAAATTCAGCACTTGATAACCATAAGCTACCAAATACACCCCTCTTAGGTTAGGGCTCTAGGATAGGATATCTCTCTCTCATCTTCCAACTGCATTGTTTACTTGCTAAAATACTTCTTATCTCATCTCAATCCTCGGTAGAACCCCCTCCAAGACACTCAAAAGGAGCCTTCCATCTAGCTACCTCCACTTGCCCTAGGCTCTAGGTACATTTGAAATTCTCAATATGAGACCACCCAGCTTCCACAAAATAATTACATAGATCCTAAAATAAGGATATAAGGACATGATTAAGGGATACCCATGCAAAGATTCATACCATAAGAGGGCTTCAAAACCCTTGTTACATATCCAAAAAAAACCTCTCTTAATCAAACTAACACCCTTTTTAAGAGTTTCCAAAATCATAGAACCCTTACTAAAAAAAAAACCCTAGGCACATCTTCCTTTTCCAACCCCTTAAAATACTTAGAGGAGATGATCCTAGCCTAGATTTTATCCTAATTATTACACCAACGCTAATAAAGCTTATTTTCCAAGGATTGATCAATGAGGCTAGATTGTCTCAACCCAAGAACTCCCTCCCACTTTGGTCTACAAATAGTCTCCCACTTAACCAAGTACCATTTTGAAGAAGCCAAATTACCTTCCTATAGGAATTTCCTTACAAGAGAATCCAAATCCTTAATGAAGCTATTAGGGGCAACCTGAATTAGACACCTATAATTAGGAAGAACCTAGACCACATATTTCCGAAGAAGAACTCTCCTAACAAAGGAAAGTCATATGTGGGTCCAATAATTAACTCTCACATGAAATTTATTTAACACATTCTACCAAGTCCCTCTAGGCAGTGATCCAATAGAGAGAGGAATACCTAGATAGACAAAGGGAAGATTTCCAATCTGAAACTTGAGAATTTGAGAAATCCAATTTTGAATATGGAGAGGCATATTGAAGAAGAAAATGGAGGGTTTATCTTCATTGATATGTTGACCCAAAGATGCTAGATAATTATCTAATGTTTGTCTAAATTTAATAGCTTCTCTAATTTTGGCTACTCCCATTAGTGCGGTGTCATCTATAAATTACAAATGTGGCTGTGAAGGCAGTCCATTTCCTTGACTCCAGCCTTGAATAAAACCTTGATCAAATTAAGACTTGATGACTCTCCTAAGTCCCTTAGCCAATAAAATAAAAAAATACAGCGATAAAGGATCCCCCTTCCAAAGACCTCTAGAAGCTCCAAACAAGGAAAACAACTCCCCATTAACCAACATCAAGAAGGAAGTAGACGCAACCCAACTCATCACCTAGTTAACTCATCTTGAAATTTCTCATCTCTACGGTGTCTTCAAAGTCAATGGCTATCATGACAAACAAATCCTCAAAGCTTTTGAGTTTTCCAAAAATTGAGCCAATCCAATCCCCAAGCCCAATGGAACCAACCCTGTCTAGTTTGCCACCCTCCCCTATGTTGAAGGCCTCTCCAATAAGATCTCAAAAATTATTCACAAAAAAGGTATTTCTTGTGCTTTCAAACCCATATCTACCACAAGGAATCTCATCTCCTTGACCAAGGACCCCTTACCACCACTTCTCCACTTTGGAGTGTACAATATTGATTACTCTTGTGGGACCCCATATATTGGAGAAATGAGGCAATCTATCAACACTAGAATCAAAGATCATAGTGTTGATATCAGGCACAATAGTGTTGATGGGAAGAATCCTTTTCTAACTTGGTTGAATGCATTCAATTTGCCAAGGAAGTTGAGTACAACAACCAAATTCCTTTTCTTGTTGTGTTCATTATCAAAAAAGAGGATGGTTCCATGGTTCATTGCATCTTTAGAAAATCCATGCATACAGACCTCTAACTTCATGCTTCTTCCCATCACCATCCAACCCCTAACCCCCAAGCCCAATGGAACCAACCCTGTCTAGTTTTCCACCCTCCCCTACGTTGAAGGTCTCTCCACTCTTCATCACAACATTCCACATTTTATTAAATTTATCCTCAAGGGATAAGATTATTCCTTCCAAATTTTGTTTCAAATTGATGGTTTCCTCTACCACAGTATTAGCCATAGTATTAAGAGAATCCATCAAATTATCAATTTGGCTTTGGACAGAAGGGTCCTCAACCTTACTAGAAACACCTCTAATTCTAACATTGGTCCTATTACTCTCATGGAAGAACCACTTAAAAAGTTTAAACATCACATTAGCACTCTCACGAGCCAAGCCCAACACATTAGACAGCTCCTCCCTGTCAAATTTTTCAATTCGTTTCCCCACAACAACGTCCTCATCAGAAGAAATAACATGAACCTTATCAACAAAAATATCCTTAGCTTTTCCAGCTGAGATAGGGGTCTTCATCTTTTGAATGGAGTTTTCATATTTCTTGTTATTACCATAGGTATAATTAATTTCTACCTATAGTAATAACCTTAATTTTTCTCTTTCTTTTATTTCTCATTAATCGTTTACCCATTTATTTATAAATATTCTTTTTATTTTCAACTATTTTTAATTATTTCCTTTTTCTTTTTATTTCCTTTTTTTACTTCTTAATTTTTTTTTTCTTTATTTACTTATTTCTTTCCATATGGTTATTTTTAGGGCCTTCTTTTCTTCATTTTCTACTTTTCTCTTTCATCCTTTGTAGTCTTAAATCTTTTTTTCTATAATTGATTTCAAATTAGGCTTTAACTATTTTCTTTTTAACCTCTTTTTTTAACTTGTTGGTTTCTCTAATAGTATTATAACATTAATTAATATCTAATTCTTATCTAATTCTAATACTTTGACTCAACCTTTTTTCTATTTTTAACTAATCTACATATCTTAAAATGTACACCTTCATCTTCTTATCTCTTCCTTTAATTAGGTGCTTTGATATTTTTTAATCTTTACAAAGTTTAATATATATCATTAATTATTTTAATCTTTATATCGTCCTTCTTTTTAGATTTTAATCTTGTCTTTTTTGTTGTCTCTTTTTATTTACATTTCCTTGTTAGTCTTGCTTGTATATTTATATGTGTTATCATTATATTGATTTCTTGGTTTTAAAGTCTTTTCTCTCCTCTCTTCCCCCTTACCCTTTATTAAGACTTGATCTACAATGTCATTTCATTTTATTCCTCTTCTTGATGATGGATCATTGTGTGTGATCCGAAACATTGACAAAAAGACTTACATAGTTGAATCCAAAAGCTAAATACTGTAACTTCATGGACTGTGGAAAACTCATAACAACTAGTGTTATGCCTATCTTTTATTCATAAACTATAAATTTTTGTATTCACTTTAATCATATATATCTTGTTATTATATTCATACTTCATCTCATAGTGAAGAGTATACAAGACTCCCTTCATGGCATGGACCCATAGTCTACCAAGAAGAAGAATGCACAAGAGAGTATTCAACATGACATGGATAAGAGTAAGTAAAACCACAAGTCCTACCTTAATAGGTAATGTTGTTGTTCCTAATGGTTGCCTACCAACATTATCAAAGCCACTAATACAAATATTATTTGGTTGTATGAGATTATTATCCACACCAAGCTTATCTAGGATATTAATGCTATAAACATTAAGAATTGCCAGTAAGGGTACATTTAGCCCCAGTTTTATTGATGAACACAAATATCATTAGAGCCTCATGTTGGTTTTGGACCTCAAGTAGAGATAAATCATGTTGAGGAAATGTAATATCCAAATGTTTTTCCTGCATACAATCAAACAAGGTTACTACATCATTCAATTTGATATAAGGTGAGATATCAATATTTTGTAAAGCCTCTTGGAGAATCTCGTGGTATGAAGGTGATGTTTGAATCAAGTCCTGAAGGGAGATCTTGGCTATAGTATTACAAAGTTTCTCAACAAGGTCATATTATTTACCACTATGTTGAGGAAGGAGGGGTGGAAGATAAGATTGAGGAAATGGAATGGACTCTGGAATTTATTTTAGCTGATTATTATTTTTAGTGTTATATGTGTGAGCAATTGCATGATAATTTGGTTGCTGCAGCACATCTTGATGCACAAGATTAATTTGAGTAAGTTGTTTTACAAAGTATAGGATATGGCCATGATATTTTGGGAATCCTATAATCAGATGAGGTTTAGAGGGAAGTCCAATAATGAGAGGAGGTCTAATAATCACTTGTGGGTTTATAATTTCAACTGAGTTAAATAATTTTTGATGATCTTCTATCAATAGGGAATCTAATGTCAATTTTAAATCATCATCCATGCAAGCCACCTTACTATCATTGATTATATCCTCTTACACCAAGATATCCTCCCAAGTAGGAGAGGTAGGGAGAGCAATAAAAATGATTCTCATGATTATTGATGATTGGATCCTCTTGCACCAAAATACCCTCACAAGTAGGAGAGGTGTTGGGAGAGGGACAAACATGATATCATGGTTACTTGAAGAATGAAGCTCAAGTAAAGTGATGTTAATAAATGTATCAATTATTTTATTATTTTTTGGTCATGATGTTATCAGAGGTAGAAAAAATATTGGTCAACCAAAAGACAATGCATGTCCCTTTTGATGACATGGAATGGGGTTCAGGGTAGCACCTCGATTTTTTTAGACATGCCATATTTTTCTATATTAGAACTAGAATTTTGACAAGAAAAAATATTGTTATTATCATTTTTTAGGGGTAATGCACCAAATTAAGTGAATTAGGGCCAAATAGAAATGCAAAACAAAATCTAGAAGTTTAAGGGCCCATTGTCAGAAACAAGAACTAGATATGAACAAAGACCATAGACGAGGTTTCATATAGGAAATTTGATGCAAAATTGAATAGACAAGGGCTATGGGTGCCCTAGACTAGAGGCAATATTTTAATAATTTTAGAATATGGAAACTGACTATAGTGTTTGAGGGTCTGATGTTGCATGGGTTCAAGTTTAGATGCAAACAAATTTCTGGAAATGTGTAAAAACCTAATTTTTCTATGTGAAACACACATGCGTAAAATTTATATTTTAAAACAATGTAATATGTTCACATGATGATTTTTATAATTTAAAATATTATAATTATTTGAATTTATCTCAAAAAATGTGGAAAAGCAAGACTTTTTGATCTTTTGAAATAAAAGCCTTATGCAATCTTTACTTTTTCATTTTTTTTTTTCTAAAATATTTATGAAAATTTGACAAATGAAAGCAACCTAGGACTACACTCAAATTTCAAAATAAAAATAAAATCAAATATGAAATTATGCAATTTAATTGAAAATATTTGCAATTTTTCCTTTAATGTATACTGATCAAAGAATGTTAATGCATAGTTTTAAAAATGAACAATTTTAAATAAAAAAAGATCTTCAAATAACCTAGGTTTTGAATCAAGTTTTTAGAATTTATGCTGTAAAAATAAAAAATTACAAGTGTAGGATATGTCAGGTTCACCAAAATGTAGATTAAAAAAGTGATCCTAGACCCAACTAGGATTAGCTTCTTTTCAATTGACCCCACATTTGAACATAAACCAACTAGGGTTGATGATTAGCTTGCTGCCACAAGGGAGATACAATATCCTAGGGTTTATGTCCTTTTTGAGTTGTGAGGATGATAAATCTGATGTATGTTTTAATAATCCTATTTTGACATATAACCTTAGATCAAAAATGTAATTTATCACACAAACAAAAACATACAACCACAAAATAACTTCATATTTGAGAATAAGATACAAAGAGGAACCTACGACTGAAATTTGAGGTTGAATTGTAAGGATTGTATTGCTAGGTGCCCTAGATTGAGATGCCTCTTTTTCAGATTTAAGAACTCTGAGATGTATGTTGTAGTCTACTCTATGTTTTATGTGACTATGTTTTGTTGAAGCTCTCATATTTGACCTACACACATGAAACTTGAGGGGGAAAGATTGTACTATATAGGGTCTTAGATAAGTCAAACCTCATTTTTTTATTTCTACCTCCACATAAAACAAATGATGATGACCGAGAGGGCATATCCTAGGTCGAGAAGAGGCCAAAAAATAATTGACTGAAATTATAAATGATAAATGACAATGTTACCTTGATGTGGAATCCTTGATGAAGTGATGCTACACCACAAGTTTCCACAAGTGTTGATTGATGGATGCCTTGATTGCTTGATATACCTGCAAAAGGTTAGTTCATAAAACATAATAGATTAATGTAGCTATCATGTAGAGGATAACTCAATACATCTTCATAAAATGACATGATTGATCATAATAGCTTCTTGCACATAATTTCTTCCTTCTTCCTAATGATTTGCAAGCATGATATTGATTAATGAAAGTATTATAATAATGTTGCTAATTGTGCCTTGAATTGCCTTGAATGATTTTAGGATCTTCAATTTGTTCTCCAAAATTGCTAGCTCTTGTTATAATTAAAATGATAAAAATGACTTGTATTTATATGCAATTCTTTAATTTTCCAAAAATAAAATACTGATAGCCAATAAATGAAATTGGATTTTTACATATTAAAATTCTAACACCAACATATTTTAAATTTATCCAAAATAGACTGGACAAGGGTGTTGGGTACCCTAGTCTAGACCCATCCTTTTTGGGGCCTTAAACATCGATACGAAATATTAAATGTTTATTTTCAATCCCATCTCTCAAATTTTGAATATATTTATAAAACAAGAAAATTAAATGTATAATTAGGTTTGAGTACATAAGGGGGAGCTAAACCTAGTGCGAAATTGTCAAGGGTGGCAATTTTCGATGCTACAAATCCAAATGTAGAAGGCTTAAAAATAACCCTTTCTTAATCCTTACACTTTAGAGAAATTGAGAAAATGTCCATCATTTATCTTTCCCCAGTATTTTCCCTAGTTATGTACACCAATAAAAATATTCCACTAGAAGGATTCTTATTGATGTGTATTGGTTATGGTCAACTTATACAAAATTCATAACAAATATTAGCTCTCTTGAAAGAAAATAAAATCTTGAAACATAATTGGATCATCCAAAGGATTTGGATGTTAATTCTTCATGTACGTGACAACTTATAAATTTATTGTAGATATTATTTAACAGGGGGACTTTAGGGTTTTGGAGTCAAAAGATAGGGTTATCTAGGTGAATAAGGACCAAATTAGAATACTAAAACCCTTTAAATATTCTAATATTTAATTTTTATGAAGTAGAAGGTTCATATAATCTAATTTAGATTAGATAAATAAATAGAAAAAGAAAGTGGAGAAGAAAAGAGTTAAAAATTCTATTTAAGAGAATTACATAAATTTACACATGAATTTGCAATCAAACATCATGAAACCAATCTATATTTCATCGGACATGGTCACAACTACATATAGATGATGCAACATTCAACAAAAGTTTCAAATTATGAAAGATACTATGAACTCTTAGGATCCTCAATGTCTTATGTTTCAATATTTATTTGTATTTCCTCAAATTTCTGATCAAATTGTTTATTTCTTCCTCAATAATGGTTTGATTTGAAAAAATGGGGTCACTTTCTTTCACCTTCTCTTCTATCATTGCTTAGAAAGAGATGTTTTTACCTTCTTCATCTAATTGGAGAGATTTTGGGGTGAATTCTTCTTTCATAACAACATTAGTTATTTTATTGGTCATTTCTCCCTGGGATTTGTTTCTTTCTTCCTATGGTTGGGATATCCTCATAGTATTGGAGAATGAAGGTGGGGACAAAATTTGTGTAACTCTTTCTAGAGAATTGATATGCATTACCAACATAGGTTTCTCTTACATTTTTGGAAGGGATGTCCCTTGTGTTGATGTTATAAGAATGAATTTCATTGGAGGAGCCAAAGATGATAGTATAACTATGATCATTACCTTTGGGGTTGCAATAAAAGCACTAGCTATGATTATTATCTATGAAGTTACTTATAATATGGAACCAATTTATCCTATTCTTATTTTTTCAAGGGCACACTTTCTTCTTATCTCTTTTGAGTAATATATTTATTATAAATAGGTGTTACTCCTTGTGACCTCAATAGTTTGATACAATAGTCTAACCATTGACCATTATTGTCTAAGATGCTTTTAGTGAAGGTATATATGTTAGACTCCTCCAACTTAGACCATTATGGTTCTATGATGGGGGTATCATGAAATTTCTACATATCATAGGCTTTATGCATTACCAATTCATCATCTTGGACTTTGTATAGCATCATATAGGTATTTAATATCTTCATTCAAGTGGTGGTAAATTTATAGTATCTTATATTTTTTACTTTCTTATTGTTACTGTAATTTACCCAATAGTCCTCTAGGTGAGGAACATGCTTCAAGTTGGTAGATACCCACTTCTCTATTCTACTAAAGGAATCAAAATTCTGTCTATCTTCATATAATTATATATTATACAATTATAATTAAGTTTCTAAAGGTTTAATATAGGGTAAGAAAATCCATACATAATTTCCATGAACATTGGGGGATTAGACCCCAAATCCATCCTTTTATTCAAGAAGAGAATGTAATTTTGTTAATTTCCTCGATACCTCTAATAAGATAATCTTGTCGGTAGTATACTTAGGAAATTTGTGAGGGACATTAGCAAATACTTCAAGTATAATATAAAATAATTTTGGAAACTAGAGGAACCATCTCCTATGGTTGCCTACTTCAAATTTTGTAGCATCTAATAACCTTTTGGTCATATCCCCTTTTATTAATCTAAACAACCAAATTAAAAACATGTCATTTACCCTTTAATAATGAACAATGTATTGATTTTACTAAAAATGGGATAATGGTCACATACCAAGATTTTCCCAACCTCAAACCCATTACTCCTTTCCTTTCCAAAACTAAGAAAGGGAATTTAATTTCCAATGAGGAAACTAGGTATGAAGTCACATAAAAGCTTCTTTTTCTCCTAATATTAGTCAACTGGGAGTGTAAAATATCACTAATAATCTCTACATTGTGCAATATGATATTTACATTCAAAATCATTATCACATACATCCAAATCTATGACTTAAATGTTATCACAATAAAAAATCCCATCAATCTCCTTATTAAGGTAATAATATCTCCAATTTCCTATTGGAAGTCGCTTTTGTATAGGGTCTTGGGTATTTTGATGATGGAAAACTTTAGGTGTTCCATCCAAATACAATTTATGTGCTTCCAATATGCCTTAATATCATTCTCATAAGTTATTTTTAGTATTCTCCATATCTATAATTTCCAATTCTTTATGAAATATAATGTTGAAGGTGACTCAAATGACATTAGTAGTTAGATCAACAAGGACCCTCTTTTTCTTAATTACCATTCTTCGTGTTAGATCATAATTTTGGGTATATTCCATTAATATCTTTGGAAATTAGAGAAAATTTGGAAAACCAATTATCTTATCTAATCCATTTTTTATTATCTTGTAATCCCTACAAGTTGCATCCACATTGGTCATCGTCTGGTTGAATTCTATTAAACTAATATGCACTAAGTTTGTATCTATTATGTTTCCATATATTGGAGTTATTTAGGATTTCATTTGTACACCTTTAAATTTATACTTCATTGCTTTAGCTTGGGACATCATCAATTCCTACAATCACATGTTAAAATTAAATCAATCTTTAATTTTCAGAATTAGAGATTTTGACCTAGGAAAATAGGGTTTTTGAATTTTGTATCAAGATTACTTGTGGATTTTTTAATGATATTATATTGGGTATTGCATTTATGATGATATTCTAGGTGATTCCTACCTTCTCAAAATATTCCTACACGATTGAATTTCACTATGTGATTATATGGTGAATTACCACTCCTGGTTGGGTTTTATCATTATAGTTCTTTTTACTATTTCCTTCATTTGTCTCATTACAAAGAAGAAGAAATGAAGAAATAGCAATGAAATAGTATTTTGGGTAATTACCCATTGTTTAAAGCCTTTGTATTTACAATATTTATTTCTTTTCCTTTGATCATAACCTCCTTTCCTTAAATGGTTATTAGTATAATCATATGGTGCTCATTCTTCTTTCATTTAGAAATTTTGATAATGGCCTTAATTTTCTATTAGGATGAGTTTATACTCTCAATTAAGTGATGCATTTAATATCCAAGGTTGTAGATAGGTAATAAATGTCCTTGCAAGATTCATATGCACAACATGATGTTATGCCTTTTTTTGTTTTAAAATATCCTATATGCAATCGAGACAACAAGATGCCTTTTCTTCATCTCTCTTCATTTCCATATGATATTTTCTTTATTGGATTTAAAATTATTTGGTCAGATGTAAGTTCTCCATATATGCGGGATTTTAAAACTCGACCTTATTTATGGGAAAATGCATATAGTTATTAGGCATATGAAAATATGCTGGTGCATTTAAAAAATTAGCAAAGCCAATATCTTAATATTATTTGTGATAGATCCATATGCAATTGGATATTCAATTTACATAATATTGCATCCAATCAAATATATTATATTGAAAATATTTGATTGTAGATATCAAGATTTTCACAATTTTTAATTCATTCATTTTTTCACTTTGTACCTTTATGGGGATTTTATCGTCATATGGACTATGGAAATTCCTACATGTGGAAAAATTCTATTAACAAATTTTTAATAGAAATATTCAGTTGACCATTGGATTTTTGCAAACTTGATTAATTAGGTATTTTAATTCATTTTCTACTTGTTTGGGTAACTAATATTATGAATAGGCTTATATCTTGTGGAGATTCCATTCACATGTGGATAAAAATGAAACCCAATATCCATTTGAAATTATCAATTTGGAGGTCATATTTATGATAGTTGGCGTTTTCCAATTGGATTGAGCAACAAAATTATTGGTCATACTAAAATAAACTATATCGAGTACATAAATTGGTCAAAAAGGTTTTTTTTGGTGTGAATTTTGTTCCCTTCTTATCATTTGTTTACTTTAGCTCAATCAAAGGTGTAACTAGTTATATAATATGAATATTTTTTATATATTATTTTCTATTGTATTATTTTATATTTGGTATACACTATATGTAATCCTATTAAACCTCTTACTCATGCTTTATAAATAATGTATGTAATATATTTGGTCATAACAATCAAATTAACCAAGATCCCAATGCTAGATAATCTATAAGGACATTGATTGCCTTGTCATAACATTAAATATGAAAGATATTAAAATTTGTCAAACTTGTAATCTTGAATGGTTCTTTGTAACCTTTCTACTAAATTAATTTTTACATAAATACCAAGTATTCTAAAGAATAAAAATATCCCCTCCCTCACATGGGAATCCAAATTTTCCCCATTCCATGATGTTAAGAGACTAGACATTATTTATTGTCTACATATTTAAATTAAAATTAGAAGACTTATGACTTGTAAGGTGAATGAAACACCTAATCTAAAAATTATCCAACTTGAAATTTACATTTCAACACATAATAGGAAACTAAAAACTAAATCAATCTCTAGAAGAGTCAAGAACCATGGCCTTTCTACATCAATTGAATTTATCTGTGCTCATTGGCTTAGTGAGTGAATTATCTAAAACATTAACAAAAGTATCACCCTTATGTATCTTGAATTTTCTACCCTTAACCATCGCATGGAATAATTGAAAATAAACATCAATATGCTTTATATGAGCATGATACATTAGGTTATCTACCAAATAAATATCACTCTAACCATAAAATATAATCCTAACATGTTTTCACTCAAAGAAAATATTTGAACAAAATCTCTATAACCACATTGCCTCTTTATAGATATGTTTGATGGTAATGTACTATGTTCCTATAGTGGAATATGCAACTATATTTTATTTATTACTTGTCCAATTGAAAAATTCTCTAAACAAAGTGAACACATAATCACTAGTGGGCTTCCCATTGTCCAAATCACTAGTACAATTATGTAGCACCCTCCATTTTGCTCTTTTGATTGGACAGTGTTCTTTTCCGTTATGTTTTATTTTCTGTTAGTACTTTGACTATGGTACTCGGTTACTATTTGATCGCTAACTGTAAAGTGATGTGATGTTATATTTTGATGTGATGGTATGTATTTTGATGTTATCATTATGACATTCTTTAGATTAGCATAGAGAATATTTGAGTTAATGTTGTTTTATGCTTTCAATTAGATTATTGATGTTAGATTCGTTAGTTTTGTAACACTGTATTGGTGAAGGGGACGAAATTGCACCACTCGCTTGCGAGCGCCCTGTGATTCCACGATTTCCTCTTCACGGTGTGTTTTATTATGATATATATGCATGTTCAATATACGCTTTGTTTGCAGGTTTACAGGTACAGGACATCGACTCCACCCGATTTCGCAGGTTTGAGCGTGTCCATTGCCCAATGGTATTTGATTGAGAGATAGTAGCTAGGTTTCCCATGTCAAGTCATCACCTTGTTCATAGTGTGTCGTTGGTTTTAAGTCGGGTTCGGTTGCATTAATGTTATTCAATTTCACCTTGATATTATTTAATTGCAAGTTAAAAAGGATAAATAAATGGCATTAAGTATTTAAGTTGTTTATTAAATTAATCTGGTTTATTATGTTAGAAGATGTTATTTAATTAATTAATTAATTTAATTTAATTAGTAAAATAATTTAATATTTGGATTATATTTATTTTATTGAATTAATTAAATTTATTGAATTGAATTAAGTTATTTTTTTAGAATTGATAGATATTTTGTTTGAAAATTGAAAAATGTTTTATTTTGCATTTTTTGGAGAATTTGAATGCAAAAAGAATTTTGAAGATATTTTTTGTTTTGTTTTTCAAAGATTTATGTTGGTGGTTGAAAGAGATTTTTTTTTCATGGAGTTTTTGGCTATAACCATGAAAATTGAAAGGGAAGAAGAAAAAGAAAAAGGAAGAAGAGGAATTCTAGTTTTGGTTTTGGATTTGGATTGTGGAGAAACTTTGTTGATTTGCTTGGAAGGAGCTGGAATTTGTGGAAGAATCATTGCACCATTTGACATCCTCTCAAGCTTTTGGAAACTAGGTTTCTTGTTTATTAATTTGATTTCATTTTTGAAAAAGAGTCATAGATTTATATGCTGTTGGAAAAAAAAAAACTTTGTTTGAATTGAAAGAAAAACCCATGTGAAATCTTGAAGAAAATTTTGGAAAAATCTCTGTTGGGGGAGAATGAAACTCTTGAAAAATCTCATTGTTCTTTCTCTTTTAGATTTATTATTGGAAAAAGAAATTAGAAAAACCTCTATATTCAAACTATTTTTTTCAAATAAAATTGGGTTTGGCTGTAGATGGTCATTTGTGGAAATTATTTTCACTACTGGTTTTATAATTTTTATTAAATCTGTATATATATATATACATATATACATACATATATATATATACATACATACATACATACATATATATATATATATATTTATATATTTTCATTGTGGAAATGGCAGTTCAAAATAAAATAACCCCTGTCAAAATTTTTGGGGCGGATTTCAAAATTCGCAGGGGACTGTGTTTTGTTTTATATATAAAATAGAAATGAGAAAAAAATGCAAGTTTGGAGGGGGTGGGGGGTCGCTGGGGGATCACCCCACAACCACCCCCATGGGAGGCGCTATGGGGGAGCCGCGCCTAGTGCACCTAACGCGCCCCATTAGCACCGCCACCCACATACATGGTGGGTCGGTTTTGTTAAACACAACCACGCCACCATGTATGGGGTTGGCTATGTTAAACACAGCCGCCGCCCCATGTGGGGGTTTGGTTGTGTGTAAACACAACCACCCCCAATGGAAAGCACGACACGCTATTCAAAAAACCCTACCCTACGCTGGTTGACCACTTCAAATCCGTTTTAAAATAATAAACATATTTTATATTATATTTTATAATATTAAAATATTTAATATTAAAATATATATATATATATATAGTAATATATATTTATATGTATATATATATATATATATATATGTATATTTATGTATATATATTTATATATATTATTATTATATTTGGTTTTGGAAATTTTAGTAATATAATATGTTAAATATATATATTTAATTGATGATTTAAATAATGTCATGTTTTAAATGTAATTGGAGGATTTTAAATTAATATGTTAATAGATGAATTATTAGATGTTAAAATAATATGTTTTAATAGAACAATTATTTTATTTTAAAGTAATATGTTTTAACCGAGGAATTAATTGATTTTTAAATAATTTATTTTGAAAAGGAGAAATAGATGATTTAAAAGTAATATGTTTTGAATTGAAGAAATAAATGTTTTTTTTTATTAATATTTAAAAGTAATTAAGGAATTGAAATGTATAATTTAAATTCCCTTCTTTGTCTGAAAGAGACATTAGTAAATTAGTTTTATTGAGGCAATAAACTATTGAATATTATTGAGGGGAGTGGATTTAGGAAATCCAAAAGTAGATTTAATTCCTGTTTAAAATTACTCTTTTAAATATAAATTTCTTCTGTTTTTGTTTTGGGGGAAATTGTTTAGAGGCGTTAATAAGTCTTCTAGATGGGTTGTTTAAATCTTTGGGTTGTCGTGTTATGAAAGTCAACATTTGAATTGCCTTGGGTAGTGCGTATAGTTGTATCCAGTTAATTACCCGGTTATCACGAACGAGAATGTGTTGCCTTTATGTTGTGGATAGGGATTTAATATCTTTAAGTTGCACTAGTTTACCCTTGGGTTGTGGAGTTGTTCCATGTGTTGTCTTAGAGGAGTGGCTTTCAATGAGGGCTGACACACAAAGTGGTGCCAGGTTAACTCATTGTGAGTTAGTTAATCCAGTGATAATGTAAATAAACTTATTAGGAGAATAGGTAGTATCAAAAACTTAATAAGATTAATTGTGCCTCGCTCATGGATGCAAGGGCTTGTATAGACTTGGGATGGGACGAGAAGGCCTGGAATGGCAAGATCGTTATCTTGTCTCTATGAGAGATAATTGATTCCACATTGGTTTGCATGAGGGGCCGAGAGTTGTTAGAGGTTTCCAGGAGATCCCGAGATGGGGGTCAGGGCCCAAGAAGACTTACTAGGATAACCCATGTAGCATTGTGATGAAAATTCTCCTAAGTCAGCAGTATGTTTGTATCAGTGATGCAATTGATTTGTTAAATCTGGAAGCAATGCAACCATTGTGTTAGTGTTGTATTTGTATTTGATTTAGTTTAGTTATGTTTTAGCCTGTGTCTAGAGGTAGATGGTCTTGTCTAGGAATCATTGTTACTATCTCCTAGCACAGGGGGGTGGGCCTTCGGGTACCACTTGGTTGGGTGGAATGTGCACCTTACTCCATTGGGTTCTCTTCTTGCTCGTGTTGACGAGATTTCCAGTTGGAGAGATCATGGGATCTAATTATTTACAAGCTTATATTCATTTTAGTTGATTCTTGTAATTTATTACCCCTTGTTTGTAATCAAGGTGGAAGATTGTAATTTATAATCACGCTTAATGGTTCTACCTCGTTCAGGGAATGAGAAATGTAATCTTATTGTCAAATTATTGGTATATGCAATATTTTGTATCTCTTATTGTTATGATGTAATTTATCATGTATTGAATGTATGTGTTCTTAATTTCTTAAGTAGATAATTGTTATGGATTCAATTATGTTGTTTGTATGGGTTTTAAAATAATCTCAGTCTCATAACCTTAGAGGTTGTTGGCAATGGGTAGTGAACTTGCATGTTAATTGTTCTTTACACAAAAAAAATTATGTGCTTGAGTAGTTAATTGCAACTTCCTCTAGGGTTACGTGACAAGGTGTTACACATGGTATCAGAGCCCGAGTTTAAACATTGGGTACTTTGGGATTATGATGAACCCATTAAGCTTTTAGTTGTGTAGGTTTTAAGTTGTATACCTTACTTAATACCTTGGTGTGTCTGTGAGGGATTATGCCTCCCAGACATGGAAGAGGTAGAGGGCGAGGACGTGGCCATGCAGGTGATCATGATGGGAGTCAACATGACTCTCCTCCTCATGTTCCAGTTATTTTGAATCAGGAGGAACATCAAGCATCACAAAATGCCCTAGGGGGAAGTGACCGACAATAGAATCCTCTAGGGATTGAGGCTGCACACAAGGCACTTGAGGAGACATTGGCACTCCTTGGTCAGAGGCAGGCCAGGGTTCAGGGTAATCCTGGTGAGAGGGAAGTTCCATCTCAGTCAAAGATGCATATGAGAGATTTACTCAGGGCACGACCACCATTGTATGATGGAGCAGGCACTGGGTTAAAGGCTGAGACTTGGCTTATAGACCTCGATAGGTGCTTTGCTATGCACCCTTACGACAATAATACCAAAGCACGGTGCGCTATCATGCATCTATGAGGGTTCATATCCACATGGTGGAGGCTAGAGGAGTAGAAGCTCCATATAGATATTACCTCAGTGTCTTGGGATATTTTTCTAGAGCGGTTCAGAGCTCATTTCCTATCCGACCACTAGCGTCAGTGTCGAGATGATGAGTTTCATGCCTGGTGTCAGTTAGCCTTGACAATTGAGCAGTATGAGTGACGCTTCTATGAGCTCAAGCAGTTTGCGGGTATAGGAGATGATGAGGGGATGTTGGTTCACCATTTTTTCAGGGGCTTAAACGCCTGTCTTAGCGGAGGTGTGAGGGTTTTCGAACCCAAAACCATGGAGATAGCGGTGGAGAAAGCAGTCTAGTAGAGGAGAATCTGGCCATGGCACTAGGAGGCCATATGGGTGTTCAGATCGGCAACAATTCAGTAGTAGGGTCTAGTGCTTGAGGGGGTCAGACTCAGGGAGGTGCACCTCCCAGGGCTCAGCAGGGACCTTCACAGAGTGGTCAGCAGCAACAAGTTTCACAGGGGAAACGTAAAGGTTTCTAGCAGAGGCAGGGGGACATGAATTGGAGGCGTATGAAACGCTTTGGCTTTGAGCAGCCAACATAGAGTTCTCAATCCACTTTCAGGTGTAGCGCACAACAATCTAGCACACCACCTAGAGGTAGGGGCTATAGTAGAGGTACTACATGTTTCACATGTGGCCAGCAGGGTCATATAGCTAAAATATGTCCTAACAGGGGCACATCTGGATTTTCACAGGGACCAACGACATCTGAGCCGACGATTGGGGGTGCAAGCAAAGGGCATCATGTTTTCGTAGTGGTTGATAATTGCCAGGCAGAGCATCAGGGTACCATCATCGAGACATTTGGTATGTTGTTGGGTAACCCAGTTACCATTTTGTTTGATTCTGGAGCATCAGACTCTTTCATTTCTTCTTCTGTCGTGACACGATGTAGACTGGGGGCAGTAAGGCAAGTTGATAGGTGGCAGGTTGAGTTAGCCTTGGGTGTGAAAGTCACATCACATTCCCTTGTACCGGAGTGTAGATTGGAGGTTGGACCTCTCCATACTACAATGAAACTTTGAGTTATTCCATTGGGTTCTTATGAAATTGTCATAGGGATGGACTGGTTAGAGGCGTATAGTGCAGTAATAGATTGTCGACGTAAGTTGATTTGATGCATTGAGACATCTGACAGAGAGGTAGAGATAGTGGGAGTTCAGAGGCCAATTTCCTTGAGAGTCATCTTAGCTATGCAGTTGAGAAGGTGTGTGCATCAGGGTTGTCAGTTATTCGCTATTACAGTGGATGATTTGGATTTAGGAGATGGAGAAGAGAAAGTCTCTCTCGATAGTCACCCCATTCTTCAGGAGTATTTCAATGTCTTTCTAGATGAGATTCCAAGGATGCCACCTCAGAGAGACATAGACTTCAAGATAGACCCTGTACCTAGATCGAAACCCATTTCATGAGCTCCTTATTGTATGAACACCTAGGAGTTGAAAGAGCTTTGCTTGAAACTTGAGGAGTTGTTAGAAAAGGGCTTCATTTTCCCTAGTGTTCCTCCATGGGGAGAACCAGTTATCTTCGTGAAGAAGGACGGTTCACTTCAGTTATGTATTGATTAGCGATAGTTGAACAAAGTGACTATCAGGAATCGATATCCATTTCCTAGGATTGATGATCTATTCAATCAGATCAAGGGTGCCACAATCTTTTCAAAAATTGATCTTAAGTTAGGATATCATCAGCTTCGTATCTTTGAATCGGACATCCATAAGACGGTGTTTTGAATGCGATATGGTCACTATGAGTTCACAATAGTACCATTCGGGTTGACGAATGCACCCTTTGTGTTCATGAGTCTAATGAATGAGGTATTTCGTACGTACTTAAATAGATTTGTCCTTGTGTTCCTTGATGACATTTTGATATACTCCAGGACAGTGGAAGAGAATGAGGAACATTTGTGGTAGGTATTATAGTGCTTACGGGATAATAAACTTTATGCTAACCTATCGAAGTGTGAATTCTTCAAGATTGAGGTTTAGTACCTTGGTCATGTGATCTTAGGGGAAGGTATTTTAGTGGATCCTGCAAAGATCCCAGTTATCTCAGATTGGCCTGCGCCCACGAATGTGGCAGAGATACGTAGCTTTATGGGGCTAGCGGGTTATTACAGGCATTTTGTGTAGGGATTTTCGAGGATAGGGTATCCTATCACCTCCCTTCGGAGGAAAGGGAAAAGGTTTGTGTGGTCAGAGCAGTGCGAGGCATCTTTTTGGAATCTTAAGGAGAAGCTGACCAGTGCACCAATACTTGCGATACCTGATTTGACGGGGGACTTTGTAGTTTGTACAGATGCATCCTTGGAAGGATTAGGAGCAGTGTTGATGCAAGAGGGTCGTGTCATTGCATATGAGTCACATAAGCTCAAGGATCATGAGCTGAACTACCCTACGCATGATCTTGAGTTCGCGACAATTGTTCATGCATTGATGAGATGGAGACATTTCCTTCTTGGCCATAGGTTTGAGTTGCACAGTGATCATAGAAGCCTTCAGTATATTTTCACGCAGCCCAACCTTAATGCTAGGCAGAGGCATTGGATGGAGTTTCTCTGTGAATATGACTTCAAAGTGACGTATATATAGGGAGAGGAGAATGTCGTAGCTGATGCACTTAGTAGACGAAGACATGAGATATCTGAGTTGAATCTTGTTGTAGATTGGAGGAGTCAGATTCTTTTTGCCCTTCCAGTGGATAGTTGGTATCAGGAGGTTAGGACAAATATAAAGGCAGGAAGACCTCTTGAGGGCAGGTATTTAGGATATTCTTTAGATCTGGATGGGATATTGAGGCACATGGGATGCATATACGTTCCTTCATTAGGTGATCTTCACACCTTGGTTATGACTGAGGCACACCGTGCACCTTATTGAGCCCATCTAGGGGTGAAGAAGATGTATGTAGATCTACGTCAGTTGTATTTCTGGCTAGGAATGAAGCGCGACATTGCGGATTATGTGTCGAGATGTCTAGAGTGTCAGTGGGTGAAGGCTGAACACCAACATCCAATAGGGCTTTTGCAACCGCATTTAGTACCAGAGTGGAAGTGGGATATAATCTCATTGGATTTCATTGTTGGTTTACCCAACTCTTCGAGATGACATGATGTGATTATGATGACAATTGATAGGTTGACAAAGGTAGCACACTTCTCACCTATGCGCTCTTCCTATAATGCATCATCCGTAGCCAAAGTGTTCATGGAGGACATAGTGAGGTTACATGGTATTCCGCGTTGGATTATTTCTGAGAGGGATCCAGTGTTCACCTCAACTCTTTGGACTTCATTATAGCATGCGATGGGGACACAGTTGAACTTTAGTTCAACTTATCACCTAGAGATAGATGGATAGACTGAGAGGGTCAATCAGATCCTCAATGATATGTTACGTATGTATGTGATGGACCAGCAGACGCGATGGGAAGATTATCTCTATTTGGTAGAGTTCGCTTATAATAACGGTTTCTAGAGTTCTATCAACATGCCTCCATTCCAGGGATTGTATGGGTGACCATGTCACACTCCCTTGAGTTGGGATCATCTGGAGGACAGAGTAATTTTGGGTCCTGAGATGTTGCAGGATATGGAGTAGCAGGTGGTTCGGATTAGAGAGCATTTGGTGGCAGCTCAGGATAGGCAGAAGAAGTATGCAAATGCACATAGGGTGGATTGATAGTTTTCTGTTAGTGATAGAGTCTTCTTGCAGGTGCATCCACGAAAGAGTCCAATCCATTATGGGAAGGGCTCTAAGTTGGCGCCTCGCTTTGTCAAACCCTTCAAGATACTCAAGAAGATTGGTCCAGTTGCTTATCAACTTGCTTTATCGCCCAGTCTCTCGCGTATTCGAGATGTATTTAATGTTTTGTTCTTCAACCATACCATCCATACATTTCTTATGTCCTTGATTGGAATGCTTTATAGGTAGAGGACAGACAACTGGCTTTGGAGCCCGTGGCCGTAACGGAGCACAGAACGCTCCTCTTTGAGGGTGAGATATTGATCAGGTTAGGGTCCAGTGGGATCGTAGGGATGATACGTCATGCACTTGGGAAGATACAACTAGAATGAGAGAGCTCTATCCCTATTTGTTTGCAGGCTTCCAGGAGTAATCCTGACTCTAGGGGGGAGGATGTAGCACCCCTCCATTTTGCTCTTTTGATTGGACAGTGTTTTTTTTCGTTATGTTTTATTTTTTGTTAGTACTTTGACTATGGTACTCAGTTACTATTTGATTGCTAACTGTAAAGCGATGTGATGCTATATTTTGATGTGATGGTATGTATTTTGATGTTATCATTATGACATGCTTTAGATTAGGATAGAGAATATTTGAGTTAATGTTGTTTTATCCTTTCGATTAGATTATTGATGTTAGATTCATCAGTTTTGTAACACTGTATTGGTGAAGGGGACGAAATTGCACCACTCACTTGCGAGCATCGTGCGATTCCGTGATTTCCTCTTCACGGTGTGTTTTATTATGATATATATGCATGTTCGATATATGCTTTGTTTGTAGGTTTACAGGTACACGACATCAACTCCACCTGGTTTCGCAGGTTTGAGCGTGTCCATTGCCCAATGGTATTTGATTGGGAGATAGTAGCTAGGTTTCCCGTGTCAAGTCATCACCTTGGTCATAGTGTGTCATTGGTTTTAAGTCGGGTTCGGTTGCTTTAATGTTATTCAATTTCACCTTGATATTATTTAATTGCAAGTTACAAAAGGGTAAATAAATGGCATTAAGTATTTAAGTTGTTTATTAAATTAATCTAGTTTATTATGTTAGAAGATGTTATTTAATTAATTAATTAATTAAATTTAATTAGTAAAATAATTTAATCTTTGGATTATATTTAGTTTATTGAATTAATTAAATTTATTGAATTGAATTAAGTTATTTTTTTAGAATTGATAGATATTTTGTTTGAAAATTGAAAAATGTTTTATTTTGCATTTTTTGGAGAATTTGAATGCAAAAAGAATTTTGAAGATATTTTTTGTTTTGTTTTTCAAAAATTTATGTTGGTGGTTGAAAGAGATATTTTATTTTATTTTCATGGAGTTTTTGGCTATAACCATAAAAATTGAAAGGGAAGAAGAAAAGGAAAAAGGAAGAAGAGGAATTCTAGTTTTGGTTTTGGATTTGGATTGTGGAGAAACTTTGTTGATTTGCTTGGAAGGAGTTAGAATTTGTGGAAGAATCATTGCACCATTTGACATCCTCTCAAGCTTTTGGAAACCAGGGTTTTTGTTTATTAATTTGATTTTATTTTTGAAAAAGATTCATAGATTTATAAGCTATTGGAAAAAAAAAAACTTTGTTTGAATTGAAAGAAAAACCCATGTGAAATCTTGAAGAAAATTCTAGAAAAATCTTTGTTGGGGGAGAATTAAACTCTTGAAAAATCTCATTGTTCTTTCTCTTTTAAATTTATTATTGGAAAAAGAAATTGGGAAAACCTCTATATTCAAACTGATTTTTTCAAATAAAATTGGGTTTGGCTATAGATGGCCATTTCTGGAAATTATTCTCACTACTGGTTTTATAATTTTTATTATATATATATATATATATTGAAAAGTGTATATATATATATATATTGAAAGTATATATATATATATATATATATATATATATACATATATATATTTTTATATATTTTCATTGTGAAAATGACAGTTGAAAATAAAATAACCCCTATCAAATTTTTTGGGGCGGATTTCAAAATCCGTAGGGGACTGTGTTTTATTTTATATATAAAATAAAAATGAGAAAAAAATGCAAGTTTGGGGGGGGAGGGGGGGGGGTCGCTGGGGGCTCACCCCACAACTACCCCCATGGGAGGCACTTTGGGGGAGCCGTGCCTAGCGTGCCCCATTAGCACTGTCGCCCACATACATGGTGGGTCGGTGGTGTTAAACACAACTGTGCCACCATGTATAGGGTCAGCTGTGTTAAACACAACTGCCACCCCATGTGGGGGTTCGACTGTGTGTAAACACAACCGCCCCCAATGGAAAACGTGGCGCGCTGTTCAAAAAACCCTATGCAGGTTGACCACTTCAAATCCATTTAAAAAAAATTAAATATTAAAATATATATTATATATATTATATATATATGTATATATATAAGTATATAGTAATATATATTTATATATATTATTATTATATTTGGTTTTGGAAATTTTAGTAATATAATATGTTAAATATATATATTTAAGTGATGATTTAAATAATGTCATGTTTTAAATGCAATTGAAGGATTTTAAAATAATATGTTAATAGTCAAATTATTGGATGTTAAAATAATATGTTTTAATAGAACAATTATTTGATTTTAAAGTAATATGTTTTAACCGAGGAATTAATTGATTTTTAAATGATTTATTTTGAAAAGGAGAAATAGATGATTTAAAAGTAATATGTTTTGAATTGAAGAAATAAATGTTTTTTTTAAATTAATATTTAAAAGTAATTAAGGAATTGAAATGTATAATTTAAATTCCCTTCTTTGTCTGAAAGAGACATTAGTAAATTAGTTATATTGAGGCAATAAACTACTGAATATTATTGAGGGAAGTGGATTTAGGAAATCCAAAAGTAGATTTAATTCCTGTTTAAAATTACTCTTTTAAATATAAATTTCTTCTATTTTCGTTTTGGGGGAAATTGTTTAGAGGCGTTAATAAGTCTTCTAGATGGGTTGTTTAAATCTTTGGGTTGTCGTGTTATGAAAGTCAACATTTGAATTGCCTTGGGTAGTGCGTATAGTTGTATCCAATTAATTACCCGGTTATCACGAACGGGAATGTGTTGCCTTTATGTTGTGGATAGGGATTTAATATCCTTAAGTTGCACTAGTTTACCTTTGGGTTGTGGAGTTGTTCCACGTGTTGTCTTTCAATGAGGGCCAATACACAAAGTGGTGCCAGGGTAACTCATTGTGAGTTAGTTAATCCAGTGATAATGTAAATACACTTATTAGGAGAATACGTAGTATCAAACACTTAATAGGATTAATTGTTCCTCACTCATGGATGCAAGGGCTTGTATAGACTTGGGATGGGATGAGAAGGCCTGGAATGGCAAGATCGTTATCTTGTCTCTACGGGAGATAACTGATTCCGCATTGATTTGCATGAGGGGTTGGGAGTCGTTAGAGGTTTCCAAGAGATCTCGAGATGGGGGTCGGGGCCTAAGAAGACTTACTAGGATATCCTATGTAGCATTGTGATGAAACTTCTCCTAAGTCAGCAGTATGTTTGTATTAGTGATGCAATTGATTTGTTAACTCTAGAAGCAATGTAACCATTGTGTTAGTGTTGTATTTGTATTTGATTTAGTTCAGTTATGTTTTAGCCTGTGTCTAGAGGTAGATGGTCTTGTCTATGAATCCTTGTTACTATCTCCTAGCATGGGGGGTGGGATTTCGGGTACCACTTGTTTGGGTGGAACGTGCACCTTAATTTGTTGGGTTCTCTTCTTGCTCGTGGGATCTAGTTTTTTACATGCTTATATTCATTTCAGTTGATTTTTGTAATTTATTACCCCTCATTTGTAATCGAGGTGGAAGATTATAATTTGTAATCATGCTTATTGGTTCTACCTCATTCGGGGAATGAGAGATGTAATCTTATTGTCAAATTATTGGTAAATGCAATATTTCGTATCTCTTATTGTTATGATGTAATTTATCATGTATGGAATATATGTGTTCTTAATTTCTTAAGTAGATAATTGTTATGGATTCATTTATGTTGTTTGTATGGGTATTAAACTAATCTCAGTAACCTAACCTTAGAGGTTGTTGGTAATGGGTAGTGAACTTGCATGTTAATTGTTCTTTAAATAAAAAAAATTGTGCGCTTGAGTAGTTAATTGCAACTTCCTCTAAGGTTACATGGCAGGGTGTTACACAAAGTCAACAAAGCCTGAAATTTCAAGAATCTTAACCACATTGTTAGTCCCATGATAAATATTATAATAATCATAATTCTTGCACAAATATTTAAAAACTATTTTCAAATTAATTAAATCTCTCTACCATATTTAGTCATAAAATTGCTAAGAACTTCCACTTCTTGGGCAATGCCTAGTATTATACATACTATAACATACATTACAATTCTTAAGGAGTTAACATAAGGAAAATTACAAATATCTTCCAAATCACTATTGAATTAAGGCAATGATTCAATTATAACTTAGTATTAATAGGAAAAATAATATTAACTAGCTTACATTCATGCATCATGAACCTTTGTAAAATAGTTTGAATGCACTTACTCTGATTGAGCCAAAGCTCGCTACAAATTGATCCTTGCTAATTTTCATACCATGGATATACTTTGTAGCCCCTAAATCCTTCATGTCAAAGGTATTGGATAATTTATTTTTGAGCTCCTTTGATCATATCCTTACTATTTCCAATGAATAAGATGCCATCATTATACAAGAGTGATTATAAATTGATCAATACTTAATTAAAATAGACACAATAATCACATTCACTTTTTAAAAATGAAGGTATAATGTAAAATAATTAAATTATAATACCACATCCACAATTAATACTTTATACCATACAATAATTTTCTCAACTTTCAAACCAACTCCTCCTTCCTTTTTACCAAAAAATTGTTATGTCATTTTATAAAAAGTTATTCCCCAAGATCTCTATGAAAGAAACTAGTTTTAACATTCATTTACTCTACTTCTAGATCATAATTAGAAACAATAGAAAGTAGGAATTTAATAGAAGCTTATTTTTTAATAAGAGAGAAAATTTCACCGAAGTCAACTCTCTCTTCCTGTAATGCCCCACCACACAACCCTAGAGGAAGTTGCAAATAACTACTTAAACGGACTAATTATTTTTTTGTTTAAGTACAATTAACATGCAAGTTCACTACCTAATGCCAACAGCCTCTAAGGTTACGAAACATAGGTTATATAGAACCTCAACAAAAAACATGAATCTAAACCATGTCATTTATTTACTTAAGAAATTAAACACATACATTCCAAATAAGATAAAATACATAAAAGCATAAGAGATAACTTTCAATTTCATTTATCCATAATTAAACAGTACGATTACATATCTCATTCCTCGAATGAGGCAAGTCCAATAAATAAGGTTACAGTTACAACTTTCCACCTTGATAACAAATGAGGGGTAATAAATCACAAGATCAACTGAAATAAATAAGGTATGAAATGAAACTAGATCATACGAGCTCTCCAACTGGAAATCTCATCCACATGATCAAGATGAAAAAACCAATGGAGTAAATTGCACGTTCCACCCAACCAAGTGGCACCCAAAGGTCCACCCCCCATGGTAGGAGATAGTAACAAGGATTCCTAGCCAAAGCCATCTACCTCTAGACACAGGCTAAAACACAACCGAACTGAAACAAATACAGATACATCACTTAACACAATGGTTACAATGCTTCCAGAGTTACATAATCAATTGCATCACTGATGTGAACATACAATTGACTTAGGAGAAGTGTCATCACAATGTTACATGGGTTATCTTGGCGAGTCTTCCTAGGCCCCGACACCCATCTTAGGTTATCTTGGTAACCTCTAATGACTTTTGGCCCCTCATGTAATCCAATGCGGAATTAGTTATCTTTTGTAGAGACAAGATAACGATATTGCCATTCCAGGCCTTCCCGTCTCAACCCAAGTCTTTACAAGCCCTTGTGTCCATGAGCGAGGCATAACTATCTTATTAAGTGTTTGATACTATGTGATAATCTAATCAGTTAATTACGTTATCACTGGATTAACTAACTTACAATGAGTTATCCTGACACCACTTTGTGTGCCGGCCCTCGTTGTAAGCCACTCCTCTAAGACAACATGTGGAACAACTCCACAACCCAAGGGTACACAAGTGCGACCTATGGATATCAAATCCCTATCCATGACATATAGTCAACACATTCCCGTTTGTGATAACCGGGTAACAAACTGGATATAGTTAAATGCACTACCCAAGGCAATCCAAAGGTTGACTAACACAGTACGACAACCAACATAATTGAAAACCCATCTGGAAGTCTTATCATTCCCTGTAACTCAATTTCCCCCAAACGATAACAAAAACAGTTCACAATCAAGACGAACAAGAAGACGAGAATTAAATCTACTTTGGATTCACTAAATCCATTTCGTCATTAACATTTAGTAATTTATTGCATTAAATAAATTGAATTAAAATACGTCTTTTTAAATAAAGGAGAAATTAACACTAATTATTTAATTTCCCTACTTACATTTAAATAATGATAACTTAACCAGTTAATTCTACAATCAAAATTCATTGATACAAAGTAATTATTGCTTCCTCATTTCAATATAACCATTTAAAAATAATTAACTTGTCTTAAAAGCATATTTCTTTTTACAATCAAAACTACTTTTCCACCAAATATAATATTTTAAAATAAAAACCATGATTAAACCAATATCACCCTATTTCATTTCCTCAATTAAACTTAATTCTTTCTCTCAAACAAATCATTCTTTTAACAAGCATATACACATAATATAAATATATATATACACTTGTGTGTTTATATATATATATTTAATTATATTATATATATACAATATATAATATATAATATTAATATTTTAAAATTATAAAATATAATAATAAAATATTAATATAAACATATTTTATGATTATAAAATATAATAATAAAAATATTGAAATAATCATTTTTTTTTTTTGGCTTTAAAAAGAAACCCTTCACGTTTTTTTCGGGCTATGCGTTGATTTCAAAGGTCGGCTGGTTGTACACACAGCCGAACCCACAATGGGCGTGGCTGTGTAAACACAACCCACCCTTACTATGGGTATCGAATGTGTTTAAACAACCAACCAACTATGGGGCGGTCGGGGGGTTACGCTGGGGGCGGCTACCCCCACACCTCTCCCATGGGGGGCGTGGTGGGGGTGAGCCCCTAGCGCCTCCCTCCACTGTAAATTTAAAATAAAAATAAAAATTGTTTTAACAAATAAAAACAAGGGTTTAATAACCCTACGGATTTTTATCCACCAGTTGGCTTTTTCCCCCAAAATTTTGGCCAACATAACCTTACTAAAATGAAATTTATACATATGCATATATATATATATATATATATATGTATATATTTATATTTTCACAAATTGAAATTGCAAAACAAATCGAGAAAACAAAGTTGAAGTAACCATTTATAGCCAAGAACTCTTTTTTTTTGTTTTGGATAAAATTTCATTTCCAAATATAAGTTCCAAGTTTGAGAGCAAGATTTTAAAATGGGTTTTCTTGAAATCAACAAAGGTTTTGAATGTTTTCCAGACAACAATCTACAATCTTGAAACTTCCAAAATGACACTAAATAAATAAGAAGAAAACCTGAATCAAAAGCTTGAAGGTTGACAATGGTGGTTTTGGATCCCTCCTCTAATTCCAGCTCCTCCAACAGATTCAACTTCCTTTCCCAAAAATCCAAAATCCAACACAATAATCCTCTTCCTTCTTTTCCTTTTAATTTTCTCCTCTCAAATTCATGAAATTTTTTCAATAATAAAGAAATTTTTCCAAAAATATCCATGCACCAACCCTCATAAATTTTCAAAAACAAAATAGTAAATATCTTTTTTTTTTCAATTTTTGGATTTAATAATTTCTAAAATGAAATTTCAAACCTTTTCCTTTTATTTTCAATTTCCAACATTAAATCCATAAATTTCACAATGAATAACTTATCTAATTAAAACATCATCAATTTGATTAATCAATAAATTTAATTTAATCCAAAATTAAATTATTTATTAATTAAATTAAACTAATTAATAAAATAAGTTACATTACTAACATAATACCAAATCAATTTTAATCCCCAATTTAACTACAAAAGCATTTATTTTCCTTTATAACAAGTGATTAAATAATCAAAGAGAAGGAGCAATATTCAAAGCAACACAACTCGACTAAGACCCGACGACACAATATGACTAGGGTGATGACTTGGCACGAAAAACCTAGCTACTATCTCCCAATTGAATGTCGTTGGGCAATGGCCACGCTCAAACCTGTGAAACCAGGTGGAGTCGATGTCCTGTACCTATCAACCTGCGAACAAGGAGTACATCCACATGCATATATATGTCATAATTAAAACACATCGTGAAGAGGAAATCACAGAATCGTAGGGCGCTCGCAAGCGAGTGATGCGATATCGTCCCCTTCACCAATACAGTATTACTAACTGATGTATCTAACATATTACTTTAATCCAAAGTATAAAACATCATTAATTCGAATATCCACTTATGCTAATTCAAAACATGCCATCATAATAACATCATAATACAAATCATCACATCAAGATACATCACCACATCACGATAAAATAGTGATTAATCGTAACGGAGTACCATAGTCAAAGTACAAACATAAACTAAAGCATAATAAAGGAGAACAACACTGTTCGCAAAACAGAGCAAAACAAAGGGGTATTACACTTCCTACTAGTAGTCTTTTTCCACAAGTCTTTCCTTGTACCTTTCCAACTATCCACTTGCTTTGAATTTCTTCTTAAAATCCCTCTTGTAACTAATGTGTTTCCTTCCCTTGCACATCTCAACTAAATACCAAGTCTCACATTTCTCTAAGGTTGTTATCTCATCCTATATTGAATCCATCGAAGACTCGTGCTACTTCAAAGAAAGAGATTCCTTAATAGATCTAGGTTAATCATTAATACAAAATACAAAAAATACATAACAAAATGAGTGGGCTATACCTATGAACTAGTTTTTTTACCTTGTGAAATTTCACAAGGGTGTAGTAAGATGTTCTTCCTATACTTCCTTTGAACTCTTTAAATTTAAAACTTCTTCCTCTACATCCTCCTATCCAACTTGTTGTTCTTACACTTGTGCATCTTCTTGATTCTCAAATTTTGTTTAAAAATGAATGGTTTTCTTTTTTCTTTATTTTGGTTGTACCTAATTAGACTTAACTCTAAGTTATCTTAAAATTACATCTCTAGAATGTACCATTTTCAAGGTTAGAGGATTCTAAAGGTTCTAACCCTTAAAATTATTAATATAACTAAAAGAAATACATTTGTTATATTTGAAATCCATCTTAAAACATGTTTTGTATTCACATGAGCAAAAGCCTCATATCCAAATACTCTAATATGAAAAATAAATGGTTTCTTACATGTCCATCCTTTTTATGGTGTTTTATCAACAAAATATAAACAAGGTGATCTATTAATCAAATAACAAGCAATTATTATTTCTTTAAGTCATAAATAGTAAACATAATTCTAGATTTTTGCATCTACGCCATGTTCATCCTTTCTATAGTATCATTTAATTTTGGTATATATGGATTTTTTCTACCTTAGAATACCTACATGTAAAATTCATTAAATTCTCTAGAGCAATATCATCCTCCATTATTTAACATTGATACTTTAATTTTTTGATCCATCTAATTTTTAACAAGAACTTTGAAATCCTAAAATTTGCTATTTTTTTTATTCATGCCTTAAAAAATAAACCCAAGTATAACATGAGTAGTCACCAAAAAAGGAAACATAATAGTTGGATTTTCCAATAAAAGCAACATCTACATGACCAAATATATCAATAAGAATTAATTCCATTAATCATTTTTCTCTAGTTATAATAAAATTAAACTTTACTTTGTTTACCAACCACATAGTTCTCACAAAAATAAAAATTCATAAAATAAGTAACCAAACCATCCACCATAATTTTATCAAAAAAGGGTCTTAATCTCTTTTCACTAATGTCAATGAAAAAATGCATGAATATGAGTTTTCAATTATATAGGCATAGTTAAGTATGCATATGTATCAAGTTTAAACAATGTCTCACATTAGGATCCTTTATCTATCATCAATTTTTTTCTTTCCAACCTACAACCATTCTTATTGATATAATTAAAGTGTCATATACCTTGCAATCTTATTTATTATTCATGTATCTCTGAATCCCTTGGAAAGTTTCCTTGGATGCTTCAATTGGAATTAAAATTTATTTAATAATTTATATTCTCTTAGAATATTGATATTAGCTATATGAATTCATGAAGGAAGTGGAGTTGGGAGTGATGGTTACAAAGCTATATTTAGTAAATATATCAATTGGGGCATACGAATTGAGTAGTGGAGAATATTTAATGTTGTTGGTGGGTCCTATTTAATTTTGAAAATTATATTGGATGCCTACCTTGGAAAATGGTCCATTATGGAGGAGCTACAAGTCAAAGATGCCATCTACTATTATTATGGAGGTTTTTTTTAAATTCATGGCTTGTTGGGAGTTATATTCACTATTCTTGAAAGTGCCTCTTCATTTTGGACACGATATTTTTTACATTTTACCATGGTTTGATGTTACATTGTTTTGGGAAACCATTTGTGGTATTACTCTCCCATTTCTCTATAAATTGGAAACATGAGAGTATTTTTATGAGATTTTTTATAGAGACATAGGTCCTACTAGAGTTTTATTATAGTGAAGTATGTTAGTGTGTGATTGTATCTATCCTTTGAAGATTAATACATACTTATCATCTTTATTGTGTGGATTTTTCTTGAAAGGTATCTTCCACATAAATCACGTGTTGTCCTAGTTTGTTGATTTATCTCTTATTGAAGATTTTACAATCACATAGGTTTAATCGTATGATAATCAATGTTAAATAAATAAATTTTAGATTTACATACACTTTCAATAGATTTAATTATAGTCATATTATATATTAATATATAGTATAAGATCCAATGGTTCTATAGATAGACGAATGTCTTTTTGTTAAGTGTTGAGTTGTAACTCAACTTGAAAAGGTAATTAAATTGCCTAAGTCCCTACCTCATGCATCTAGTTTCTTTAGGCCCATTATATATAGCTGAGTTTTATTATAGTGAAGTACATGTTAGTGTGCGGTTGTATCTATCCTTTGAAGATTAATACATACTTATCGTCTTTACCCTATGAATTTTTTCTTGAAAGGGATCTTCCACATAAATCATGTGTTATCTTGGTTTACCGATTTATTTCTTATTGATGATTTTACAATCACATAATTTTAATCATATGACAATCAATGTTAAATAAATAAATTTTAGATTTGTATACACTTTCAACAGATTTAATTATAGTAACCTTATACTAATATATAGTATAAGATCTAATGGTTCTATATAGAGATGGATGCCTTTTTGTTAAGTGTTGAGTTGGAACTCAACTTGAAAAGGCAATAAAATTAATTGACTCCCAACCTCATGTATTTGGTTTCTTTATGCCCATTATATATAACTGACTTGAAAAATCTCTAAATGGGTCTACCTTGACAAAAAATTCATGTATTGTTCCTCTTTATCCCTCATGTTTTAATCATATGTTGGGAGATGAAAATATCTAAAAAGTTCAAATTCTAAGGAATTTCTGAGTATTTTTGTAGTTTTTATAGAGTTGTGGATATACAATGGAATTTTGGAATTATTTTGGTCATTCAACCTCATTTCTTAATCACTGGTCCTAGGAAGAAGTTCCACTAAGTATAATGTGTCCCTCCTTCCATTCATCTTCCTTTGTTTCATCCATTTGTGGAGTTTTAATGGATATTCAAACTTCTTTGTCTTGATTTCTTGTCATATTTCATATCCCCATATTATCCCATTTTTCACTCATTTTATCTTTTCCCTTTTATGAAATTGAGAGGGCCATTTAAAAAAAATAATTTTATATATCTAGATCTTCGGACATCCCATTTTTCTCCATATACATCTTCTATTAGACTTTTGACTTTCTAATCCATATTTTACATTTATCCTCCACCTCTAGGAATCTAAATCTTTAGTTCCCCAATAATTTCCTACATTACTTCCAATTTACCTTTTTAAGAGATTAATTTTCACTTTTAGACCTCTAGAATTCCACTAGATTTACCCCCACTTACCTTCTCCATTTCATATGTTTTTCTTGCATTCCCTTCTATCCTTTTCCTATAAAATTTTAGTGAAGTTATTAACTACCATTTCAATTTCCATCTTAGCTTCCATTTTTGCATTGAATTCTTATAAAATTCTTAATGGATTTTTTCTTTCTTTACATCTATCATGTAGTGTTCATTTGGACTTCAAGATATTCTCACCTTTGGTTTCACATGATTTCCCCATATTTCTGCCAATTATTTCACTCACTCATTTTTATCTATTTGTGGAGTCTCTATGTAATTCTATACTTCTATGAGCAAGTTGCGACGCAGGACCAGAACTCAAAATGTGCAGAGCGAATGGAAGAGTAGTTAAAAGTCTTGACAGTAAAAATGTTTTTGCTACAACTATTTTGGTAGAGGCCTAGCATGCACATGTTTGAAAATCATGCCTCATTTTGCATCGATCATGTATCGGGTTTTCATTTGGGTTATTATAAGGTGGTGGTACTGTAGCTAGTCTTTTTTTGAAAATATGATTATTGATCCAAACATGCGGGATATTTTTGTAATCTATTGTAATAACTCAAATCAAAATTTTGCATCATTTGGGATATAACCGAAGGTTTTCTTCCTCGTTCTTTCCTGTCGGTATGCCCTCTAAACTAGGATTTTGTATTTTTATCTATATAAATTAATATATTATAGTGGCTTGCCACTTTTGTCAAAAAAAAAATTCTATACTTCTAGTGTAATTTACATTCCTAACCTCTAGTCCCACAATGAAATGATGCATCTCTTTTTCTAACCTCTTTTCCAATCTTGAAGTTTTACTTTTCCTCTTATTTACCTCTATCTCATTAGGTCTACCCAAAATACCATTAATGACAATACTTGACCTTTAAAACAACCCCAAGAGATTTTCCCCACCATAAAACCATTGTATATCCCAAAGGAAGATACTTTCTTACATTTTAAATGGTGGATTATGAAGAGGTCTAGTTCACCATGAATGCAATGGTTGAGTTTTAGCTGCTAATGGATTTCATGGAATCTCTAAGTCATATATTTTATTGATTCCATGGGATTTCACTTATCTTTCATTTCATATTTGTGACCTCAATTCCAACATCAAATTCTTACATCTCCTCAAAACTACCTACTTCCATATATAACCTAGGATGCCATTAATAGTCTCTACATGGACATGATGAGATAGGTGAAGGATTTAAAATTCATCCTGATACTTTTGGACCCATTCAAGAAATGATTTTTGTACCAAGGTGTATGGCTTATAATGTAAATTTTATTGGTTCCAAGTACATGGCCATGTGGAGATAATGCAAGAAGGCATGGTTAAAATGTGTAATTGTAGACAACCTTGGTTCTTTCCCTAAGATTTCTTGATGGTGTTGAAACACACACACACACACACACACATATAGTTTTTAAAGTAGCAATAGAGGATTAAATGTTTTTTGTAGAGATAAAAAAGAGAGAAAGAGTCATAGACTGTGAGGGCTTCCTTCTAGCAATGAATTTAGGGCATTTTTTACAAGTAATTTTTTGGGTTTTCTCCCAAAGGGTATAATCCCACATTATAATTCCAAATTATAATCCCAAAGGAATGTTTTAATGTGTACATTTAGAATTTTTTGAATGTCTCCATGAAAATTATATGTATTTTTGTTGATCTTATTGATTTTCTTGATCATATTTGTTAGTTTGAGTTTGAGTTTTGACTAGTTTCTCAATTAGAAGGTGGTAAAAGTCCTTATAAATATTTTATAGGGAATATTATCAAAATAACACAAGAATTATATAAGATTTATGATGTATACTAAGGTATGTTCAATTGAATATTCTACAATTTCATTTACTTTCTTATTTGCATACACATAGCCTAGTTTATGTATGGAATTGAGATGTATATTCCTTTTGCTACCTTCATTAAGGTATAATATAATGGCTTTTTATCAATTATCCAATTTGGTTTATAAAACTCGAGACTTTGCTACCATTTATAGATAAAGGAACCTATCTAATTTGTGCTAAACCTCATATCTCACTAACAAATTTAAAATAAATAAACTTAATCTTTTTTTTTATATTGTGTTGATTTTGGTATCTTTACTTTTATGTATATATGTGTGTGTGTGAAAGTGAAAGTGACAACAAATGAAGAACCTAAAAAATGTTAATTTGATCAATCATAATAAAAAATAAACACTCAAGAATAGGAATATGAGAGATTCATAAATAATATAAGTATATAAAAATACCCATATTGAACCCCCTAGTTGTACAAATTAAAGTGGATTTTCCAAAATTGATAATTGATGTTAGCACTCAATATAGTAGAGTAACATTTAATTCAAGATATTTTTGTAAATGGATTGAGGGACCTCCAATTTATAGATTTTGGACAATCCAATGGAGAGCTAGGATGAAAAGGTGAAGATCAAGGGATCAAAATAAATGATATCTCTTAAGGAAGAAGAGATGGGGATATTAGTTGGAAAGAGAGGCTCCAAAATTGTAGGAAGATCAATAGTGGGGATTGAGCATGGGTGACAGTGGATGGTATGAATTTTATGGGTTATCATAAGGTACCTTTATAAGGATTTTAAAAATGTACCTTTTGGAGTATTCCATACTCCAAAGACATGGGGAATTAAATTTTTTGGATTTATTGGGAATGAGAGATTTACCCAAGTTTAAAATTAAGGAATATAAAATTTTAGCATACCCTCAAGTACCACTTCATGTACATGCATGCACATGCTATGAAAATTGGATCCTCATGGGTAATTGGGTGAGTCAAACCTCAATTAATAATTAATAAAACCATGTGCAAATGATTGGATCTTATTTAGGTGGTACTGGAGGATTAGGGTAGACAATGAAAAGTGAACAAAATAGAAAATTATTTAATTTAGGAAGAAATGGGATATGGTATATGTAAATAATTATTACATGAATATTTAAAAAGGGTGAACATAATGGATGATTTTAGATGAAGAATGGGGGATAATTAGACTAGCCAGAAATATTAATTACATAATAAAATATTTTTTAATTAATATAAATGTCAAGGATAGGAAAATAAATCAAATGTAAATGATCAATTTGAGGTGTCTACATTTTTCCTCTCTTTGAAATAATATTAAAATAACATTATCCCAAAGAAAAATAAAATATTAGACACTTGAAGAATTAATGGGAGAATAAGATGCCTTAGTATAATCAAAATAAAGGAAATATCCTAGAAGGGTGATGCCCCCTCAAGAGGGTAAGAAGGTGAAAAAGGGTCTAGGTGGCATCTTGAAAGGATGAAATGAGGGAAAAATGGATAGAGGAGGAATGTTGATGAACGAAAGAAAAATGGAGATGGGAGGAAGAAATGGTAGAAAAAATAGTGAAAGGGGGTGAATAAATAGGGCTAGGGGTGGTGAAAATAATTTTATTTTCACCCTAGCCAATAGTGTTTTGAGAGGAGAGTAGAAGAGGAGTAGAGGAATGATGGAGAATGTACCAATTTATGAACATTGAATAGAGTGAGTGACACACTACAGGTATTTGGTAGAGTGAGGGACAATAGTAAGTACCCCTAACTTGGCCATTTGTTGCATTAGAGGGGTATTAATGATGTTAGTTTAGGGTTTTATGGTGAAACCACTAAAGAAATAAAATATCAATTCTTGATGTATGCATCATAGGATAGGGTGGTAGCATTAGGTGTCACAATGGTTGCAAATAAGATTGGATACTCTATAAAATTTATGGTGGATGCATAAAAGCATAATGTTTGTGTACTTGAAGAAGTTGTGAAAATGATATTTATGTTAGGGTAGATAGTTATGTGCAATAACATAGTAGTTGTACAAAGTATGGGATAATAAAACAATGACTACATGAAGTACCCAACATATGCATGAGGTAACTTAGTGGATACTTCTATTAGGAAAGGGGAAAAGAGGGATGGGGATTCATGTAGAAAAATAGGATAGCAGAGGAATGTTGAATAATGGGTGTTGTGTAATGTTGCACATGAGTAATTGAGGCCATTAGAGATAATTAGTATTATTGAACTTGATGGATGGATTCAAGGAGAAAAAGAGAGTAATATTGTGAGCCTATGGATTGGAATATATTGTGAAGATGCTGACTATTCAAGTGTATCGAGCCATGCCAACAACATTATCAAAGTGATGGTAGTAAAATATGAGAATATTCTATCTTTTGACTAGGGAGATGATAATGAATCTGAAGGATGTATGGAGGATCTTACAAGTACCTATCTATATTCGACTAGTGTACAACTCAACCATTGATGTCGAAATAGACCTAACATGATTATTTGGGAGGGTTTATTTTCCAAGGAAAGGTAGGGGTATATATTTGGATAGATTTAGTGGGATGGTACCAAACATTCCCTTAGTGATGATGACTCTTGTTAGTAGAATTATGTTGCTTGAAGATAGTGGACAATCATTTTTTATTAGTTTAGAAAATTTTATGGCTAATATGATGGAAAAAGGGTATATATTTGTATGGGGTACATGTATTTTGGCACACCTATATAAGGACCTACACTTTTTGACTTATAGGGATGAATGAAATATGGGGCATGTGATACCACTTTATGTGTGGGAATGGCAACACATTGGAGTGTTGTGGCCTATTGGAGATAGAGTGGAGGTTGAGTTTAGTGAGATGTATGTTTTTGGATAGGAGATGATTGTTTGATATTGGTAGATGGGTGATATGGTGTATTGGTATTGGGTATTAAATAAAGTGGAGAGGGGAGGTTTGTATGGAGGCCATTGAGTGAGGAAGAGAGGTGACTAGATGGATTGAGGTATCTACATTTTTTTTTATGATAAAGTGCTACCTCATTGGGAGGTACACACATATTATATAGGGATACTAGCCAAATAGAGTACAATAATATCTTGGATTATGTTAGGATGTACCAGTAGGTCCACATATATTAAAATTGGTGGCCAAGGTGGTGGGGTGGTGGGGCATTGATTGATAGGGCTAAAAAAAATATGAGTTGGTGAGACATGCAAGTGTGGACTGGGATGATAGGGAAAATGTGGTAGATGTAAATATATAAAAAATGGTAGAAAGATCATGCACCTATTTGGTTGACATTGCCATGACCATGCTTAATACATTGTTTCTAAGTAGCCACAAGGGAGGTGAGAAGGTGTGATGGAGGGAGGGTGGGTAGATATAAAGGGGTTAGATGAGGAGGGAGGAGATGATTTTTGCATGGAGGTGGTGGAATAGGGATGTTGAGGAGGAGGTATGGTTAGAACATGTGGAGATGGAGGAGGAGGTAGGAGAGGAGTAGGGAGGAGTGGGAGAGGGGACTATAGGGGGTGTATCATTAGTAGTAGTATCTCAAGCTTGAGTCTAAGCTCATCAAGGTTACATGTAGGAGGACATGCAAAAGAATAGGGGCCACCACATGCGCAAAAATAGAGATATCCCAAAAATCATGAAGGGGTGCTATGAAGGAGGGGTTAGAGGTGAGATTGGCCTAGGAAATGAAAAATTTGATGCATTACATCAAGAGTGGGATGGGCTATAGGGAGAGAGGGACATGCTATAGGAAGAGTGTGAAAACCTTCAAGTAGAGAGGGATGGGGTATCGATGAATTGAGATGAGTATAAGATTAGCTATAGAGAGAACAAGTAGATGTGGATAGGTTGTGGTAGGATAGATACAACTAGAGGTATCTTGGGACCACAGGGGTTGAGATAGGTGATATGGGAGATAGGGAGTGCCAAGAGAGATGTAGTATAATCCTAAGAAATTTTTCCTATTGAAGATCACTATATGAGAATGTGGTGCTTGTAGGAAAGAGGGATCTCACTTATGTAAGTACTCTAGATCAATAGGCTCAAGGTTAGCTAAGACATGGCCATCAATAGCCATTGTGCCACCACCACCACCATCACTAGGACACTTAGCAAGGGAGGGGGCTAGCCATAGCTAGCCAATGATGGGTGGATTGGGATGCATTTTTTACATAGGACCTAGAGGCACAATTTGTATATTTATACATGTTGATGCTCTATGGAGTATATGTACATTCTATTTTATGTATAAATGAGATAGTTGTACCATGCCATTACTCTTTTGATATATTACATTATACAATCGATGTATTAGATGCATGATGTGATGTATGATTATGGTTATATATGATAGATACTATAGAAATCTAAATTTGACCACTTCCACATGGTCAAAATTGTCTACTCTATTCATCTATTTCATTAATAATGATTAAATAATTTATTTAATCATTATTTCATTTTCTGCCTAAGGTTCCTAAAGTATGTAATTGAGTAATTAAATAATTTACCTTACACCTTTTCTTCTTTAAATTAAATAAATAAGATGATTTATTTAATTTAGTCACTTGACATTTTGATTAAAAATCAATTTTTAATTCCTCATTTTCTCTCTCCTTGTCACATTCTCCATAATCCTCTTTTAATCTAGATTAAATTAATTAATCCATGATTAGGATGTGCACCACTTAATCAAGATTAGTGTCACATCCTCCATAATCTCGCACTTGCTTATAATCTATCATTAATTATCCTAATCTTGTGTTTGCACAACCTTAATCAAGGTCATTAGCCACATTTAACATACCTTTTTTGGTCAACCTTTCCACTTGCCTTTCTTGGCCTTGACTCTCTTTCCCATGTGAATTTTTAATTCACATTTATTCATCCTAGGCTCCTCTTTTCCCCATGTGAATTTTTAATTACTTTTATTCCTCCAAAGAATCTTCTCTTCCCCATGCAAGTTTTAGAACCTTTGACTTGTCACATCACTCACATGTGCCAAGGTCTTCTAGAATCTTTGAATTGTCACATCAAGTCACATGTGGGTGAATACTACCTTCTTAGGACCTTGTTTTATCCACAGTACTTTCCACCTCTCCTTTTGGAACCTTGTCTTATCAACAAGATTCTCCAATCATGTGAATTTTTAATTCACTTTTATTCACCCAAGATTCTCCTCTTCCCCATGTGATCATTGAAAGGTAACATCATCCCTTTTCCAAGGTACTTATCCTTCCTCCATATCATGTACCTTTCTTCCACCTCACTTCCACATCATCTCACCCTAAGCCATCTCACATTCCACATGTCAAGGTGTGAGGGCTTGTGAGTCTTCAACTCACCATAGCCCTCCATCTTGACCTTGTTGGTTTAATTTCAACTGTTGAATTCTCTAGAGAATTCAAATCCCTCTATAAATACCCCCTCCTTCCTCTCATTTTAAAAAAGGAGATTTTAGCTACCAAACTCTTGCCAATTTTTTATTTGCAACATTTTACCACATTTTGCATCTTGCATCCATTCACCTCCATAGCCATCCAAGGAGCACACAAACTCTCAAAAATCAAGGGCCAACCAAGGAAATCAATAGCACAAAAGGTATAATAATTTATCTTCTTGTTTTGTTTATCTTTCTTGCATAGATATTCCTTTAGGCTAATCTTGAGGTGTATTTCTTGTGTTTTTCCTTTTAGTGCATCATCGGTTAGTTTTGCATCTTAGAATAGGTTAGAACATTTAAGGGATCACATTTTTGGCACGCTCGGTGGGACCCACAAACAGGCCTTTTTGTTTCACGTTTGCTGTTGTTAAAGTTGTTTGTAGGTCCAGGTCATAGAGGGGCAGATTTGCTCCGTAGAGGGGAGGACTTGCCCTCCAGTCTACTATAGAGGGGCGGATTTTCTCTCCTGTTTCAACGTTTTTGACAATTTTTTTTCTGTAGAGGGGCGGATTTTCCCTCCTGTTTCAACGTTTCTAACAGTTTTTTTTCATAGAGGGGCGGATTTGCCCCCCTGTTCCAACTTTTCTAATAGTTTGTCCGTAGAGGGGCGGATTTGCCCTCTTGTTCCAACTTTTCTGACAATTTTTCTGCAAAGGGGCGGATTTTCCCTCCTATTCCAACTTTTCTGACAGTTTGTCCGCAGAGGGGTGGATTTGCCCTCCTGTTCCAACTTTTTTGACAGTTTTTCTGTAGAGGGGCGGATTTTCCCTCCTATTCCAACTTTCCTGACAATTTTTCTGCAGAGGGGCAAACTCGCCCTACTGTTCCAACATTTTTCACTACAGAGGGGCGGACCCACCCTGTTGTTCCAATATTTTTCACTACAGAGGGGCGGACCCGCCCTACTATTCCAACCGCCCTGCTGTTCCAACATTTTTCATTGCAGAGGGGCAGATCCACCCTGCTGTTCCAACATTTTTCACTGCAGAGGGGCGGATTTTCCCTAAACAACACGTTTTGGAAGGTAAAACATGCATTTTAGCTTCGTTTTTGGCTTAGTTTTTTGTTGTTTTGAAGTTCTAACCCCCTAACCTTATTTTTTTGAGGGTATAATTGGATTTATTGCTAATATTTGACCTATTCTTCACACTATTTTCTAACATTTTACAGCAGAGGGGCGGATTTTCCCTAAACAACACGTTTTTGAAGGTAAAAACAAGCATTTTAGCTTCATTTTTGGCTCATTTTTTTGTTATTTTGAAGTTATAATCCCCTAACCTTGCTTGTTTGTGGGTGTAGTTGGATTTCTTACTAATACTTTGCAACATTTTGTGGTTATTCACAAAAGACAAAGGATAAAACAACTAACATCTGTTTGCAGGGCCATCCATTTATTCAGATTTTAAAGCCTTTCCTTGCTGTTATTATCTAGGCACATAGCTTAATTAGGAGGAAGTAATACTTACTGTGTGGTGTGCCTTTTTTTTGTGTTACCCAAAGGGGGCATTAATTTGTTTTCACCTTCCCCTTGCACTTTGTGTGAACCTGGGGAGTAGTTGGAAATGATTAGTGTCTTCGTTTTAGAGGGACCTGCTTGGGGATTTCATCACCCCAAGGGACAATCCCAACCACATGTACCAGTGGGGTATTAGAATGGGGGAGAGCCAAAGTTGTACCCCAATCTAGTCACGTCGTGTCTGGAGGAGCGTCAAAGCTAGGGTGATATCTAGATAGATGTGAAGAGTTGGTCTGAGCCCTTTAGTATGTCGTTGGGGTTCCCGACTCATGCTTGTGACGGGCTGGTGTTCACGATTGTGCCTCACGTATCGAGAGTATATCGAGGACTCCTTAGAAACCTTGTGCATCCTAGATTAATACCTTTTTTGGCCATACCCCTTAACACTAATCATAGGATTGTGTTTTCTTAAAGTGTCTTTCTGTGAGAAACCAATAAATCTTGATAAGTCAGCCTCATTGAGTCATTTCAAGTCCTTTCCATAAACCAAGTCCCTATTTTTCTGTAGAGGGGCGGATTTTCCCCCTTGGTCCACTATTTTTCTGTAGAGGGGTGGATTTTCCCCTTTGGTCCATTGTTTTCTTGCAGAGGGGCGAATTTTCCCCCCTGGTCCACTGTTTTCCTGCAGAGGGGCACATTTTCCCCCCTGGTCCACTATTTTCCTACAAAGAGGCAGATTTGCCCCCCTGATCCATTGTTTTTCTATAGAGGGGCGAATTTTCCCCCCTGATCCACTATTTTGACTGCAGAAGGGTGGATATGCCCTCCTGAATAGACAATTTCACCCTATTTGACCATTCCAAGTCTTCGTTTAACCACCCTGAGTCTCCGTTTGACCGTTTGATCATCCCAAACATCCATTTGACCATTCCAAGCCTCCATTTAACCTTTCTAAACGTCTATTTATCACGTTCACATTGATCATTTCATAATTTTTGGTACCCATTCTACCATCTTATCATGTGATTTAAAGAGTTGCTTTTCTTCTAAAAGGATCACTTTGGCAACACCCCTATCATATAAAAAACCATCAAGACATCTTTCATTTGCATTCATCATCATATTTCAACACAAAATCCCTTAAACCTTGTTTTAGGAGTTATCTCCCGAATTGACCAAGGCGTTAAGTTTGATTGTTATCCTACATATCAATCATTGTCTTCAACCTAATCATTTTGCTTCTATCATGAGGCGGATTTGTGTCCTAAGTCAGCATCATTGGCCCAAATCAATCCCCTTCCATCTCAAGGTGGATTCGGTGTCGTGATCATTGGTTCAGTCCTTTAATCTGATCAACCAACGTATTAAGTCACCTAGGGTGATTTCTGAATTAGGTTTAGGACCCTTTCCATCAACCAATCCTAATTCATCATCCAATCTAAAACAAACTTATCCTATCATATCCTCTAATCCAATCCCAATCTAAGCTCCAATCCAGTTCTAATCTGAGTGTTAATCCCATCATCCTAATATGAGATTTTATTCAATCCCAATCTGAGCTTTCATCCAATCCCCATATGAGCTTCCAATCCATCCTAGTTCTCTATCCATCATCTATTCTTTCCTGCTAATTTGTATCCATCATGAATCTTTATCCCCCTCTAACACGACCAATAATAGTAGTCAAGGGGAACCCTAACTACGTTGATGACCATAATGAAAATCTTGTTGATCATGAAGATTGTTATATAGATCCCCTTGACGCTATCATTGCTAGAAAGCTCTCTCCAATTGCCTCCCAAAATCCCACTACTTCTTCCAACTATCCCACCATTCCTTCATCCACATCTAATAATGGTCCTTATGCTACCCTTGACAAGGGATATCCAACATCCTCACCATCGACATATTCAACATGTCCCCCCTCTCAACCTCTATCCTATCCAACATCCACATCCTCTTATCCTCATCATCATCAACAATCCCAATATCTCTACTTTAATCACCCATCCCAATCTTCCCATCCTAATCCAACACTCACACATTCCTATAACAACACCCCATCCCAATATTCCTCTTATCTTAATCCACCATCTCAATCTCCTTATCCTAATCCATCATCCCTATCATTCTATGCCAAATCACCATACATGTCTTCCTATGGTGGTCTACCACCTCAATCTTCTTGTTCTAATCCAACATCCACACCTTCCTATCACAATCCCCCATCCCAATATCATTACATAAATTCCACATCTCCCCACTCTAATCCTTCATCCACATCTTCCTACTATTACTCACTATCGCAATCTTCCCAATCTAATCCCACATCCACATCTTCCTACATCACTCCCCCTTTCACCGCATTATATCTTAATCCTCCATATAAACATAGCCCACCTAGTCCTCCAGCCACTCCTAGTCCTCCATCTAGTCCCATCCACTCATATAATCATAATCCTCCATCTCCTCCTAGTTATACATATAATCCTCATCCACCCATCCACTCATATAATCCTCCAATCCCTAACCATAATCCTCCATATCCTCCTAGTTCTACATATAATCCTCATTCACCCATCCACTCATCTAATCCTCCAATCCCTAACCCTAATCTTCCATCTCCTCCTAGTCATCCATCCATTCACATCCCCTCATCTAACCCTAATCCACCAATCCATAATCCTAATCCTCCATCCATCCCTGATCCTCCATCCATTCCCATCCCCCCATCTAACCCTAATCCACCAATTCTTAATCCTAATCCTCCATCTAGTCCTCCATCCAATCCCATCCCCACGTCTAATCCTAATCCACCAATCCCTAATCCTAATCCTCCATCCATCCCTGATCCTCCATCCATTCCCATCACTCTACCTAATCCTACATCCCTTCCAAATGTCTTCCAAGGACTCATGACAAAAGAGACACCATTCCATCCCACTCTATCATGTACTATCACTAGTGATGAGGCCCTCCTCCATCCTACACATATCCCTCCCATTACCATTCCTGACACTGTCGAAACGGTTGAGCCGGTCAAACCCATCAAATCCATTGAATCCCCATATTCTACTATTAGATCCACCCAATCCATTGAAGATATCCAATCCCCTCCTCCCAATCCTAATATTCACAAAATTCAATCCCATGACCTTCATGAATCCTCCATCCTCTTATCTCCCCCAATGGAGGAGTCCCTCCAACACTCTTCCATCATCATACATCCCACACAAGATGAGTCATGCCAAGAGCTTGATCCAAAGCATAAAAGCATATCCCCTCCTCCAAATCAAGATCCTTCCATCCCATCTACTCCATCTCAAGAACATAGTCTTCCATCCATTTCATCTCATGATCCATATCTTCAACCAAGTCATGATCCTATCCTCCCATCCACCCCATCTCAAGATCACACTATCTCATCTACTCCATCCCATGATCCCCTTTGCATTCATGATCCAATCACTCCATCTCATGAGCCCTTATCATCCATTGCCATAAATCCAGATCCTATCATACTCCCTAATTCCTCTCCCGATCCCTTATCAACTCCTCCTCCCAATCAGGATGTTGCTCTCCCCTCATCTCCATCGCACGATCCTCCATCACTTCCTGCCATCCCAACACCACTTTTTTATCACCTCGGTAACATTCTATGCATCCATGGTGGTCTTCTTGTGGAAGAAAAACAAAGTATATGCACCACCCATCCTCCTTTACCTAATAACAAACTTGCATCATGCTTCCAAAAGAATAAGCATCCTACCCTAGATCATATGCTCAAGAACATGAACTATCAAGGAAAAGGTTTAGGCCTTCATGAGCAAGGTACTTTAGAGCCCATCCATGTCAAAGAACATCTAGGCACACATGGTCTTGGATATACCTCCCAAAACTCGCACTCCAAAGATGTTGGTTCAACCTCTGTACATCCTAAACGATCCTCTTCTAAAGGCACAAGAGGTACTTCCCATCATTCTACCAAGTCATTTGTCGCCATCCCCCCCTCCTCCATCATATTACCTCAAAACAATTGTCCATCTTCCTCCCTCATTCTCTAAATCCATTTTGGGTCCTTATGTCCCTCCATCCATCATTGCTCATCCTCCATCTACTATGGGTTCTTATATCCCTCCCTTAAACCCCACACATCCTCCATATACACAGTCTATTTTGGGTCCTTATATCCCAAAATCACCCCCTCCATCTTATCCTATTCATCCTTTCATTCTTCCACCCCCTATCCCTTGTGTACAACATAAAAATCCTACCTTCATAACTCCTAATCAGGATCAACAAAGCCACCCCTCCATGCATGCTATCTCACATCCTCCATCCACACTTCCTTGTCAAATGCCTACTTCTATCACTCAATCCACATCCTCTCCACATCATCCATCTCACCATACCCATCCCATTGCTACTAAAAGCTCTTTGGATGCCAACACAAAAATATGCAAATCCAAACGTCCACATGAATCTACAGCTCCTCATGTCCCCTCCAAAAGACATGTTGACAAAAAGAAAAATCGAATCCAAAATCCAAATCAATCCAAATGGCCACAAAGGCCCACCAAAGTACAAATCAAAACCATGTGGATTCCAAAGAAAAAAGTGAAAATTCCTTCAAATGAAAAATCCATGATGACATCCAAAGTTGCTATTTCCAAAGCTCATAACTCACATCCTCCATCTCCTAGATCTGTTTTGGGTCCTTATGTCCCAAAATTCACTATCCCAACACCTCTAGTCTTGCCACATTCTCCCTCCATCAACCCTCGTCTCATTTCACATCCACCACATGTGCCAATGTTGGTCCTGAACACCGTCCACCATCACACATTCACTCCATCATTCCATCCATACACTTTCCAACACCCCATCCACTATCCCCCCTATCTCCCCCATCCAATCCCTTTGATTCACCCTCTTGCATAATCCATTTCTCCTACTAAGGTTGTACCAACATCCAATGGTCACTTTACACATGGGCTCTTATTACCTCATATGGAACTTAATGCTTGATTCCTTCATCCATACGCTTTATCATATGTCTTCTGAATCCATCTCCATTCATCTTTCTGTCCGACAAGTCCCAAAGATCAGAAAAATACAAAAAATAAAAAAAACTCAAAAAATCAAAATAAATAAAAAAGAGAAAAAATCACAAAAATACAAAAAAATAGTAAAGAGAAAATCATTCGTCCAATGGTGAAAACTTGGCAAACAAGCGCCTTGGATAAGTACCATGATGAAAACCTGGTAAACAAGCATCATGCATAACTCCCCCATCTAGTCTCTTTCTACGATTGGGGGCAACATCCACTTGCACATTCCTTTTCTCCATCTCCTACATCTTCCTATCTTCTGCATCCTATCCATCTTATCCCATTTATCCCAGTCCCTCCATCTTCCTTGTGATCTTGATAAAGATAGGGGAAAACCTATATACATGCTTTGGACACCTCTTGGCATATATTCCCCTCATCCATACACTATCACATTCCTTATCCACCTCTCTCTATCTTCCATTGTCCTTGCATCCTATCTACCTCTATCTATCTTCCATTGCCCATCTCACTCCCTCATCCACCCATCCCTCTTCCCTCGTCATGCATGACACATCTAGAGTGGGGGCATCTCCTTATTTTTGACTGGGTCCTTGGAGACATCATCCATCCATCCCTCCAGGTAATCCTCTCCATCTCCCCATCCTGCCCATCCTTACCTCCCCATCCATTTATCCATCCAGTAATCCCTGCCATCTACCAAATCCTTATCTTCCTATACTCTCATCCACTAGTCCTTTTTCATCCTTTCATCCTTATCTACCCATCCCTCTATATAAGAATCCCACCCATCTCCTTATCCTTATAATCCATTCCATCCTTCCAATTCCTTATCCCTCTATCCACCTATCCTCACATCTTTCTATCTCCCCATCTTTATCCATCCATCCATTTACATCTATTTTTCCTTCTATCTCATAATCCCTTGTCATTGGTATCTAGCTATAGGCTACCCCCATGCACTCCAATGCCCTTCTACCTCCCTCTCATCATTCCTATCTATTTTCCACATCTTTCTCATATCTTCATCGCTCATCTATCCATCGTCTCACCTTTCCAATTCATATTCTAATGATCTAAATACCTATCCCATCCCTGAGCTTCAAATCATACATATCTTACACATATCAACCATCCCCTCCGCAAGGCCTATCCTGTCTCATCATATCGGCTCCATCATTTTATCCATCTATCATGGTCATCTCATCATCCCTTAGCCATTTTTTGTCGTTGGTCTTGTTCTAAACTATGTTGCCCCTCTGCTTTCACGTAGGCAAGGTCGATCATTTGATCCACCCCCGGGGCTCTATCTTTTGTCTGCCTTGTCATCCTCCATCATCTGTCTTTGGCCTTGTATTGAACTACGTTGCCCCTGCGCTTTCACGTAGGCAAGGATAAATAATTTTGTCTGCCCCTACGGTATCTATCATGTCTTTGTCCATCCATCATTGGTCTCCATCGTCCTCTTTCCGCTTTTATCCATAGCCTTATATCGAACTATGAGGGCTCTGCGCTTTCACGTAGGCAAGGTTGATCTTTGATCAACCCTTGAGCCCCTAGGTCTTTAGGGTTTTGTTGTCTTGTGCCTTATCGTCCTGTCATCCTATTGTCTTGTCGTGTCATCAAGTATGTCCCTATCCTAGTTGGTGCTTATAGAACAAGGTCATTCATATCACGAGATCCAATCGGTTTCTGGTATCCTGTGTCATATTGATCAATCGATATATCCTCCATCTTTGGTCTCAATGGGATGTATCCTCCCTAATAGACCGCATCAACCCCATCCATCCTCTTGATCCTATGGCAAAGGATGTTTGAAATTGATTCTAATCTTTTGATGCTTTTGGCTTTTGTTTATCATTTGAGCTCCCTATCATCACTTGTCATGGTCGCCTTGATCCATCATATCATGGTGTGCTTTGACTAGTAAACATAGGGGTGTATATTGATCTTTTTTCTATTTTTTTCTTCTTGGTTGTCCCATGTAGTACCCACCAAGATCCTCGAGGTCTTGTGTTACACTGGGGCATCCTTTTTTGCTTGTGGCTATTCCAATACCTGGCCCAACCAAAGTCATTGCAAATTTGGGGTGTTGGGATAACCTTCTTGTTTGTTGTGTTTGTGTATGCATTAGACACTAATCTATCTTGGTTTACATACCTTGACGCCCGATGTCTTATGCTATAGCAAAAATCAGTGCTCCAAAGATGGCAAATTGCATTAAGATTGCATTTCATTTTCCATTCCATCATCTTGCATGTCTCCCCCATCCTCATCCATTCAAATAATCTAATCACACTCTTGGTCTTGTTCCCAGCCTTGCTACAAGCCTTGATCCAATCATCATCCTTATTATCATATGTGGGATGTATCCTTCCCTATCCTTGTGTTGTTTTAGGATGTATTCTTCCCTCATCAACAACACTCTCATCGGGATGAATCCTTCCCTATCCTTTGGTGTTATTTTGGGATGTATCCTTCCCTCGATAACAACACTAATCCTCATCCTCATCAAGATGTATCCTTCCCTATCCTTGTGTTGTTCTGGGATATATCATTCCCTCATCCACCACACTCCATTAACCATCCGCCCAACTTGGCTTGTAGCTTGACGGGGCAACATTATATTTATCCTGAAATCCATTTGTGCTCGCTTTTATCTCCCATCGCTTATCATCCTTTCTTATCCATCACTTTACATCATCATCTTCTTATCCTCTTTTATCCTCTCTTTTCTCATAATTTCCCCCATCCCTTCGTCCTTCATCAATCTCCCGCCCTATGCCAGGGTGGATCCGCCCTCAACCGTGGGGCGGACCCGCCCTTGACCACAGGGTGGACCTGCCCTATGGTGGGGCAGATCCACCCTTAGTCGCAGGGTAGATCTGCCCTTGGCCGTGTGGCGGTGCCACCCCATGGTGGGGTGGATCCATCCCCGATTGCGCGGCGGCCTCGCCCCATGGTGGGGCAGACCCGCCTTATGCCGAGGCACACCCGCCCTCGGCCGCAGGGTGGACCTGCCCCGCATCGGGGTAGACCTGCCCCCGGCTGGGGTGGAGCCGCCAGGCCCCGAGGCTGATTTTCCCCATGTCAGGGTGGATCTGCCCTTCTGCAGTGGGGAAAATCTGCCCCTCTGTAGGCTTGTGACACATTTTTTCCCTTCCCTTCCCTGGGCCGCCATTTGCAAACCGTTTGTCCGTTTGACTTCGTTCAAAAGGAAAACTTGCCTATTTTTTTGCACTCTTTCCAACCATACCCTTCATTTCTTTCTATCAAAAGGTCGCCCGAGACCCCTCTCTTTTCCCTCCCTTTTTAAGGGGTATTTTTTTACTTCTCATTTACCTTTTTTTCCTCCAACTAATCCCTTCCCTTCTTGGGGTCGCCATTTGCAAACTGTTTGTTTGTTTGACTTTGTTCAAAATAAAAATTTGCCTAATTTTTTTTGCGCTCTTTCCAACCATACCCTCTGTCTCTTCCTGTTGAGAGGTCGCTCGAGACCCCTCTCTTTTCCCTTGCTTTTTAAGGGGTACTTTTTTACTTCTTATTTACCTTTTTCCTCCAACTAATCCCTTCCCTTCCCAAGGCCACCATTTGCAAACCGTTTGTCCATTTGACTTCGTTCAAAAGGAAAACTTGCCTAATTTTTTGCGCTCTTTCCAACCATACCCTTCATTTCTTCCTATCGAGAGGTCACCTGAGACCCCTCTCTTTTCCCCCATCACCCTCTTGAGGGGGCATACCCTTCCTATTTATCTATTTTCCCTGCCATAGTCATTCCTTTGCAGGATTGGGGCATCTTCATCCATTCCCCGTTGATTGGGCAGCTCATTTCCTCCTCCCCACAATGGGGCATCATTTTCTAGTTACTTCCTCTATAGAGTCATCTGCATTTTCTTTTCTTTGAAACATGGTTATTCTAACAGTACTTCGAAGAGGGGAAAAATGTAGACATCTAAATTTGACCACTTCCACATGGTCAAAATTGTCTACTCTATTCATCTATTTCATTAATAATGATTAAATAATTTATTTAATCATTATTTCATTTTCTGCCTAAGGTTCCTAAAGTATGTAACTGAATAATTAAATACTTTACCTCACACCTTTTCTTCTCTAAATTAAATAAAAAAGACAATTTATTTAATTTAGTCAATTGACCTTTTGATTAAAAATCAATTTTTAATTCCTCATTTTCTCTCTCCTTGTCACATTCTCCATAATCCTCTTTTAATCTGGATTAAATTAATTAATCCATGATTAGGATGTGCACCACTTAATCAAGATTAGTGTCACATCCTCCATAATCTCCCACTTGCTTCTAATCTCTCATTAATTATCCTAATCTTGTGTTTGCACAACCTTAATCAAGGTCATTAGCCACATTTAGCATACTTTTTTTGGTCAACCTTTCCACTTGCCTTTTTTGGCCTTGACTCCCTTTCCCATGTGAATTTTTTATTCACATTTATTCATCCTTGACTCCTCTTTTCTCCATGTGAATTTTTAATTACTTTTATTCCTCCAAAGAATCTTCTCTTCCCCATGCAAGTTCTAGAACCTTTGACTTGTCACATCACTCACATGTGCCAAGGTCTTCTAGAATCTTTGAATTGTCACATCAAGTCACATGTGGGTGAATCTTACCTTCTTAAGGACCTTGTTTTATCCAAGGTACTTTCCACCTCTCATTTTGGAACCTTGTCTTATCCACAAGATTCTCCAATCATGTGAATTTTTAATTCACCCAAGATTCTCCTCTTCCCCACGTGATCATTGAAAGGTCACATCATCCCTTTTCCAAGGTACTTATCCTTCCTCCATATCATGTACCTTTTTTCCACCTCACTTCCACATCATATCACCCTAAGCCATCTCACATTCCACATGTCAAGATGTGAGGGCTTGTGAGTCCTCAACTCACCATAGCCCTCCATCTTGGCCTTATTGGTTTAATCTCAACCGTTGAATTCTCTAGAGAATTCAAATCCCTCTATAAATACCCCCTTCTTCATCTCATTTTAAAAAAGAAGAAGGAGATTTTAGCTACCAAACTCTTGCCAATTTTTCATTTGCAACATTTTACCACATTTTGCATCTTGCATCCATTCACCTCCATAGCCATCCAAGGAGCACACAAACTCTCAAAAATAAAGGGCCAACCAAGGAAATCAATAGCACAAAAGGTATAACAATTTATCTTCTTGTTTTGTTTATCTTTCTTGCATAGATATTCCTTTAGGCTAGTCTTGAGGTGTATTTCTTGTGTTTTTCCTTTTAGCGCATCATTGGTTAGTTGTGCATCTTAGAATAGGTTAGAACATTTAAGGGATCACATATACATTATGCTATAGGTTTATGTTTATGATGCATGATGTATGTTGATGAGTAGGATTTGATGTACACATGATGTTACTAACATGTTGATGATTATAATATAGGATATATACATGGAATTATTATATATTGATGAGAAAAACATATGATGGATGCATGTATGCTATGTGTGAGGTATACTTATGGTTATGATGGGATTATTATTATTATGCCTAGGATGATGATTATGATGGATGTATGATGAAATTTTATGTTTATGTGGATTGGATGAAGATACTTAGACTAAAAAATATGGATCTAGGATGGATTTATTATAAAAATGTATGATGGATATGCATGTGTAAATGTATAAATATGATAAAAGGTAATGGTAAAAAATATTATCTTAAATATATAGATACAAATGATAAATAGGATGAAATTGTAACATGTGTGAAATGGATGCAAGTGAAATGTCATGGTGCAATTGGAGAAAAGGAAGGATGCCAATATGAGAGGAAAAAGGGGAGATGAAAAAATGAGAATGGAAGGGGGAACAAAACGCACATGGGTAACATGAGTTAATAAAGGATGACATGGTCACATGGCATGAGGGTGGATAGGTAGTGATATGGGAAGGTGTGAGGGAAGGAACTTTGAATGAATTTTTTTAATTGAAATTAGCAATAAATTTATTTGATTTAGCATGAGATATTATGCATTAGGGTATAAAGAACCAATGTGAAAATGTATCCTATGCATATGCCTGAATAAAAAAATAGTAGGTTAATCCTACACCTCTAAGGTTTTGGAAGGCCTTGGTGGGTATTGTGTAGGATAACTATAAATAGAAGGAATCTCCCTACATAACATAAGGTCATGATGGGACTTGTTGGGTATAACATGGGATAACCATGAAAACATGGCATATAAAAAATAAAAAATGTGCCCCTATTTTCTACCATTAAAATCATACCATGATGTGAATGATCGTGTCTATCCTAAGTAGGTAAAATAAGAGGCATAAATGAAATACAAACAAAAATAAAAAAGTACGATCAATTAACATAAACCATTATTACTTTTTTCCAAGGAATTTGTATGGGAGGATTATTCTTTATGGGAGGAATGATATATCCTACTATTGGTATTTCAATTCGCACCTATGGAGTGTGGATTGGAAACATATAACTATGCATAGTTAGAATGATCTTCGAATTTGGAGGGGAAGCTCCCTCTTTGCTGATTATGCGTAAAAAGAAATGTTTAAACTACTTGCCAATATTTTTATTCTCAACTTGAGAGCACAAGGTTATAAAAATCTTTGTGTTGTAGTTGAGGTTTTCTCTGGTTTCATAACTTCAACTAAAACTAAGTCCAAACTAATGACACTTCTAAATTCTCAAGTAAATTCAAAGCAAGAGAGTTAGAAGTAAATAGGGAATGATTGATAAACACAAAGCTTAAACAAAATTCTTTCCATAACACATCCAAAGACTCATTGTACTTTTAGATGTAAGCTGAAATAAAGATTATGAAAGCAAAACATGAAACAATAACACCAAAAGACTTTGAGAATGTGGATCAAAGAAACGTATTCATAAGATTTATTTCCTCAAATTCCAATAGTAATAACACATCTGGGACAATATATTATAGCTAAAATAGGCATACAATTTACAATCAATCCAAATTATAGAAACAAAGTTGAACATATATTGAATAACAAAGAATCGTGCCAAAATAAGCTCAATATTTTGTTATCACAAGCACGGTTAAGAAAATAATGCACAAGGCTGCTCTTATTTATACACAAACAAGGAGTAGGGAACCCTAAAATCTCCTTGTGTTAACAATTAGTCTTTCCAACATGCAAGCGTTATTTCTAAGTCTAAACAAAAGATAACTAACAATTAACTAGAATGATAACATCAGTTAACTGATCTAACACTAAAGAAAGCTCCAACTATACAATAGATAACTCCAAAGAATAGACATGCATGAAAAGAGGACAACCGGTTAACTTGGAAAAGGCATCAAGTTAATTGTTTCCTTCACTTAAGTTCTATTCTTGGAAATATCTGCACACTTCAACCGATAGTTCACTGATTGGTAACTTTGGCAGCTCTGTAACTGGAGTGATGACCTCTGTTTCTTCTATAGCTTTATGCTTTTGACGCTTTTCTTGATTTTTTCTCAATGGAAGAGTATTGCATGATGAAACTGTGAAGTTTGACTGTGAACACAAATATGTTCGAACAAGTTCTGTACAAAAGCTAAAAATAACTTCAATGAATCTTCTTAAGAAAAAAGGCAGATTTTTGGAGGAAAATATGAGATATGGGTTTTGTAGAGAATGTTGTTTTGAATAGACCTAGATCGTCCATTTTTAAAAAAATTGATTTTTTCACCAACATGCGTGAATTACCTGAAAAGTAGAAGCAATAAGGCAATTTTTTCTCGAAAAAATCTAAGATCTGGGTTTTGTGGATATTCATGTGGTGAAGAAACCCAGATCATCTGTTTTTTGAAAAACTAAGTTTTTCTCAAAAAAGATAAGAGTTTTTAAAAATTATAAGCAATAGAGGTAGTAGAGGCAAACATTTTGAAAGAAATTTGAGGCCTGGGTTTTGTGGCCAATTTCGTTTTTAATAAACCTGCATTCTCAAATTTATCAAAGAATTGATTTTTCTTGAGCATGCAAGAAACCTTAGAAAAGTGGAAGCTAAAGAAGCAGCGATTTTTTTTTCAATCTTTGAAGAAGAATGAAAAAGAAGTTGACCCAGATCGATGAAAGCTGAAAATGATGACCTTTTGTTTTTGAAAAATGATGCCCTGGAAAAATGGATTATGAAAAGTGTTCTTTTGTGCAACTTGAACTCGAATCTATGAAGAACTCTAAAAAATGCCCTTCATTTGATCCTCCAAATGCTATTGAGAAGAAAATTATGTGTTTTCTTGTTGAAACTAACCTGCAAAATAATGAAGAACAGACGCCCAAATGCTTCTAAACTAAAGTTTGGAGGTGAAAGAAGTAGTTAGCTCACGAAAACCCTAAATTTAGGATTCATCACGTAAAAATATCTGTCAACTTGAAGAACCCCTAGAAATTAAGGCGGTCAAAGCATGAAAACATCTTTCAAAAATTTCTAACTCAAGTTGACTTGGATGCCTCCTTGAGATAAGGCATCCAACTTTGCAATGTTAGAACATTTTCCAAGATTTTCAACTTTTCCTAGATGAAATGATTTCTTTTGATCTTCGATTCCAGACGTCTGATAGATCCTATGAATTGGCTAACAGACTCATTGCAGAGCATGATCAAAATTGAGAAGGATCTCTTGGAGGCTGCAAACCCTAAAAACTGTATTTGACCCCTTGAAAGCCTAGGCACCCCTAGCTTGCAGGGGCACTTTACTTCACAAGAGTTAGCCATTTTTGATGTTTTTTAATTTTCAATGTTTTCTAATCTTCAGATGAATTTTTTGCTTGATCCATAATTTCAACAGCTCAAGAGATCCGATGAAGTGGATGCTGGATTCATTGGAAAGCCTAAAGAAATCTGAGATGAACTTCTTAGAGGTTACAAACCCCCAAAACGACATTTGGTTGTCTGAAATCCTAGGCGTCCGTGGCCTGTAGAGGCACTTTTTTGAACCTGACTTAACCATTTTTGATGTTCGTTCGATCTTTGATTATCAACGTTTTACAGGTCCTCTGAGATGGCAAATGGATTCACTACGGAGCTGGACTAAATTCAGGAAGAATCTCTTCAAAGTGACTAACCCTGAAAACTAATTTTGAATGAATGAATTTTTTATGAGCCCCTGGCATGCAGGGCACTTTTCTTTTCCAGAATTAGCCATTTTTTGATGATTCTTGTGATTTGCAATTTGCCCCTTTGATGAGACATTTCTACTTGATCTGCAATGTCGGGCGTTTGATGGATCTGTTGAATTGGATGATAGATTCATAGGAAAGCCTACAAAATTCTGAGAAGAGTAACCAGTTTTGAAAACCCTAACAATAAATTTTGATGGCTCTAAATCCTGGGCGCACCTAACTTGCAAGAGCACTTTTATCTACTAGAGTTAGTTTTTAAATTGAATTTCTTCATTTTCCATTAGATCTTCATTTTTGGGTGTTTTACAGATCTCGCAACCTGGATGTTGGACTCGTTGGAAAGCGTGCTCAAATCTGGAAAGAACCCATTTGTAGCTGCCAACCCTAAAAGCACTTTTGACTGCCTAAAATCTTGGGTGCCCTTGGCTAGTAGGGGCACTTTTGTGCCTTAGACAACCATTTTCAATTATTTTCAACCTCCTCATGCTTTGTGTTCACGTGTTTGTTGACTGCATCAATTGTTGTTGCTGATGTGTTGAGTGTGTTCACCGTTGTGCATGCGTGATCTACAAAAACTAAAAATTTGGCTAGGGCATTGACTACTAGATGCCTCCCTTGAGATAAGGCATCCAACTTTTTTAGACTTAGTTTATTATTTGCAATTTTTAGCTTTTTGAATCCCCCTCCTCCGTTCACCATTGTTCAAGGATTTTTTTTCATAGATTGTTCTGTGCAATGTTTGAGACTTTGATTCTGACACTTGGCAGCTGGCCATCCTCCATTGATGACCTCAAAGGTAATAACTTTTCTTCTAAAAAATAAAAATAGACCCACAAGAGAAAAGCTAACTTTTTGATGATTTTGATTGGACCAGTGTGATCGTGACGAAGAATGAACCAATCAAATTCAATTTTTGCCATTTATGCAAAGATTCTATTTTTAGGGTTTTTCCTAAAAATAGGGCTTGAAACCCTAATTTCAAAATTTTCCAAAATTTTGCAAGCATCCTCTTGACAATAAACCCAAAAAAACCCTATGGTCCATTTATTTTTCAATTTTTTTAAAAAATAGAAAATTTTATTTTTAGAAATGTTGACCTTTTTTTACTTTTGATGACCATTTCACAAGATTTTGACCATTTCTACCAAAATGCCTTAATGAAGATTTTTTTTTAAAATTTTGGGTACAACACCTACAAAGGAAAAGGATGGGTGGTGTGACCTATAGTTTGATAGAAAAAGGGGATAAAGGAACATGCTGTTGAGTTGACTAGTGGATAATGTTGGAGGGTGGGTTGGTTAGTCATTCTTGTGGGATTTTTAGCTCCAAGGATTAAATTTTGTTTTTAAAAATCATAACTATGATTGAGGAGGGTGGATTAGATCATATGGTAAGGTCATGGAAGTTCCAAATTAAATGCATATTATATCAAAATGAATGATTCATGCATAGGTACAATGGGTGTTTAGGTAGGTGATCTTGTGCTAATGATTACATTATCTCACATTTTTTCATTTTCCTATGAATTAATTTTTTAATAAAATGATATAGATGTTCTACAATAACACTGTATTCAATTTATTATCACATTAATTGATGTACAACTAAGCCATGATGGGAAAAATAGATTTAATTTTGGGCGTTCACTAAATGAGGTCAAAAAAATTCTTCCAAAAAGCGTTATTCAATGCCATTGATAGCAATATGTTGTATACAAATTATGATGTCATGAGTTGAGGACCAAAGTGGGTTGTGATAAATTTCATGCATGAAGCACAAAATTAGGAAAGAGAAGTGGTCCATGTCACAAAAGTATCAACAAGGAAGGACATAACATGAGTGGGTAGGGGAATGTGGGGATATATAGGGTAAGATGAGATTCTTATAAATTGTAGAGTGATAATGGATGCAACAAGGATGGTGGGAAAACTTGTGAGATAATGGGACTGAATTCTACACATGGCACCTATTTTCTAGGTTTTCACCATGTTACTTGTCCAAGGCACCACAAGAAATGGTTTTTGTCATAGGATGAAATATTTCTCTTTACTATTTTTTGATTTTTTGAAAAGGGGATATTCCATGAAATTAGGCATAGAACCATTTGAGATGGATGATACTGAGGGGTTCATCTAAATATTATCCTTTTGGAGTTTCCAAATTATATGTACTTGGCTCATATTTAGTAGTGATGACATAATGACCTAGCCCATTAGGCTCAATTTTCCCTTTATCTTTTTATTGAATATTTTTTTTAATTTTGTTTGAGTACTAGGTCTCCAACCTAGAAATTTTGGGGTTTAATTTTCTTGTTGTATTTTTTTTGGAGATGATTTCTTATACTTCGATAGATGGATGAAGGAATTAAGGTTCCATTCATCAAGGAGGTCTAATTGATACACCCATGCAACATGATTCTCCTCATCATCAACAAGGTGCTTAAAAGAGATGCATAATGTTGGGAGTTTGACCTCAATTGATAGTATGGATTTAGTACCAAAGAATAAAGAGTATGGAGTAGAATCAATAGGTGTGTGGATGCTAGTGTGGTACACCCAAAGGGTGATATTAATATGGGGATGACAGTCATGACCAATACCATAGAATTTATTTTTAGGATTTTGAGCAAGGTTTTACTATTTTCCTTAGTTTGACCACTTCATTAAGGATAATAGGGGACAAACCAATAATGTTAGACGTCGAATAATTTTCAAAGGGTGTGAAATTCATAGGTTTTAAATGTTTTTATATTATAAATTACAATGGAATTCAAGATACCATAATGGAAAATGATATAATATATGATGAATTAGGATTTTTGGGTGTTACTGGTGAAGGTGAGAGGGATGACCGCAACCCACTTCATAAAGTACTTAGTGGGAATAAGGATAAACTTATAACCATTAGATGAAGAAGGGTGAATCTTACCAACTAAGTCAAGGCCCCATTAGGATAAACTCCAAGGTGTGGTGTAGGTTGTAATTCCTATGAAGGTGTGTGGATGAGGTCTACATCTTGTTAGCATGTAAGGTATCTTTTGACATATTGGTAGGCCAATAATATCTAGTCTTGAGAAGCTAATTTTCTAAGACCATTCCACTAGTATGGGATCCATAGATACCATCATATATCCCTTGTAGTGCAAGATTAACTTCTACTATGTTTAAAAATCATAATAAAGAACCATCATATGTAGATGATAAAGTGTAACTCCGAGGATGGTATAATATGAAATATGTTGGATGAAGGATTTGTGTTAATTACATGAGAGGCTGGGATTATTTTCTCATGTAAGTATAGATATCATGGTACAAAGGGGATTCAAGACCAACAATCTCATAAAAAATATCTAATTTAGGGACATCACATGTAGGTATTAGGAATTGTTCGACTATAAATTCACACTATTGATTATCATGTGGTATATCTAACACAAATTTGATGGTAGCAATGACATTTAAAACTTTATTATTGATGCAAGGGACTTGCTTGAACTATATGTGAGTGAAATAATCCATAAAATTATCCACCATCCATTTTTAGGGAAGTAAATTGTAATATTTGGTTTGGTATTCATTATTAACCTATATGATCACAAGTTGAGAGCTCCCATATAAATACAATTTTGTGATATTAAATTGTATAGCCATTTTAAGTCTTGTGATAAAAGTCTCATATTATACTATGTTATTGGTGCATGGAAATTCCAACCTAAAAGCCTTAGGCATGAAATCATATTGGGGGTTAATAAGAGGATTCCATTTCTTGAACCATATTGTGTGCAGGACCCATCAAAGTATAGTTTCCATAATGATGTAGCATTGACTATGAGAGTGGATTCATTAATAAAATCAATGACTAATGGATGATCATTTGTGAGTGGGGCTTCAACCAACTAATGTAAAATAGCTTTTCCTTTGATAGCCTTCATATCCACATACTCTATGTTGAACTCATTGAGAATAATTACCAACTTAGCCATTTTGACTATTAGAGAAGCTTTGGATAGGAGATACTTGAGAGGATCCACTTTAGAGGTGAGATTTATCTGATAACTAATAACATAATGTTTAAGCTTTTGGGATTTGAAGACAACTACTAAACATGCTCATTTCATAGGGGTATAATTGAGCTCATACTGCACTAGAGTATGATTGATGTAATATATGGCTCACTCATAACCTATATTATCATGTTACATAAGAAGTTACCCTATATAGGAGTAGGGGATTTACTAGAATTGAAGCCATGAGAATTGGTGGATATTCCATGTACTATTTGATTTGGTTCTAGCCTTTCTAACATGAAGTGTCCCACTAAAATTTTACATCCTTGTGAAGTATATGGGAGAATGGTTGATATTTTACATCCTTGTGAAGTATATGGGAGAATGGTTGCAAGTTGTGTAGTGAAATGCTAAATAGCTTAAATATTTTCTTGGAAACTTTAGAGTTGTTTCAAATTCTTTAATGGAGGATTTTTGTGATACAAGGTCAACTTAAATTCCTATATAGGAGACAACGAAACCCAATAGTTTCCCCTAGGTAACACCAAACATATAATTTTAGGATTAAGGAGTACTTGATATTCAACTAATCAATCAAAGATATGCTCAATAATTTTGGGGCACTCCTCTCTTGTATTTGATATTTTTAGGTCATACACATATTCCTACATGATATCATAGAGTAGATCATGAAATACGATAGTCATATATATTTGATTAGTAGCTCTTGTAATCTTAAGCCCAAAGGAACTACTTAGTAATATAAACATCCCCATGGTGTGATGAAGGCTATTTTGTGTTGGTCCTCAATAGAAATTCAAATATAATTATATCTCAAAAATCCATCCATGAGTGACAAAATTTTGTGCCCTACTGTGAAGTTAACTATGTTAATATTGGGAAGTAAAAAATCATCCTTAGGACGTGATTTATTAAGATACCTAAAGTCAGTACAAATGTGGATGCCCCCTAGTTTCTTAGCATCGGGAACAATATTTGATACCCATTTTGGATAGCCAATGGGATAATGAAGCTCACTTCTAGTAGTTTTGTAATTTCTTTTTGACCAATAGGGTGATTTGTGGATACACTTTTTAAAAGCTTGGAATTAGGATGTAATACAAGATGGCAAACCATAAATGATGGATCTAATCTAGGCATATCATCATATGACCATGCAAAGTTATAAGATGCTTTATGTAGGATAGTTGACAAGTTTTTTTCTCTTCAATTGAAAGGGTAACTATTATGTATGCGATGTTGGATGTTGTGGTTGTGTTGCTGATATGTGGTTGTCATTGATATCAACACTATTAGCATTGATGATTCTGAAGGATGTATATGTCGAGGATATTGAAAAAATTATAATAAATATGTTGCAGGCAGTCTATGAAGATCATAGTGGTGGAAAGTTATGTAAGTTGATATTAAGAAGTCACACATTAAAGGGTTTATTGCTGAGCCTATCTAGTATATTGTCTGGAAGTTTAAGAGGTGCGTATCAAGATTGGAGAAAGATACGAGTTTTTGAGTTCCTACAGTAATTCTATTACTGTAGCAGGTGTTTCTAGAAGAAGAGATTATAATTTTGATGAATTGAGTTGTTGCGTATGCTCTTGAGATGTTCAATGATGTTTCTGGATCGTGCTCTATCATTGTGGTATGTTCGCGTTGATCGGTGTATTCGTGATTGAAGATTTTTCTTTTGTGTGTTCGAGTTTTCATGTTCTTGGCCAACATGATGGTGGTAGCGTGTTACAGATCATTATGGATTAAATTTTGAATGCTTGGCGTGTTCGAGGATGTTGATTTAGGTCTTCATTATGTTGTGACCGACTTAGGTTGGTACGCATTGAGATTTGTTCATGAATTGGGCCGACAGTTTGTAATTCATTTATTCCTTATTTGTGGCTGATAGAGTTGTTGATGTAAATCCATGTAGAGGATATATAAGAGCAATTGTTTCCTCATTTTGAAGTATGCTCGGTGAATGTATTCAAAGTGTGTGCAATATATGTGTGAATAAAGATCATATCATTCGAGTGTAGAATAGAGTGTGAAGAAGTTTGAGGGAAGAGTGAATAATTATTTCTGTGCCTAACTGAAACTGTCATCAAGCTTTTGAAGAAGCTAATTTCTCAGTTCAACCTCATCAGATGGATTTAATCTGATTATTTTATATAAGGCAGTGAGCCTTCCCTTCTGAGCAGTGAGCTCTAAAAAGTGTGTCTGAATGCATGTGCATTTCTTATTCATTTCTATTATACTTTTAACAGGGTATAATTGTGGATTAACCTCCATCATGGTTTTTCCCCTAACAGGGTTTCCACGCAAAAATATTGGTGTTGTGTGTTTCTGATGGGTTGTCAATTCTTTCTTTCACTATTAATTATCAGATTTGAGATTAAGGGTTGATAAAGTAAGATAAGTTTTAAATTTTGTAACAACTGATTCACCCCCCTCTTAGTTGTCTATCCTTGTTTTTCCAACAATTGGTATCAGAGTTGGTTACTCTTAAGAAGTTTAATAGCTTGAGGTGATCCGAGATGGCATCATACAAGAAGGATAGTCCCAGATTTGATGGTACAAATTACTCTCCGTGGAAAGTCAGAATGGAGTGTCATTTGAAGTGCATTGATGAACCCTTCTGGAAGATTACAAAGAAATCTTATACTATTACTCAGAATGGTCGCTCTACTCCTGATTGGATCAAAGAAGTTGAAACTAATATCAGGACTATAGAAGCATTATTGAGTGCTTTGACAGATTCAAAGATGACAAATGTGATAGGTTTGAAGACTTCACATGAGATCTGGAAGAAGTTGGAAACACTGTATGAAGGAGATGCACAAGTGAAAGTTGCTAAGCTACAAAGTCTGAAAGGCAAGTGGGAAAACATGAAGATGAGTGAAGATGAGAACATTGTTGCTTTCATGTAGAAAGTAAATGAACTAGTGATGGGTATTAGATGTGTCGGTGGAATTATGGAAGAAGATGATATTGTGGCTAAAGTGCTCAGATCAGTGCCTACTTCTTACAAAACAAAAGCACATTCTATTGAAGAGCTCAAGATAGTAAAAAATGTGACAAGAGATATGCTAATTGGAAAACTTACTGCCTTTGAGTTGAGTGAATTTGGTGAGTCTACTCCTAAAACAAAATTTGCATTTAAAGCTACTATATCCAGAAAAAGCCAACAGAGATATGATCCAAGAGAAAGTTCTAGAAAGACATTCAAATATGAAGATGAGATGAAACAGATTGAAGATGAAGAAAGAGAACTAGAAGAGATGGAAGCATTAATTGTGAAAAGAGAAGCCAGAGGTCAAGGTAAGTATAAAGGAAAGCTTCCTATTAAATGTTTCTCTTGTAGTAAAATAGGTCATTTTGCATCAAGGTGTCCTGAAAGAGTCTGTAAGTACAAACCTGACAAGTCTAGATTTCAAAAGAAATGTTATTATGCTGAAGAAGGTGTTACTGATGATGAATCTGATAAAGAAAATGGAAATGAAGATGGATGGGTATTCATTGCTATTAATCAAAATGGTCCGTTTTCCACTAAATATGCTAACAATCAGAATATTGAGAAAGTTGTTGTAGCCAAAATTGATGAAAAGGATGAGTGGGTGATTGACAGTAGATGCTCACATCATATGAATGGTGACAAAAGCAAGTTTATAAGCTTGGAGAAATATGACAGTGGTCTTATAAGATTTGGAGATAACAATTTAAGTGTGATTTGTGGCAGAGGCACTATTTCTTTTGGTGGTAAATATAACATTGATGATGTCCTATATGTTGAAGGATTGAAGCATAATTTGTTGAGTGTTGGACAAATGGTTGACAAGGGATACAATCTTCAGTTCAAAGATGGAAAATGCAAGATTTTGGGAAGCTCTGGAAATGTAATTGCTTCAGGTACAAAGACAAGGGGTAATATTTTTCACTTAAGTGCTGCTAGTGAAAGTTGTTTAATTGCTCAAGTTGATGTAAGATGGTTATGGCATAGGAGGCTGTGTTATGTGAATTTTGATAACATTGTCAAAGTAAGCTCCACACAAGTAGTCAAAGATCTACCTAAGTTAGTAAAGCCTACTAACACCATATGCAAGGAATGCCAGATGGGAAAGTAGACAAGAATTTCTTTTCAGAGCAAACAACATTATTCTAATGGAGTACTGGAGCTGGTACATACTGATCTATGTGGTACATCTAGAATCAGAAGTCTACAAGGAGAAAGGTACTTTATGTTGCTTATTAATGATTACTCTAGGATGATATGGGTTGATTTCTTGAGAGAAAAACATGAAGCACTAGAAAAGTTCAAATGTTTCAAAGCTATGGTAGAGAATGAGACAGGTCTGAAGGTTAAATGCTTAAGATCAGGTAGAGGTGGTGAGTTCACTTCCCAGGAGTTCAATTCATTTTGTGAAGAGCATGGAATCAAAAGATAGTTATTTGCTCCCCAGACCCCTCAACATAACAAAGTTGTTGAGAGAAAGAACAAAACAATTTTAGATGCTGCCAGAACTATGATGTTGGAAGGTAATGTTCCCCATATCTACTGGAGAGAAGCTACAAGCACTGTTGTATATACTATCAATCGGGTAAATGTCAATGGTAATTCTACTAATACTCCTTTTGAGTTGTGGTTTGGTCATAAGCCTACTGTTAAGTATTTCAAAATCTTTGGAAGTAGATGCTATATCAAGAGAGATGAAGATATTGGCAGGTTTGATGCTAGAAGTGATGAAGGAATCTTTCTAGGTTACTCTACTAAGAGCAAAGCTTACCGGTGCTACAATAGAAGATTGAAGAAAATGGTTGAAAGTTCAAATTTCAGAGTTGATGAGGATATTGAAAGGTCATCCAGATATTGTGGATATGACTCAGATGATCAACAAGATAGTACAAATAAAGGAAAGACTACTTAGACACATAATCAAGTTTAAATTGTTTCGGTGAATCAAGAGAATCATGAAGGAGAAGCTAATGGAAGTACATAAGAGAGAACAAAAGAATTAGAAGTCAGAGTGAATCCCAAAGTCCCAAGGTATGTAAAGCTAAATCATTTTGAAAGCCAAATTATAGGAGACAAGAACAAAGGTGTATAGACTAGAAGAAAAATTGCAGAAGATTATTGTCTGATTTCCAAGACTAAGCTTCACAATGTCAATGAAGAATGTAAAGATGAATATTGGATGGAAGCAATGAAGGAAGAACTGATGCAGATAGAGAAAAATGATACATGGATTCTTGTTCCCAAACCTCAAGATAAAAATGTGATTGGAACCAAATGGGTCTTTCAAAATAAGCTGAACGAACAAGGTGAAGTGGTCAGAAATAAAGCAAGACCGGTATGTAAAGGGTACTCACAGATGGAAGGTATTTATTTTGAAGAAACCTTTTCCCTTGTTGCTAGAATTGAAGCTGTAAGGTTGTTTCTTGCTTATACTGCTTTCAAGAATTACAAAGTCTATCAAATGGATGTGAAGTCAATATTTTTGAATGGTGAATTAGAAGAAGAATTTTATGTTGAGCAACTAGATGGATTTCAACTGATTGATGAAAAAGACATGGTATGTTGGTTGAAGAAAGCATTGTATGGAATTAAGCAAGCCCCTAGGGCCTAGTATGCTAGATTGGATAAATACTTGTTGAGTCTTGGATTCAATAAAGGTACTATTGACAACAATTTGTATTTCAAGGTGGATAAGGATAAAGAGTTGATTATTGAAGTCTTTGTTGATGACATTATTTTTGAAGGTGATGATGACTTATGCATGAAGTTTGCTAATGAAATAAAAAGTGAATTTGAGATGTCAATGATAGGAGAGCTAAAATTCTTTTTAGGATTGCAAATTACTCTGTTAGATGATGGAATATTTATATCTCAATCCAAATATGTAAGAGAGCTACTGAAAATGTTTGGCATGGAAGATTCAAAGCCTGTAGGTACACCCATGATAGCCGGATGCAAGTTAACACAAAATGATGATTCTCCTAAGGTTAATCAAACAAGGTACAAGTCAATGATTGGTGGATTGCTCTATTTGACTTACACAAGACCAGACATCATGAATGTTTTATGCATGGTTGCTAGATATCAAGATGATCCAAAGGAATCACATGTGACTACAATATAGAGAATTTTCAAATACTTGAAAGGAACAGTTGATTTTGGGCTATGGTATCCTAAGGATGATGATCTAACTCTGAATGCCTTTACAGATGCAAATTGGGCAAGAGATGTGGATGATAGGAAAAGTACAGGTGGTGGTGCATTCTTCTTGGGGAAGAAGCTGGTGTCTTGGCTAAGTAAAAAGTAAAATTCCATTTCCCTATCTACTGTTGAGGCAAAATATATTGCTGCTGAAAACAATTGCACTCAAGTAATGTGGATGAAGCAGATGTTGAGAGATATCAGAATTGAGTATGATGAGCCTATTGCTATATTTTGTGACAACTCAAGTGCCCTAAAAAAATCTCAAAGAATCTGGTGCTACATTCAAAGAAAAAGCATATATTCACTGGAAGGCCAATCCGACGTCGATGTCCTTGCAGGTTGAACTCTAAAATGAGGTAAACCACAATGTCAAAGTTTTTTCAGAACTAGGATTGATTGGGCACTTCAGGGGTTTTTGGCCCCACTTGTGTGACCTCCATAAATGGATCTCTGAACATTGGGAACTTATGGTAGACAGTTGTATTCAAATCTACCCAGTTTAGAGAGGTTTATTTATTGTTGTTTTTGAATCTATGAATGATAGAAACAAAATTCTATGTGATTATTTTTGGAGTTGGGAGGAAAAAAATTATCTATCTCTTAAGCCATGGCATCTGGCTTTTAATCTTGTAATAGAGAAATTTGAAAAAGTGCCATTGTGGGTGAGACTTCCAAACTTTCCTCTTCATCTTTGGTTTGAATCCTATTTGGAAGCTATAGGAAACTCCTTAGGGAGTTTTTTGATGATTGATGATGATTCTTCAAATCTTATGCATTCCACATAGGCCCGAATTTTAGTGGAATGGAAGTTACAAAGGCTCTTGCAGAAGAGATTTCAATCAACACCTCCAAAGGATGTTGGATGTAGCCCTTGGATTATGAAGGTATTTCTTTCCGTTGCAGAAGATGCTTCCAAACTGGGCATATGGTTGTGCAATGTGTAAAGCATCGAGTTCTCAAACCAGTGACTTGGTCGAAGGATGTGTCACACTAACATTATGCTGTGGAGAAACAAGGTGAGAAGAAGGAAGAGCAAGGAAAGAGCTACTCTCAGGCTGTGAGAAACTCGGAACCACAACAGCCAAATGGGGCCTCAGAGAAAGGGGGTCGAGACTTGTTGAGGGACCTACCATGAATGGTGCTGAAGTGGTGAAGGTGGATGAATCTTTGGCTGAACAAAACATTGGGGGTGCTAAAACCCTGAAGTGTAGGGAGAAAATAGGGTCAGTGAGGGTCCATGGAATGGAAGCAGTGAATGGCCCCTTAGAGGGTCAATGTGGACAATTTGTATGTGGAGATAGTAGGGAGGTTGGGACACAACATGACACATCTAAGGAATGGCAGAAGAAGGCTGCAAGGATGGAGGAGGGATGGTAGATTGTGAAGGGGAAGAGAGGAACCAAAGGTAAAGTACATGTTCTAAATGTTGGATGTCTTTGATGGGGTTTGTGTGTTTTTGTTTTGAGTATTAGTTTTTCTACTGGTGTCCTCTTCAAGGGGAGATGGTGCCCCTTGTCACCATCCCTGCTTTGGGGCAGGATAAATCCCGGATTAACCTCAACAAAATATAATCCTATTACTGATCAAAATAATAATAATTATTATTATTATTATAAAATGGAAATGATGTATCATTATTGCATTTGGATGCTAGATCAATTTGTTTTGTTATTAAAAATTGTCATTTCCCCTTGTGATTTGTGACTCTATTTTCCCTTGTATTGGTATCAATCTCTTGTGTACTTGCTCCAATCACACAAAATAAAAATAAAAAATCACTAAACATTCTCTTTTCATTTTATTTTAAGTTTGTGTAGTTCATGCTAACACAACATACATGGATTAGTGATTATCAGTTTCAATGAATCATGAAACTCGCCCACACCTTGCAATAACTACAATAATATCCAATCAACTATATAAAGGTCAAATGTTAACTATTTACTCTCATTCTCAATGAAAATATTATGATTTGCATCAGTAGTTTGGGTTTAGTTACCATATTTTTCAAAATATTTTTTTTTATTTATATAATCCTTAAGGAATACTCTCTTGAGTTGAAGTTGATATTAAAGTATATGAGAGAAAACTCACTCTTGCAGTATTGACCTTGAACCCTCCAATGTTATATTGATAAGCCAATTTCACCCACTTGATGACAACCCTAGCCTTGTAAGTGGAATTTTATTCTAGGAAGTGGAGTAGGTATTTTGGGACCCATTAAAATGGAATCGTTGTTAGGGAGCAACTATTAAGATAACTAAATATCATTATATATTTCAAAATATTAGTGTGTTTATAGTTGTTTTAGTTATAATAGTATGTTTATTTTCTATAAAATCTTATATCCCATAAAGGGAGTGGTGAATTTTTTGTAAGAATTCAATTTTAGTAAATTTATCATTACCATGGATAGAAGATAGAGAAGACATAAGTTTACACAAGGAGGTAATGAAGGTAATATGATAAATCAATGTGCTAAATGAAAGATAAGAGGAAGGTGCTTGAACAATAAAATAAAAATTTCATTCCTAAGGTTCAATGCCAACCTATACAAATGAATGGTATTTCCATTAACAAAGTAAATACCACCAACATAAGTGATTCTAAAAGTGACTAGGGGATATTATCAAGATACATACTTGTGGATGTTTATACTAGGAAGGGGATACAAAATATTTATATTATCCCTCCTTCAAATCAAGTAAATTTATGCATACCTAATGTAAATGTGATGACTATAGCACCAAGTGAGCCTCTATCAAAGTACACTTTGATTGATATGGGACTGATTTTGAGCCAAGTGATAATTTCTTTAATTTTATTAGGGGCTCTTATAATCCTAGAACATAGAGGAAAGGTTGTGTCTTTTATTTCTAAATTTGTTCCTTAAAAATCAACCAACATCCCAAATGATGAAGAAAAGATAGATTTAAGAAAGATATTGTAGAAGTATGCCTCGGTGCTTAATATTCAACTAATCGTAGACCCCTTCTATACCGCATTGATCATCAATTGGTGGCTACTCCACAACTACATGCTTGACTCAAGAGAATCCAACATTGTATTGACATTGCAAGTGATGAATGACCTTGGGATACAAGCATCTAAGTCTTAGGGAAAATTCTTTGTCATTGATTCTAGAGGTGAAATTTCATTCGCATGGTAAGTGATGTGGAGGTCTAGTTGGTTACTTACTTGAACAAGGTCTTCACAATGAACATCATAGTTGTATATTATACTCCTAAATGGGGAATGTTGTTATCTATAAAATGTGCATATTATATTGTTAAAATCATACAAATGGACATATCCTATGCAACCATTCCTTTGTATGGTGAGAATGTGAAGTGTCCTAGGGAGAAAATATTCCAAGATAGCATTGAAGATAGGTATAAGTATCTTGATCATGTAAACCTATTAGATACTAGTATTGATCATATGATAGGTTTTTGTAAGGAGTTTGAAATTGAAAAAGATACCCCTACTTCACTAAGTGTTGATAAGGATTTGAGTGATGGTCTCTCAACTATGTTCTTCAATGATGCCATATCAAGAGAAGGTAATGATGTCAGCACTATGTTAGTTTCTCTAGATATAAGGAAGCATAAATTTTCTTTCAAGTTAACCTTCTAGTACACTAACAAAATTGTTGAATATGAGGTCTCGTTGATGGGTTTGAATGTTCCTCATAAGCATGGAGTTAGGTGCCTTAAAATTCATGGATATTAAAATCTTGTAGTATAGCAAGTGAAAAGCACATATGCAACTAAAGAAAATAAGGTCATTATTTAATAAAGTGTTGTTTGTGATAGCATGAAATTTTTTCATTCTATTGGTATTGAATGGATGGATAGAGGTGAAAATGATAAGGCTAATACTTTTGCAATTACAACATTAGGGTGTGATTTGAATGTAGAGATTCCTTTATTTCAAAAAATCATTAAATTTTTAGTGAGACCCACCATACTAGATAACATATGAAACTATCAATTATTTGATGACAATCAACGTATCTATATGTTCTTGAATGGTATGGACAAATTTGATAGTCAACTCATTAATTAGTAGTTGATGGTTGAAATGGATGATGTCTAAAGGAAACCTTGTTTGGGAATGAGGTAGTGCAATTGAAAAGAAACACTATTCCAAAGGGTTAGTTTCCTTATAAAAAAATTGATAGTGGAGACCACTGCAAGAATAAGAACAAGTCAAATCATGAAGATAATGTTGAGGGAGTGAACTTGAATGTGTAAATTGGTAAGAAGTTGAAACCTCATGAGAAGCAAATATTGAATTCCCTATTGAATAAATTCAAAAAATATTGTATGTTCATATGAGGACATTTATGAATATAGGGATGATTTGTTTCAACATATTATCCCACTTCAACCTAATGCTAAACAATCCAAGTAGATACAAAAGCCTAACAGTTCTACCTTAGTTTTCCATATGCAAAAGGAGTTGATAAAGTTGAAGGAATCTAGAATTATCAAAGCCATTAAGATATTCTGAGTGGGTGTCTAATCTTGTCCCAGTAAGAAAAAATAATAAATAAATAAGGTTGTGTGTTGATTTCTGAAAGCTCAATGTTAAGTCCCTCAAAGATAATTATCCCCTTCTAAGTATGTATCATGTACTATAGTGAGTAATAGGATTAGAACTAATGTTCATGATGGGTGGTTTTTTAGGCTACAAGTGGTTGTCAAAGAGTTTAAGAAACATAAAATGAAATTCACTACTTTGTGGGGTATGTATTTCTATAAAAGGATGTCATTTGGTTTGAACAATGTAGGATTGGTTTTTTAGAGTGATAGATGTGGATTTTGCTAGTCTCATTGATTGGATTATGGTGGTATACCAAGATACCTAATTTAATATCCAAAGGAAAGAGGTTTTATTTTGACCCCATCCTTTGACAAAATTTTCCCTAGGAGCTTAGCCTCCTCAACACCAAATTGACACTTTTTGGGATTTAGAGAAATATGATACTCCAACCATATTCTAAAAAATAACGCAAAGCTATAAGCCTTATCCATAATCCCAAATCTATAAATGGAATACAACCATTTTTGGGTAAATCAACTTTGTTAGGAGATTTTCTCCTAGCTTTTATAAGAAAACCAAGGCTATAAGAAAATTCTCAAGAAATAAGAATCAATGGAATGGAGTACAAAACCAGCTAAATCCTTTAGGGATATCAATAGGTTATCCTAGATTACTCTAAGCCTCTCCAAATATTATATTTTTATTCCTTTATTGTTGCAAGATAATAAATATGGATATGAACATTCAATAACTTTCTTCAATAATTTAATATAATCGACTAAGTTGAAGTACTCAATAGTGGAAAAACATGCTTATGCATTGGTCAAGGTTGTGAAGAACTTCAATTCATACCTTTTTGGTGCTAAAGTTATAGCATATATGTCACACGTCATTTTGAAGGTTATATTCATGCAATAGGAGGCTTCAGGTAGTAGATTCCACTAAATTAATAAGATCTAGGGGTATGACATGGAGATAAAAATACCAAGATTTTTAAGGTCCAATGCCTAGCCAAGTTGGTGGCCAATTCCAACTTGGAGGTAGTGGAGGTAAACGAAGTAAACACTGATGATGTTGATTTCATATGTAATTTAAGTAAAAACCTATGTTACAGCCCAATGTAATATTTTTTCTAGTGAATATGAATTGTTCACCATACTTAGATGATAACCAAAGGAGGACCCTTAGGCTATGGTCACAAAGGTATGTATTGGTCCAAGTTGAGCTAATGTGGAGAAATCATGAAAGAGTTTTACTTTAATTTTTGGATAGTAAGCATGATGAGGAAGTAATGAGGGAATGCCACCATGGAATATGTGGTGGAAATTTCAAGGCTAATACCATAAGGCATAGAATTTTGAGGGTAGATTTTTGGTGGCCAACATTGTTCAAGGATGTTACACAAATGATACAAAAGTGTGATGCTTTCCAAATATTTTCAAGAAAACTAAATTTAGCAAGTGCACTTCCCCTACTACCTTTTGCAATTGAGGCACCTTTTCAACAATAGGGAATTGATTTTATTGGAGAAGTACAAGAAAAATATAGAAATTGATACAAGTAAATCCTTGTGGTCATATAATCTTCACCAAATAGTTTGAGGAAATTCCAACCTACAATGCAACATCTTAGGGGTAGTTGATTTCTTGAACTTTGGATTTCCAACCAGGATCGTTACTGATAAGCCATGTGCTTTAGGTATTAGGACATACAAAATGTGTGTTCTAAAATTACTTTAAAACTAGTGCTTTCATCCCCTTATCATCCATAGAGTAATGGAAAAATTGAATCAAGTAATATGAGATTGATGAAAATCATAAAAATGATGTTGGATCAGAATAAGAAGAGATGGGATGACAAGCTCAAGTATGCTCTTTAGGTTGATAGAGTCACTTTAAAAAATTATATTGGACGTAGCCCATTTGATTTGGTTTATGGGGTGCTAATTGTACATCATTTGTGCAAAATATGGATAATCATCAATGTCATGTAGTATCCTTGAGGGTCATGACATTGACTTAATTAAATGAGCAAAAAAGGGTAGCACAAGATAGAAATGTACACCACAAGAAGATCATGAAGCATTTTCATGATAAAAATACATCACCAGTAGAATTTTAAGTTGGTAATATGGTCCTTTTGTGTAACACCAAGTCAAAGGATAAGAGAAATCATGATAAATTTGATCCCTTGTGGCTTGGGAATTATGGAATAGTTGAGAGGTGTGAACTTCATCTTTACCATCTCATGTATTTGGATGGATAATTATCTAATTTTCCAATGCATGGTTAGCATTTGAAGCAATACTTAGCTTAATTGGTGAGTGCAATATTACATATTTCATATTTTTCTCGATGTTTTCACAAGTAGTCTTGACTCATATGTTAGAGATAGTGTTTTTTTGTTCATTTTAATTTTATGGTTCTCTAGAAGATTTAGATTCTGATTATACCTACAAGAGATATGTGTCCCCAATTAGAGCCAATATTGGGACTCAAATTTGTCATATTTTTTTTTTGGATTCCCTTTCTTTATGTGTGTCATAGTATTATTTGTCCCATAGTTAATAACCAACATGAGAAATTTTAAATGGATCATCTAGCTTATAATTATTCCTTTGGATGTTGTATTGATCCCCTTTTGTCATGTTTTAATCAAATTCCCAAGTTAAAAACCAAAATTTGGCTAAGTTCTATGCTTTTTTTAGGAGCTTGAAGTCTCAAGGTTGTTTGTTCTTGCATACATTCCCTACTGATCCTAAATCTCCACTTCGATCCTTCCTGAAAAATAGCTATTTTTTGTTTGTCAACTTGTCAAAGTTTCAAGAGAATTCATCCTTACATTCCTTTCCTATCAATCCTAAAACCTTGCCTACAAGCCTTTTGAAAATGGCTAAGTGTAAAACTTGTCAACCTTTTAGATTGTCAAGGTTTCCCTTACTCTCATATCTCCTTTAAGCATCCCCAATCCTTTAATTTTGAAATTTTATTCAAAATCCTAATTCCTTTGTGTCTACCAAAAATTTTAATTTTCTTCATTCATCCCTTGGTTTCCAATTATCATATACGTCACTATCTTAGGCATCTAACTTTCCTCTTCTAACATCATCATAATTTCAAATTATCGAAGTATCTCATTCTCCCCATCTCATGGAAGGTTGGTTAATAAAGTTACAATGTTTGATGAGAAGGTGCTTTGTTGTGATATTGAAGGTGGACATACCCACATCCTTGATCCAATAGGTATATATTTCAACAAGAGACCAATGTCCTCTCCAATAAGCATAATGGTAGAGTTTGGCCCAATGGTTTGATGGATTGACAAGCAATGATTATTTTAAAAATATCATTACTTTGAAAAAAGGTTTGAGAATATTAATTTTTGATCATCCAAAGGTCTGATAAAGTATAAGGTGGTTTTTGTTAAGGATATTAAGGCCTGATGGAGCTTGGGTGTGTTTTTCTAAAAAAAGGTGCTAGATTTTTACATTTAGGGTTTGTTCCCAACTATAATGATTAACATTGAAGGTCGCTCAACCACTTAAAATCAATACTCAACCAATTTTTTTATTTAAAATTCCCTTTTTGGGTAGGATTCATCCTTGGTCATGGATTTGAAATGACTACAATGTCATGACCTAGATTTTTTCCTAAAGGTGTGTTATTTCTAGATTTTGGTTCTCACTTTGACCTTAGATAGTACTAGGGTATAGAAATAGTAGAGGAATAATCTAAAAGGTTAGAAATAAACAAATAAAATCAACTTTAGAGTAGTCGTAAGGAGATAGGGACATAATCATACCATTAAAAGGTTATTGTAAACTTATTTTTTATTTTTTGTCTCCATTAATGTATGGGAAAATTCAAAAAATGTATCACTTTTAGAATATTTTCTTCAACACATTTGTTGTTGTGAATGTAAAAAATATTTAATGAATGTGATAGGATTGTAAACTTATTACAACATTTTTTAATAGATCATATTGTGTTTTCATATGAACTTGTTCAACTCAATAAAAGATAACTAAGAAAATGATAATGGAAATAATGTATCTTGATTGTTTTAGATTCTAAATCAAGTAGGTTTTTTATTTTCTCTAATAATTTCCCCTTATTAGTTGTGACTCTATTTTCCCTTGGATTGGCACTGGTCTCTCATGTACTTGCTCCAGCCACACAAAATAAAATTTAAAAAAACATTAAACATTCTCCTTTCATTTTAGTTTAAGTTTTTGCAATTTATGATAGCACAACATATAGGAAATAGTAATTATTGGTTTTAGTAAATCATGCAAATCACCCCCACCTTGAACTCACCATAATGGTGCCCAATCAGTTATATAGAATTCATATGGTGGTTATTTTCTATCATGCTCAATGGCAATACTATGACTTGTATCAACAATTTGGTTTTAGTTATCATAGTTTTTAAAATATTTGTTTTATTTTTAGAAACATCAAGGAATACCCTCATGAGTATCAAACAAAATCAAAGTGTAGGAGAGAAAACCAACTCTTATAAATTTGACCTTAAACCCTCTATTTTTTTGTTAATGAACCAATTTCACCCACTTAATGACAACCCTAGCCTTGTAAATGGAATTTTTTTCTAAGAAGTAGAGCAATGGTCCTTCACCTTGTGCTTTAAATCACCAATTCCCCCAAGGATTCACCAAACATGATTTGACTATTTTGAGGTATAAATTTTGTTCTCCCCCCTTTTTATACTCTATCAAAATGCATGGTTAAGGTCATCACTTCGGGTGGTGAAATCCCCAAGTAGGCCTCCTAATGGGAAAGATAATGTTAGATGTTTTTGATCACCAAATATTGCATAGTGTAAGGGGAGAGTATAGACATGACTAACACACCTTATGATCTAATCTAATGTTTACAAAAGGAGAAAGTGATACTTTTGATCTCTAAGACCACACAATGCATAAGGGGAGAGAATATATATACACAACTCCTCAAACATGGGAAAAAAATTAATTAACCCTCTAACTAATTCAATGCCTAAACTAGTGGAAAAATAAAATACCTTTGATATGTGAACCTGCAAATAATTCGTTAGTAGTTTAATTTTTTAGCACTTTGACCAATGGAAAATAGTTTCACCACTTAGTTCATAGATTAAATATAAGATTAACCAAAAATCATAAAATCAAAAATAGTTGAAGTGCTAAATAATAGAGTGAAAGCACTAAAAATCACAAGCATTAAAAGATAAAGTGCAGGTGCTAAACAACAGAAGTGTTAAACTAAACCTTTTTTTTTTAAAAAGAGGGTAAAAACTTTATTAATCAACTAGAGCAATACAAAGTACAAAGCAGGAAGAAACCCAAAAGGGCCAAGAAACAACATATGAGAAATCAAGAAGCATTCATGCAACATCTCACATCCTCTATAACCCAACGCTCCAAATCCTAAGCAAGATCTCCTAGTAAACTGTCCCAATCATCCACCAACCAAGTCCCATTCTTCTCAGAAGCCCATTTGGCCAACCCATCAGCCACCTTATTCTATTCCTGAGGGATATGAGAGAAGGTGATAGAATCCAGTAAGTCTCCAAGACTGGTGATTTTCTTAGCCACCACTACAAGCTACCAACTAACATCACCAAACTGTCATCTATTTATCAAGTCTACAACCACTTGGGATTCTGACTCATAGATGATCCTTTTTCAACTGAGAGCATATGCCCTCCTAAAATCCAAAAGAATAGCCAAGGCATCTATAAGGTTATTAGAGTGTTGTCCCCTATACTCTGAAAAGAAGAACACAACCACCCCAGACCTATCTTTTCCCACCCCACCAACACTAGTGTGCCTAGGATTACCCCTTGAAGATCCATCTGTATTGATTTTAAGGACTCCATTGGGAGGAAGCATCCAATTCCCCCCCTAAAGACCTTCCCTCTAGAACTCTTGCCTCACCCAATCTTGGGTCCTCCAATACCACCCACAAAAATCCCCAAATTATGAATCACTCCAGTATCTTCAGGGTCCATCGGGACTGATAGGTCACATTTAGCATACAAAGTTTCCTACAAGGCCCCAAGAATACGATCCCAAAATTGACCTACCAGCAATGTCTTATCCAAAAAGATCCTGCAGTTGCGCTCCAACCAAAAATACCGAATAATCAGACTCGGAGCTATAGGCCACGTTGTGTGCAAAAAAGAAGTCTTCATTAGGATGGTCCCAATGTTTCACCAAATTTCATCAAGAGAAGAAGGGTGTTTGCACTGCAAATTCAAAGCTCCCCACCAAAAATGCCAAATATTCCTAGCAAAGGGCACTGAAAGAAAAGATGAGGGACAGTCTCAACATATTTTAGGCAAAGGAAACAAACTAAGGGGCCCTAAAATCCCTACTTATAGAGGTTCTCCCAGGTCAAGCACCTGCCATACACCACCAGCCAAGAGAAGAAATTGCATTTTGGCCATAAGAATTTATTCCAAATATTTTTCCACCAAGGAACTTCAACACTACCGAAGGCCTGTTTATCCAAAACCTAATACCTTGAAGCAACAGTGTACCTCCCTTTAGGACCTGACCCCAATCCAGCACATCCCTCTCCAGAAGAGAACAACAAACTCTATTAGCCAAGATGGAGGCTAACTCCCTTCTATCCTCCAAAGATCCACCCAGGGGCCATTCACGCATATCTTTCCACTGGAAGACAATAGACTGCCCCAAAGCTTGAGGGGCTTTGAAATCCATCACTCTTCTCTAACCAGCCTAAACAAAAATCCTACATAAATCCCCCAAGTGAGGATGCAAGGAGAGGATAGGCAAGAAACCATCCCAAGAGTCATGCCAAAAAAGAGCATCAGACCCTTTGCTATAGATCCAAAATAGGCCTTGTTTAACTAGCATGGCTCCCCTCTTGAGAGTATCACAGATCATAAAACCTTTCCCCAAAAGTATAAATTAAGGAACCTCAGTGCCATCCTGGCCCAAAATTGATGTTTGTGTGAACACCATATCCAGTATAGCTTAGCAGCCAAAGCTTTCCCATTCCAATCCACCCTACGCAATCCCAGACCACCATCTTGCTTTGGTCGACAAACAACTTCCCACTTGATTAAGCTCCACTTCCTTGCAAGGAGATTACCTAAACAAAGAAACTGCCTACATAGCCCCTCAAAAGCTTTGATGAAACTTGAGGGATCAGGAATCACAAAGCACCTATACATAGGTAGGGTCTGCACCACTGGCTTCAACAGAGTAACTCTACCAGCCGTAGATAGCCATCTATAGGTCCAATGACAAACCAGCCCTCAAAATTTAGCAATCACCTCCTGCCAAAAACACTAGGGAAGCGGGCACACATCTAGAGGGATGCCAAGATAGATAAAGGGGAGCTTCCCCACCTGAAACCATAAAATCCTGGCAATACGCTACTGAATATAAGTGGGGGTATTAAAAAAATAAATGCAAGACTTACTTTCATTTATGCTTTGACCTGAGGCAGCCAAGTAACAATCCAAAATCTGTCAAAAAGCAACAACTTCAACCACCTTATTAGCACCCATCAAAGCCGAATCATCCACAAACAAAAAATGGGATTGAGGAGGGAGAGATTTGCTCTATTTCCATCCTTGAATAAGCCCATCCATAACCCAGGACTTAATAAACCTTCCCAAGCCCTCAACCATCAAGATGAACAAATAAGGAGATAAGGGATCCCCCTTTCGAAGACCTCTAGAAGCACCAAATAGATCAAAGGACTCCCCATTTATGAGAATGGAAAAGGAGGGTGTCATCACACAAATCATGACCCAATCAATCCACTCCCTACTGAACCCAAAGGCTCCTATAGTTTTGGTCAAAAAACCACATTTAACTCTGTCATATGCTTTAGACATGTCTAACTTTATAAATATAGCCTTTTCCCTTGAAGAAGCCATGGAATGAATAGTCTCAACCGCAATAACTATTCCATCCAAAATCTACCTACCCGAAACAAAGCCCCCTTGTTCTTCCGAGATCAACTTATCTAGCCATGGCTTCAGTCGTTCAGCAATTAGCTTCATAATTATTTTATACACCACATTACATAAAGCAATGGGTCGAAAAAGATCTAGAGAATCAGCTCCCTCACATTTTGGAATAAGATCCAGAAACATGGTGTTCATGGCCCTCAACATTTACTTATTCCATAAAGACTCCTGCACAACCTCCAACAGATCAAGGCTGATCACTTCCCAAAATGCCTGAAAGAACTCCGAAAAAAACCCATCTGGACAAAGAGCCTTTCCTTTTTTCAGCTGGAACACTACCTCCTCCAACTCCTTCAAAGAAATAGGCTTAAGAAGAGAGGCATTCATATCCACAGTCACCAAAGGAGGAATACAATCCAAGATAGAAGCTTTCTCCTCACAAGCAGGTGGGGTATCTTCAGAAAAGAGACTAGAGAAAAAGTGAACTCCCTCACTAAAAATACCCAAAGAGGAAGAGAGAATAGAACCCTTAGGAGAGCGAAGAGAAGAAATAATGTTACCCTGTCTCTGAGCCTTCACCAAGTTATGAAAGAAGGAAGGAATCCTATCCCCTTCCTAAATCCATTCAACACAAGCCTTTTGTTTCTAAAAAAATTCCTCACGAAGCTCCCATTCCTCTAGGTCTTTTACCGCACTACCCTCTAACCTGCTCAAAGCTGCATCAAGACCCTGGTCCCGAATTTTCCTAGTAACAGAATCCAAGCACTCTATGGCAACCCTTTTCTTTTGGAATGCATTGCCAAACTAATACTTATTCCAATGTTTTAATTTATACTTCACATATTGGAGCCTCTTCACAAAGGAGTACATAGTCGTACCAAAAGTCGGTCTTCCTTCAGTCCACCATCTAGAAACCAAGCCAAGAAGACTCTCCTCCCTGAGCCACATAAGCTGAAATCTAAAAGTTTGCCTCCTAGAACCACTAGCCAGTCGAGTAGAGAATTTAATCAACCAATGGTTTGATCCTCGCCAATCCAAAATCTTGAGGCTTGAAAACCACCTATCACCAACCCAAAAATTGGAAATAAGAAACCTGTCTAATCTTTTAGAAATAGCTTCATCTCCAATCCACCTATTATTCCAAGTAAACATACCATTCAAAGGTTTAATATCCACCAGTCAAAGCCGAGCCAAATTCTCCCTAAGAAGCTCAGAGGAAGGGTCCAAATGAGGCACACCCCCCCTTTTCTCCTCAAGAGAGGCAATTGCATTGAACTCACCTGTCACAATCCAAGGAATAAAGGGATCCAATGATCTCAAAAAATTGATATGAGACCATAAGAGAATCTTACCAGGGACATCCGTCAGAGCATAAATGTTGGAAAGAAGGAGACTCTCTCTTGTCTCTAAAATCATCGCAACAAGAGAGATGGAGAATCTACTAGAGAACCACCAAATAGGAGATATTCGCCAAGGATCCCAGAAGCAAGCAAGACCTCTAGAGCTCCCCTACGCACTCACACACTGACATAATCCTCTATTCCAAATTTTAGAAGCACTCTACAACATGTTGTCCACAGATAACTTCATCTCTTGGAGGAAAACCACATCTAGAGAATGAGCATGAACCAAGTACCGAATAGTCTTTTGTATAGGGATTCTATTCATACCCTCACATTCCATGATAGCACAATCATCACGAAGGGTGAGATAAGTGAGTATCCAATGTCTTCACCGACCTAGATTCAACCAATGTCTCACCAACCAACTTAAATTTCTCCTAATCCTTCTTCCTACCCAACTTTTGGGACTTATCAGGAGCACTCTTTTTCAAAGGCTTTGTTGCACACCCAGAATAGGGGAAGAAGTGAAAGATTTACTCTTGCTAGAATCTCCAGAACTTGAACCTCTAGCTAGATAGGCACCAACAGCAACAGAGACCAAAGAAGTACCAGCCACCACATAAGGGTCCTCGAGCCCCACATCAAGGGAGAGATCCAAAGAATCCTTCCCCTCCTCAGAAGCCTCCATTGGGCTAAGAATCGAAGATGTAACAACCATAGGCTCAGGATTATGAACAGTAAGAGGGGGGAATTCACATGCATGTCAGGAGGTATCCCCTCCTCGTGAACTACATCATCCAGTGCATCAAACCTATTAAACAACCCCTCCTCATGGCGATCCCAAAAATCCCTCTTTTGACCTCGACCTCTGTTTCAAGGCCCAACAGGCACGAACCCATCTTTATCTAGAACCACCCCCTGTATGGGCCCTTTACCCCCATCGAATCTTAGATTTGAAGGAGTCATCCTATTAGTTTAGTTTCTTGTACCAGGAGCACACAGACACCTCCTTTGAAGATGACCATACTCTTGGCATAAACGACATCTAAACAGTAGAGTTTCATAGTCTAGCGGTTGAGTCCAAGAACTAGCTCCAACTGTCAAATCAATAGAGTCAAGCAAAGGTTGGCTCAAATCCATCTCCACACAAACCCACGCATAGGAAAAGATCATCTTCTCTAGAGTTTGTTGAGAGGGGCCAATCATTTTTTCCAATGACATGGCAATGGACTGCAGAATATCTCTCCTCCATCATTCAAGCAGTAGTTGAGGAAGACGAACCCAAACCGGGACCTTGGACGAAAACTCTTCTGCTAAATTAAAGCATGCATGCCATGGTTTGATGGACAACCCAACCTAATTATAAAAGTATGGGCCACCATCAAAAGCCTTATTTCAATCGAAAATGCAAGAAAAGTCCACCAAGAAGAAATTATTTGAAGCAAGCAAAACCTCGAAATCCCCCTTCGAGTTTCATGTCCTCTGAATCCAAGGATCAAGGAAAGGAAGAGAGACCCTCATTGGCAAAAACTTGCAGATTAAAACATGCTTGTTGTAATATTCTAAATCCTTGAAAACCACTTCCTTCTAAATCACCACCACCGGGTGCACTTGAGCCCTTTCCAAACAACCATTAATATTTTGCACTTTAAACATCCTGATCCTAGACAAACCCATGCCAAGAAAAGGTAGAATGGGAACCCCTTCACCTACCTCCATCATCACATCATCCTTGGCACCTCCTCCATTCCACCATTTAGGGCCATAAGATATCCACCCAGCAGACCTTATCCAACCACACCACTTCCCTAGACTAGGCTGCTACCAACACCTACCCACCAGGCATACCAAACAAAGCCACCCAAAGCCCCCACACCCATGCTCCACACACCAGCTTGCGCAGCTAAGAAAAATCCCAAGCAGACCAAATTGTAACCTCACCGCACAGCTGAACAAAGGCTTGGTAATGTGGACCCCAAGCGCAAGAATAAAGGGCCTCGCCAAGCCCAAAACACCACCCATAGGCCATTCCAAGGAGATAGATAGCAGTAAATAGACTTGCAAAGACACGAAGAGAAGGAGAAAATACATAAAAGGAACCAAACCCCCAAACGCGCTCCAAAAAAAACCCCCAGGCAGAAAAATCACAGTAAAATCGATCTCCCAGACAGTCGGTGCATGCACTCACCCAACTCAACATGCAGCTCAGGCCAAGATGGCTGCAAGTGCACATAGAGAACCCAAAGTGAGCACCATTTTTTTAACCTCCTAAACTAAACCTAGAAGTAGCTTCCAAAAGTAGAAACATTTTTTTATACTTGATACTAGAAGCACTAATCAATAGGTCTAAAGTGATAAAATAAAACAAAAGTGTTGCATAATAAGTTAAAAGTGTAGATCTACATAGAGTCAAAAATATTAAATATTTTTGTAAAACAAAGAAAAAACAATAGAAATAGAAGGGTGAGAAATGGTTAAGATGAAAAAAATAGACTAGCTAACACAAAAAAAAATAAAAAAAAATCAATAGAAACCAAAAAGAGAATAGGTGGAGAATAAAAAGATTTAATGCAGTAACAAAAGAAATAATCCATAAAGTGCAAGCACTGGACTATGCTAGACAATAAATCCTACAAGAAAAGTTTAGTTTTCTTATAAAATAGAGGGTTAAAACAACAAAAAGATAGTAAATTAGTTAAAACACACACACAAGGAACACAAATAGAGTTAGAAACCTACAAACATCAATAAGAAACAAAATGAAAATGACTAAAAAATAGAAGCATTAAAAACCAGTGCACAAGTGCCAATGAACAGGGGAAAAGTGCCATTCTCACAGTGGAAGCGCTAAAACATAGTTCAAAAGTGTTATTTTGGAACTTGGGATGTGAAAATCATAAAAACTCAAAATAAATTCTTAGTAAATAAGGATGTGCATCCAACCAATTATACCAAAATGAAAACAAGGAATCCAAATAAAGAAAAAATACAAAAGATAAGCATACAAAACAAATATTTGACATCAAATGAAGCTTGCTCCTTCAATCCAGTGAAAATGGAGTGCATCCTTGCTCACTCGATATGATCACAAATGCTTGTTTTATAGTCATTTATTGTAATGCGGATTGCTCTTAAATCATACAAGAATAATACTGATGTATTTAATGGATTCTTGAAGGAAAATGAGAGACATGGATTTGCTTGTAAGTGGATTGTTGAAGAATGTTTGTGAAGGCTTCAAATTATATATTTTTGGTGTTAAATATAGAGGGCTAGGATGAATTATGTGATGGAGGGCTAATATTGAGTGAGAGGATGGAGACTTAGCCTTGTTAAAAGGGTATACTTGGGAAAGTGGCATGTGGCATGTGGAAGAAGGATACGTGTGCTCCCACATGTGTGAGCACACATAAAGAGAAGATTTGGAAAGTGTAAGAGGAGGGGAAATCTAGGAGTGACATGTGTGAGAAAGAGGAAAGTGTAGGGTGACTACACGTGTGTGAAAGAATCTCACTCATGTGTGAGAAACCAATGATGGGTCAAGTAGGAGGATGAGGTGGAGGATGATGGAGACCCATTCAGGCACACACATGTATGAGCATTGAAGAGGGAGACACTTGTCACATGATGGAAATTTTGGGGATTTAGAAGAATATTAAATTGGAGAAAATAATAATGAAGGTTAGGAGAGGGATTAATTATCTAATTAATCAAGATTAGAAGAATTATTGAGTGGGGGCTATGGTTGAGTTAATTAAAATTAATCAACCTTAGAAGAAAGGGGTAAACATAATTTAATTAATTACAAGGGTGAATAATAATTAATTTTAGGAAAATAGAAAGGCGGTGAATTATGGGAAATAATTAATTAAATATTTAATTAATTAATTACATTGTGGATGGTTGATTTTGGGGTGTATACAAGAATGACTAGATGTTGATGGAGGTATTGGGGTTGCATTGCATTGCATAGATACAAAATATTAATGCAAATAGGGATTTATTAACAGTACTAAATAGTGGTGGCATTCAAAGACATAATTATTTTATCTCTTCATAGGGGAGATGATGGTGATATTGGAGGATGTGTGGAGAATAGTACAAATCTCAATTCATGGTGAGAGACTGTATCAAGGTGCAATAAATATACAAGGATAATTGTGGCAGTTGTTGAGGAGAGCATATCTTCCCATTTAGGGCATGGCTCTAGATATTGATGCATGTGTGGGGAAGGTACATTAGGTTACCTTGGAATTGGTTGCATTTATTAATAACATATTGATCATTAATAAGAGTGAGAGGTTCTTCATTATATTTTTATTGAATATGGTGGTAGACATGGTGGAGATGGGGACTTTATTTGTGTGGGCTTCATGTGTCTTGGTTCACTTGTATGGGAAATTATATTTGATCATGTATTAGGGTGGGTGGAGCATAATGGATATGAAACTGTTATATAGGTATGATCTTAGGATCAATATGGATTGAGGGTGTGCAAGCACCATAACTAGTAGATGATCTAGTAATGTATAGATGGAGGATTATGTAGGATGGATTGTAAAGACACCTAAGAGAGATTAGTTATTACAAGTGGATGGTGGATGAGCTAATGGTTGTATATATTATATGGAATACATAAAAGGTCATGTATGCTTGGGAAGAAAATGAAAAATTTCCCTTGAGATTCACTAAGAAACCATGCCATATTATTGAGAAATATTGACTTGATAAGATGATGAAGCAATTTGGATTGTATCAAGATGTCCCCACCCTACCACATCCATGGACATGGGTAGTGAGAGAGATAATATACTAGGTTAATGAGTGGATAGGTAGGATGTGATTAGAATCTAGATTATGTTAGTGCTATTGAAAAGGGATGAGTTATGAGATATGATATATAGTGATAATGGTTGGATATAAGGCTTCATGGGTGGGAATCAAGCCCAAGTAGTTTATGTTACTATTTTATCCAATCACTAGGGATATGGGGTCATGATTTAAACAATGTTGAGAGCATGAAACCATTAATAGAACTGTGTATTCAAGAGAGTGTGGGTATATATGGTTCTAACAATGATAGTGGTATCATTACTAGTAAGGGGAGTTAGAGGAGGATATGAAAGAGGGGGGGGGGGGAATATAGCTTGATGTTAGATTTTTCTTATATAGGAATAGGTAGTAGAGGCTAGGCTAGCAGGGTCATTAGATGTAGGGAGGCTATAGAGAGAATGTGTGTAGAAATTGGGTACAAGAGTAAAGGGACACTCTAAAGCTATTACCAAGATATTATTTAGGTAAAGAAGGGTGAGTTGTAGGAAAAGAGGGATGTTGCATGGGAAAAGAGGTATGTTGCATAGGAAGAGAGGTGGTGACTTAGATAGGATTCAGATTAGCCTAGAAATTTTTTAGGCTCATATGGCATGTCCTAAGCATTAGAAGATGTGATAAGGTCCTCAAAAGGGATGTATAATATGTGTTGTGATAGAATCATTACCATAGATCATTACATGAGAATGATGTACTAATAGAGAAAATGGAGCACACATTTATAAATTACTTGAGTGCTTAGTTAGGGGGTTGAAACATATTAAAGTTAGTCACTAGTCCATTGCAACCACCACCATCACTAGGGCCATATTCTCGGTTACAAGAGGGAGAAGGATATAATGACAATCATGATTGATCAATCACATGGATGATATATTTTCGTGAGGCCATGTGTCATTTTTTAATTTTTGAGATGTTTATACATACATTCAATAATGATATATGATTTTTAAATTGATTCATGGATTGTGTTATATGATGGATTCATGTATGAATGAATTTTAATTTATGTTTATGGGTGGTTATTCATAATGTATATATGTATTATGATTAATGGATGGATATTCTGTGATTTAGAGATACATATTTTATGTGATAATGAATGTATATTTTTAATTTGTATTCTTATTATGACTGAAAGGAAGTCAAGTATGCGGAAGAAACTTCCTACACCAATCTAAGTGGGGGAGATAGTGCAATTTTTTCTATAATCCCTGAATAGTTGTAGCTATTAGATGCACATACAGATAAAAAAATAAACATGCAATAAATCAATATACCATAACACTAGATATACATGGGGAAAACCCTTTTGAAAGAAAAAACCCACACTCCAAAAGAACAATGGTTTATATTATCAGTAATTGAATATCGTTATAATACAATCTCCAGATCTGATCTCATTAATAGGAATCTTTGATCAATGATAAGATTTTGGAATCAATCTAACAACATAACAATACACGTGAAGTATTCAAACTTATACTACAATGAAAAATGGACAAGTACCAAATTAATACAACTCCACAAGAGAATATGGATGCCTAGGATTTCCACTTGGGATTAATCCAATGCATGCATGCCTTTCTTGAGTCTCCTTGACATGTAAAACACTTGCATGGATGCAACAACCTTGCACGATGTGCAATTTCATAATTGAGACCCACCTAATTTGTTTTTCCTATTTCTAATAATTATCCCCTCATGCATAGGACCTCTCAAACATGAAATGCACCTACATGCATGCAAAAACCTTTCATGTATAGGTTCCTTAATCCTATGGGTCCCATGTGTCACATTTTTTCATACATAACTCTTCCAATGTCATAAATTATCATAATCCATTATAGAGTGAAATCTTACGACTCATGACACATGCCACCAAACTAGATTCACGGTGGGGTCTACCAAGTGGGACTCCTACTTCTAAAATTTTTGTTTCCATGTCATAGACATAACCTCCATGTATGATGCAACCTCAACCAGTAGGTCCCACAAAGTGATACAACATAGTAGGCATAAAATATTGGCATAGAATAAATAAATAATCGACTAATTAAATGCTAGGAGCTGCAAAGGTTGAGATTCCCTAATCCCAACATTCTCTAAATTTTCAAAGACCTTTCAAGAATCAAATAGCAATTAACTACAAGTAGAGTTGAGGCCCATAGAATCGAAGCACCATATGAACTTATTATTACTCATGATATTTTTCAATGCATTACCAACATTTTCCAAAGTATCGACTTTCTCCAACATCACTTTTCCATCTTCCACCATGTCACAGATAAAATGGAATTGAACATTAATATGCTTCATTCTGGCATGGAAAGTAGGATTCTTTCCAAGAAAATGACACTCTGATGATCACAAAAAATGGTAATTATTCCTACGTCAAGACCAACATTTGAACACAAATGTATAATCCAAATGGACTACTTCCAAGAATGAGTAGTTTTCATATACTCTTCTTTTTTTGTGGAAAAAGTAACTATAGTTTTTTGCTTACTCATCCAACTAATAGAATCACCAAACATCATGAATACATATCCATTGGTGGATCTTCTACTATCAATATCACCTACCCAATCTAAATACACATATATATGAATATAAACTAAATTTCAAGGTCCAAAAGGATAACCATGAAAATATATAGAATACTTAGAAGTGTCCCACAAATATTGTTTAACTACATCCTAATGTACTCATCCAATATTAGCCATAAATCAACTTAGTATTCCCATTTCTTCGGAAATGTTTAGCCTCATACAAATCATAACATACATTAAGCTTCTAGTAGCATTCACATAAGGTAATATGCTCATGTCCTCCATCTCAGTAGGATAATTTGGATAATCCTTCATAAATAACTTTGTCCCTTGAATAATAGGAACAACCAATGATCTACAAGATGCCATGTTGAATCTCTCCAACATTGAATGTGCATAATTACTCTCACTTAACCTAAGTTTTTTGCTAACTTTATCTCTTTTGATATCCATTCCTAAAAGATGCCTATTTGAGCCTAAATATTTCATTTCAAATTGTCCCAACAACTGAGAATTCAAATTAAAATTAAAATTTTACCATCCCCAAAAATAACATATCATCTACATACAATACAATTATGAGAATGTGATCATTATCAGTCATTTAATAAACACAATGATCAAATTTTCATCTCATAAATTCTAAGTTCAACACAAAGGTAATAAACTTTTTGTATCATATCTTAGGAGACTATTCCAAACCATATAGAGACTTCTTCAACTTCCAAACTAGATTTTATTTACCTTTGACAATGAAATGTTTTGGTTGTGATGTATAAATTTCTTCCTCCAAGTAATCATGAACGAATGTTGTCTTCACATCCATTTTCTCAACTTGTAAGTAATAATTTGTAGCAACTGATAATAAGAGTTGAATGGATGTCAGATTTTCTACAAGAGAAAATATTTCACCATAATCAATTCCCTCCACATGAGAATACCCCTTCATGACCAACCATCCTTTATTTTTCTCAACACTACCATTAGGACCAAAAAAATTCTTGAACACCCATTTACAACCAACAATTTTATGTCCTTTAGGAAAAGATACCAAATCCTATGTATTGTTTTTCTTCAATGCAATCATCTCTTCATCCATGGACTTTATCTAGGAATTTTCTTCACTCATACACATAGCCTCTTTTATAGTCCTTGGCTCATCATTATTAAAAATTGAATAAAAGTACAACTAGAATCCAACAATGAATAGCCAAACCTTTCTAGATACTACCTAACTCATATAGAACTCCGTATGGTTGAGGATGAGGTTCTTCTTCTTCAAAAATTTCAATGATACTCCTCATCATCAAGTCCAATAGGTGCATGTATTTCATTTTTTATAAAATTAGGTGGTACATGAATTACATCCTTTTCCTTCTATTCTTTCTCTAGTTATAGAAGAATAGAAGTTTTCAACTTTGAAAATCACACTTATGTTGTACATAATAATCTTAGCCACTAGATCCCAAAGCTTGTACCCTTTCACAATGACACAATAGCCCTTGAAGATACACTTAATTTCCTTAGTCTATAACTTATCCCTCTTCTCATTTGTCATATGTGCATATGAATCACAACCAAGTACTCTAAGATATCTCAATGAAGGCTTCTTACCCAAATAAAACTCCATGGGTGTATTATCAACAAGCACTGATGTAGGAGATCTATTTACTTGATAACATACAATGGCAACAACTTCACCCTAGGATTTTTATTCAATGCCAACTCCACTCAGCATACTCCTAGGAGCCCTCTCCATCAATATCCTATTCATCCTCTCTAAAATTCCATTCCGCTAAGGGGTGTATGGAGTTGTCTTATACCTTTCAATCTCATGCTCTTTACAAAACTTGTCAAATTCTTTCAAATAGAACTCACCACTATTATCAGTCCTCAAATACTTAATGTTTTTACTAGTTTGATTTTTAACCAAGGCTTTAAACTTCTTAAACCAACTTTTATTATAGTCATCAATGAATGAAACAAAATATACAAATTTTGATAATGAAGGAATATTAATAGGACCAAACACATTAGAATGAATGTAGTCCAAAACCCCAAAATATTTGTGACGACTAGAATAAAACTAAACACATTTTTTATTTCCATAGATGCAATGTTCACAAAATACAAACACAAGATTACAATCGTCAATATCCTCTACGAGGAATTTATATTTTAGGGATTTAAGACCCTTCTCACCAATATGGCCAATTTTCTAGTGACATAACATTATTTTCTCTATTGGAAGCCTCATCTCTAGAGAATGAGCACCCTTATGTGCTCAAATTCATGACCATAAAAATTAGATGCAATAGATTTATTCACAACTCGATTTGATGATGAGGATGAAGAATCTAAGGATCTTTAATGTATCTTATCAGAAGAAACATTGCACTAAATAGTACATGCATCCAACTTGAATAGGGTGCCAATCCAAAAAACTTAGCTAAAACAATAGCTCCTCTCATCATCTTACATCCTCCACTCAAAGAAACAACCTACACACCCACATCATTCAACTTTCTTACTGAAAGTAGGTTTCATTCCAAACCCAAGATATATAGTACACCATCAATCCCTTTTACTCTACCATCAAGGAATGAGTCATCACTCAAATACACGTTCCCACTGTCAAACTCTTCATAATTCAAGAACCAAATCCTATGTGATATCAAGTGAAAAGATGCATTGGGGTCTATCAAGCACACATCTTCATATGTGTGCATTGTCAAGGCTAATGAGCCCTAAAAATGTCCAGTTTCCTTGCCTTAGTTTTATACTTTTTATCATATTTTTGCTAAGTTCTAAAGGCATTTCCAAACACTTTTATATATTTTAAGTATTTAAAAGCATTGAAGATGATATACTATATTGATAAATGATTGTGTGATCTTTGAATGTTTATAGAATTTAGTAGAGTTCTACGATTAATTATAGTTGTTAATAATGAAAAAATCCTTTGAGAATAAAACTAACCCCTACAGTGAAGGATTTGTCAACCTGCAACAAAGAGACTTTCAACCCACAATAGAAGGATGTCGATCTGCCACAGTTAGAGGAGGTGATCAACTACAACATGTGCATTTTCCCAAGGTTGATGTAGGTTATGGTCAAAATATGTGAACATGATTATTCATGGATCACTCCATCTTTTCACTTCCTATTATTAATAAATTGTGGAGGAAATAAGAGTATTGTTCTAATGGTGTATATAGAAGCTTGTAATAAAGTTTTTCATGTTAGGCACATATTCAATTATAACCATCTTCTTAATTAATGTAGAGTCTTTATTAAATTATAGCACTCTTATTTTCACTTGCTTTTATTTTACAAGAAGCTAAGACCTAGTCATCTTCCTATGTTTTTGGAAGAGTTGACAATTGCTCATAGTATTTTTCAATTCTATAATAAGAGGACTCTCACAAATCTTGTACATATGTATGATCTTGTGAGAGATCAAGCAGATAGATTTATATATTAAATAGATTGAATATAAATCTTGTTATTAAATACTCTATTTTTAAACTTTTGTATGTTTGAACTGCAATAAAGAAGAGTACACCAATTTCATGAATTTTTGAGTTAGGGTTTGAAGGAAGACATTATGGATTACAATAACTCAAGAAAGGGCCACTTGAGGTAATACAAAATCTATATTAGTCTAGATTATTATTTGATTTTTGAGTTATATTTTTTGCTTCACATTATGTAGAGTTGCTAATAGGCAATTAAATGATATTGAATTTCACATTGCAACACAGATAGTCATTAAGCTACATTATGCATAGGAATAATTACCTGTGTTGGTGTGAATGGGGTTATTTCCTAAATAGTTATTAGTGAGGACCTTTTCTCATTATTATAAGTTTACTTAGGAGTTAAGTTTCTTAGTTGTCATTTTTAGAAGTTAGTTATAATGGGGCCATGTCTCATTATTTACTTTTAGTTATCTAGGCATTTAATAATTCTCTCATACATTTAATATTTGCATTATAAAATTTAATGCTTTTGTCCTAGATTGTTATGACTTAGTTGTCTCAAGTGATAGGATTAAGACACGTGTCATAAACTTGTATAATCCTATCTCACACCTTGCCTATATAATAAAGGCTCCATATGTACATTATATCAATCCAAGCAACTTAGTTAAGATATTTTTCAATTGTGTAAGTCCAATATATTATTGTAATCTTAAGTATTGTATATTGACACATCTTGCATCTATTGTCGCAATTTCATATTTTTTTTCCCTCTTGTGGAAGGTTATTGTTGGCTTTTGTAGATGATCCTAGAGGCTTGAGTCCTTGAGTGACTCAAATATGTTCTACAAGCTATATCTCAACTCCTACATGGTATCAAAGCTTCAAAGTTGTAAAACCCCTTCTCAGATCTAAGGGTGATCCAAACTTGAACTTTTGCAGGGTGCATAATGGATTAAAAAATGGCATATATATTTTTCCTCATGTATTTTCAAGAATGTTGTACCCCAAATTAAAAAATTTGCTACACGTAGGCATTTTGAAGAAATGGTCAAAAGTCTTGTTAAAATTATCAAAAAAGGTCAAAATTGGGATTTGCATGTCTTGCATGAGGGTCAAAAACTCAAAAAAATCAAAATCTGACAATCTAGGTCTGCTTAGAGCGACTAATTCTACAAAACCCAGATTTCAGTTTTTCGGCCCTAAATTTTAGGAAAATTTATATTTTTACAAAGTTTCTAAAAATAGAACTTTTTTTGGGTTTTTTTGGGTTTCTTTTGAAATGGATACTAGTAAAATTTTCTAAAATAGAAAGTTTGGCTTCTAGGGTTCAAACTAATTTTAATTGGTTGAAAATACTTCCTCATCAAGCTGGTCCAGTCAGAATCATCAAAAGATCAGTTTTGCCCTAGTGGGTCTATTTTACTTTTTTAGAAGCTTTTTCAAGAGCTCTAAGGTAATCGATGGAGGCCAATCAACTGCCAGGCGTCAGATTCAAAGTCTCAAGAACTGCTCAGATCAAGAAGCTTCAACAGGTAATTGAGGGACGAAGAATGTAGAATGGAGGTTGAAGAATCTTAAAAATGCAAAACTCTAGCTCTAGAAAATCTAAGTGCCCCTGCCCAATAAAGGTGCCTAGGGTTTTGTGCCTTAGAAAAAATTTCATCTTCAATAGTCAAGGCAACGAAAGACGTGAGGAATGAAGGGAAAATTTGAAATTTGCAAAATAAAAACTAACACTACCAACCATGGGCACCCTAGAAGGAGATAGGCGCCTAGCTTTTCAAGGGGTCAAATGGTGGAATTAGGGTTTTCTTATCCCAGACAATGTTGCTCAAAATTCAGCAAGCTCCACAGTGAATCCATCAGCACGGTCATTTGATCAGTCATTCAACCAGAATCTTAGATCGAATGAAGAACAAAGTAGCAAATTGGAAATCATGAAATCATCAAAAAATGGTTGTCTGGAATTCTGGGAACCCTAAGAAGAGATAGGCACCTAGGGTTTTGGAGGCTTAAATCCAGGAGTTAAGGTTTACCAAATCAATAAATCTCTTCAGAATCCTACTAGCTTCAAAATGGATATCTTAGAAAAATCATCAAATCATTCAACTAACAGAAAATTCAGATCGAACAAAGGCCATAAGATGAGGTTTTCAAGAATGAAGGTTGAAAAAGAGCCAAAAATGGCTAAGTCTGGAATTCTAGGCGCCTTAGAAGGAGATAAGTGCCCAAGGATTTGAAGGTCTAAAACATCAAATTTGTAGTTGCAGTCTCTAGGATGTCTTCTTCAATGTCGAAGCAACTCTCCAATGCAACCATCAACAAATTCATCGGAGTTGGCAGTTGGCAGATATTGAAGATAGAATGAAGGGATAAAACCAAAAGAAAAATGAAGATCTCAAGAAAATTTCTAAGTCTGGAATCTTGGGTGCCCCTGGAGGAGATAGGCGCCCAAACATTTGAAGCCTCAAATTAAGTAATTAGAGCTTGGCATCTCCAAAAATATCTTCTCAAATTCAGACAAGCTACTCAGTGGAATAGTCAGCCAGTCAATCAGGTTAATCTAACTCCTAGAATCATAAAATCATCTGAAGGTGAGGAAATAAGCAAGAAAATGGAAAAAGTGAAAATGGCAACACTAGTGAGCTTGGGCGCCCCAGGTAGCCAGGGGCGCCCATGATTTTGAGGGACAAGATGATTTTTTTCTCATAAGCATCCTCCAGACAAATCTCATCAGATTCAGTCAGGCTCTGCAATGGATCATTCTACCAATTCATAGCATTCACCAACCATCCAGAAATCAAGATCAAATTGAGGATAAAAATAAGCAAAAATTTTAAAATTTCAAGAAAATGGTTGAGTCTGCCAAGAAGGGCATCCAAGTTTTCATGCCTTAGAATAATTTTTCAAAATTTCATCTTTCAACATCAAAAAGTGTCCAAGTTCAACAAACTTGCTCAAGATTGGCTTCGAAAGTTTTAAAGTGGAGAATAAAGCATTTTATTGATCCTCATAACTTATTTAAGAAGGCTTTGGATTTCATTATTCACTTTTTGCAGGTTGGCATCCAAGAGCAAGAGAGGAGACATGAAATTTTATTCTTTTCAGGATTCAAGAGCCTAAATGTGGTGCTTTTTCATAGTTCTTCATATTTTTTGGATCAACACACAAAGGAGCTCACTTTTTTATGCTTCAAACTTCCAGGGCATCGATTTTCAAAAGAAGGGGGTCAATATTTTCCAATTTCAATAATCTGGGTCAGCTTGGTTTTCAATTCTCTACAACTTTGGAAAATTTCAAGTTTTCAAGAAACTGCTTTTTTTCACGCATGTCCAAGAAATCTTCAGTATTTTCGGAATCTGATCATTTGGGTCCTTCTCAAACATAATTCTAGACAAAACCCAACTCTCAGCTTTTTTCGAGAAAATCCTAAAAATTTAGGGTTTGTTATTTTTTTGAACAACCATCAACATTTTTGAGACGAATGATTTGGGTCTCTTTGCAAGGAGATTCTACACAAAACCCATATCTCCGATTATTTTTGAAATTTTTATCATTTTGAAGAAGAAAAATCAGCAAGCTATTTTTAGTATTTGTGCTTGAGCTTGTTCGAGCATAGTCAAGTTTACAGTCAATCTTCAAGTTTTTCAGCATGGAGTACTCTCCCATCGAATTCAGAGCCAAAAAAGTGTTGTATCATTATTATTTAAACGAACGATGTTAGAAAGTACGGTTTAGTACCATCATGGACATAAAACATCATCATCTCAGTTGAAGAATGTGAAAAGGAGTGGTATGAGTGAAAGGACAAGTATTGGAAAAATTTGTACAATACTCTTTTGTTGGAGAATCAAGAGAAGTGTCAGAAGCATAAAGTAGCAGAGCTGCCAAAATTAGCAAGATTTGATAAAGAAGTTGCAAGTGTCAAAGATTTCCTAAGTTCAATTGCAGAAGGCAAAGAGATCCTAGAAAAGAAAAAAATTTCTATGGATAGTATTGATGCTCCTGATAGAGATATAGTTTCCCGCTTTTTGATAGATGTGGTTGAGATTTAAAGCAACAACTTTCTCCCAACTTTCTTCTCATTTTCTTTCTATTCTTGTCTCAATTCTTATCCATTCTTTGAAGAAGAAGGAAATCAAAATGTAATAGTTGGCATTTTCCTTGTTTTTAGGTTTTCATAGGTTGTTAGATGCTTATATTGTTTTAGGTTTAGAAATAAAGCATACATGTTGGCAAGTCTTAGTTGTAAAAGCAAGGATATTTTAGGGTTCCCTACTCCTTTGCTTGTGTATAAATAATGGTAGCCTTGCCCATTTATTTTTAATGATGATCGTGATAACAAAACGTTGCGCCTACTAGTGCCTTTTCATTGTTATTTAGTATTGTTCACTTAGTGTTAGAGCAAGTTTGCAAGCCTCTTTTAGCTGCAAGTTATTGTTCAGTTTATTTGTCTTGTGTCAATGTATTTTGGTTGATCACTAAGCTATATGCCTATTTTGCTACAACCCAGCTGTCTCAGAAGTGTAATCTTTTGTTCTTGAGATTTGAGAAATAAAGTCTTGTACCTACTTTGCTACCTTGATATAATGTCTCAAATTTTTGTTTTATTTCTTATGCTTACATGATCTTTATTTCAGATTGAATTGAAATTTCAATAGATGTGCATTGGGAGAAATTTTGTTTAAGTATTTGTGTCAAAGAATCATTCCTTGTTCATTTCTAACTCTCATGTTCTGCATTTACTTGAGTAGTTAGAAATGTCATTAGAGTAGGCTTAGTCGTAGTTGAACTTCTAAAAGAGAAAACCTCTACTACGACGCTTGAGTTTTATAACCTTGTGCTCTTAGCTGAATAAAAAGATAGGAAAATTAGTTTTAATTTACTTTCTTAAGCAACATTAACAAAGAGGGAGCTTCCCCTCCTAATTCGAAGAGCAGTTTATTTGTGCATAGCTGACTGTTTCTAATTCACATACCAGAGGTGCGAATTGAAACGCCAACAAAAAAATGATTTTGGGTTTTCTTCAAAAACACAAAATACCATTTGAGTATCTGTTAGATTTTGTATATAGTGAGTGGATTTTGCAAAAATGGTTATCAAATAGCCCAACACAACTATTTTTCCTATAGGTGAAGTTTACTTTTTTTACCAAATCACATGTTCTGGTTTTTGGATTCAAAAACGCTTTTTGGGTTTTGTTGGTAGCATCAAAATATTATCTAGGTATCCATTTTTTTATATACATCCAACAAATATTTTAGAAATCAAATCAAAAGGGTCATGTTTGCTGACTGTCAGCTAGCATAATTTACCCTTTTAAAAAAAATTCATAACTTTTTGCCATGGTGTCCATTTTTGGCAAACAAGATATCGACGAAAAGCTAGTTTCGAGCACTTCACAATGGTGCAAGTCATTTTTTCAAAAAAAATCCTCTACACAGATTTAAGGTCATTTTTATTCATGGAGGAAAATGTGAAAATTCATCAATGCATGCACTATTTCTTTTTTGCATGCATTAGGTTTACATTTTCTCTGCAACTCATTTCCGTTTCAGATCATTTTTTAATCAACTGTTGCTTCATAGATTTGAGGGTTGCACGATATAGTGGGTGTTTTAGTGTTCCTTGGTATTGGGTCTACTATTTCATTCTCATGATTCCAACTTGATTCCTTGAGTGACTCTAATATGGTTTCTAGCAAACAGAATTATCTTTCCTTTGCTTACCGAATTAAAAATTCCAATGTTACTTCACAGTGTGCTTTCAGTGCTTCTTTGCAGCACGTTATCTCATTATGGGGGGGCCATATGGTCTCTCTTATCATATTTTGTGTGGATTTAGATTCATTGGATTTGTGATGGATCATTTCATTGGGGGCGCTAAATGGTCTTTTCTTCTTTCATCTCTCTTTTGGGGAGGAGTTTTGTCCCACTAGATTTTCTCCTTTTCTATGTTTGTGAGAGATTGCATTTGCATTTATACATGGGTACCTAACATGGCCTCGTAGCCAGGACCCATCTTTGTGTCATTTGCATAATAATCTACTCCCTAATTTGCACTTATGGGGGGGTGTTGGCATAAATGGGGTTATTTCCTAACTAGTTATTAGTGAGGACCTATTCACATTATTATAGGTTTACTTAGGAGTTAAGTTTCTTATTTATCATTTCTAGTATTTATAATGGGGCCATGTCTCATTATTTAGTTTTAGTTATCTAGGAATTTAATAATTCTCTCATGCCTTTAATATTTGCATTGAGAATTTAATGCTTGTGTCCTAGGTTGTTATGACTTAGTTGTCTCATGTGATAGGATTAAGACACTTGTCATGATCTCATTTAATCCTATCTCACACCTTTCCTATATAAGAAAGGCTTCATATGTACATTATATCAATCCAAGATACTTAGTTGAGATATTTTTCAATTGTGTAGGTCCAATATATTATTGCAAACTTGAGTATTGCATATTGGCGCATCTTGCATCTATTGTTGCAATTTCATATTCTTGCTTTTCTCTCTTGTGGAAAGTTGTTGTTGTCTTTTGCAAATGATCCTAGAGGCTTGAGTCCTTGAGTGACTCAAACATGTTCTATGAGCTATATCTCAACTCCTCCAACCTATAGTAGTTATTATAGTTACTTACAACAATTAGTGTTCATTTAATTTATTTTCTAAGTAGAAATTATTTTAGTTAAATTGCCTTTAATTAGAATTACTTTTTTTACCTTTTCTATACTCAATTGATTAAGAAGGTTTAGGATTCTTAGATGCATATATAGTTTCAACATCATCTCAAGATTATGATTCCCTAGTTAGCAATTTAAATTAAGCACCTCTAGGATAATGAATTGCTTAATTTGGGATCTATAGGTCCATTAAGTTGTATGTATGTTATCTACATCAGTCGATTAGCTATAGAGGAGATCTACAAAGAATACAACAAAGAAACCAACATCATATTGAGAGTATTTGTCAATGTTAGAATAAAATACATTATTCTTATTCTCCTCCTTTCACTTCCTACAGAAATGACTAGATTTTCCATAATTCGATATTTTTCCTTGGACTTTCCAAGTGACTTATATCTCCCCAAGGATTTGGATTTTGACTTCTTTCCTTCTTCTTTCCTTTCTCTTTCGATCTTCCATTAATAGAATGGGCCTCCTTAGCCATCTTAAAGGATTTATTTTTGTATCTCTTCTTAAAAAAATGATGTAACCACTTCATCCATTTTGAAGGTACTGGTGATACTCCCAATCTCCATGATAAGGTGATCCCATGAGTTTGGTAAAGAACATAGTAGTATCATAAAATGATCCTCATCCTCCATTTTGACACCATCAAAACCCACTTGGGAAACAAACATGTTGAAGACATTCAAGTGATCAATCGTAGATCCTCCTTCTTCCATCCTTATAGAATACAACTTCTTCCTCAAGAATCACTTGTTTACAAAATATTTAGCCTCATAAATTTCTCTAAACTTCTTCCAAAGGCTCGCTAGAGTCTTCTCTTTGTGAACATTTAACAAAAAAAAATCTTCGAAATAGATTCTTATCAAACCCTTTCCTTTTTTATCCAACAACTCTCAATTTTCTTGAGTCATGCTAGTACGTTTTACACTAGATATTGCAGCCCATATATCTCTATTTGTGAGAATATATTTTATTTTAAGCTTCCATAGCTCAAAATTATCACCATTAAAATTATTCATATCGATCATTTTGGATGTGTTTTTCATGTTTTTTCTAAAACAAGGTCACAAAAATACTTGTGAAATCCCCCACTCAAACAAAAACTAGTACAAAAAACTCTCAATCCAACAATAGGATCAAAACTATCTAGGATCTAATACCAACTAAAAGGAAGTCGAGTAGGTGGAAGTAGCTTCCTACACCGATCTAAGTGGGGATATAGTGCAAAAAAAATATACACCCTTAATAATTATAGTTATTAGATGCACATACAAATAAAAAAAATGTAATAAATAAATATTACCATAACAACAAATATACGTGGGGAAAATACTTTCAAGAGAAAACCCCCACACTCCAAAAGTACAACCCTTTGTATTATCAATAATTAGATATGGTTACAATACAATATCTAGAGCTCAGATCATTAAGAGGAGTCTTAAATCAATAATATGATTTTGAAATCAATTTGGTAACATAATGATACCCATGAATTCTTTAAACTTGTACTACAATGCAAAATGGACAAGTACCAATAAATACAACTCTACAAGAAAAGATGGATGTCTAGGATTTCCACACGGAAATAATCCAACACTCATATGCATGTATTAAATCTCCTTAACATGCACAAAATTTACATGCATGCAACAACCTTGCATGAAGTGAAATATCATAACTAGGACCCACCTAATTTTTTTATTATATTTCCAACACCTATCTCCTCATCATAAGACCCGTCAAACATGTAATGCACCTACATGCATGCATAGGTGCCTCAATCACATAGGTCCCACCTATCATAGTTTTTCATACATAACTCTTCCACTATCATAACTTATCATAGAAACTTGACATAATCCATCATATAGTGCAATATTACAGCTTATGACACATATCACCAAATTAACTTCATGTGGGGTCCACCAAGTGGGATGCCTACTTCCACAATTTGTGCTTTCATGTCATACATATTACCTCCATGTGATATGCCACCTCAACTGGTAGGTCCCACAAAGTGATAGAACATAGTAGGAACAAAATAATAGCATAAAATAAATAAATAATCACCAAATTAAATGCTAGGGCTTGCAAAGGTTGAGACAACCTTATCCCAACAATAATACATGTGGACGAAAATGAATGATAGAAGATATAAATGTTTTTTTATTAAATGATTAAACTGATAGAATAATGATAAGAATGATAATAGAAAGAAGGATAATGGTGAGGTATTTTTCATAAAAAAATTATTTTGTATAAATTTAAACCAAAGTTCTTATGTGTTCATTCATCTCTATACTCAAGCATTCTTCTATCCATATAGGATAGGAATCTATCCATACATAATAGACTTCTATCCATACAAGACAAATATTCTTCTATCCATTTGAGGTAATAGTATATATTATTATAAAATAAAAATAAAGGATTTAAGTCTTGCCTCACAATTTAGCTTAAAGCCTTGAGGAATCAAGCAAATCTATCCAAGATTCTTCCAAGCATATGGTGACTTTATTTTTATCTTTAGATTTAATTAAGCAATTTATCTAAGTGAAGTAAATGAATGGATCAAGTTGTTAAAGTGTTTAGTGCAAATTGGTATATCCAATCCTTGGAAATTTACTAACTATGATTCTAATCATTTGTATATTGGGAAACTACTTCATTTGCCTGTACTACCTACATACCCACTTCTAAACAAGATAAAAGTATAATATATAAGTAGTTATGTTTTCTAATCTAAGTTTGATGTGAACTATTAAGTGTTGATACACAACCCTTTCTAGGGATTATTTCCCCAGCTAGTTCTTCTTTGAATATTTTGGATGATGAAGGTGTGAGTCATGCAAAATAGTAACAATACAATGAAAGTACCAAATTCACACTTCAACAATCACTCAATGAAGCTGAAGATCTTGGCTTGGAATTAAACAATAAGAAAATTCATCATAGCAAATCTCTTGATTTGCTTTATTGTGGGTTTCTCTTCAAAATAACATAACCATAAAAGCAAAATGATGATAGCAATGATAATGATAGATGATTTAATATGGAAGATACCTTTGCTTGATAATGATAATGATAGCTTGATTGCTTGATAATGCTTAGCAATGATAATGCTCTAGATCATAATGTAGGCTAGCTAGGAGATTGATAATAATGATGATTCAAGACATGAATGAATGAAGGATTTCTAATTATATGCTTCACTTGATATTTGATCAATAATGGAGATTAATTAGAAAGATCAATGGATAGGAAAAATCAAGATAGGGTAGGAGCTAAATTTGAATTTTGATGGAGAGAAAGTTAAAAGAATTAAATAAATAAATTTATTTAATTCATAATAGTGTAGTTGGAGAAATAAATAAATTTTACTTTATTTTAGACGAAATAATGTAATTTAAATAAATTATTAATTTATTTAATTTAAGTGAGGAGTGTTAGCTAATTAAATAATTATTGAAAATTATTTAAGTATAGAGGACCAAAGATAATTTGATTTGGACTAATGTTGAGGGGGAAATGATAGGTGATGAATTAATTAAATAATTAAAAAATATTTAATTATTATGGATGAAAAGGGAGAAATATTAGCTTAATTAAATAGTTAATAATTATTTAATTAATATAGATAGAATACTTGATGAGGAAATGATAAAATACAAATATGCAAATACAATAGTCATTTTTAGATGTCCATATTTCCCCTATTTGAGACAATATGTTATAGCATTGTTTCAAAGAAAAAAATCAGCATAAAAATCTATTGGTGACATGCCCTAGTGTGCCCCAATGAATCGAGGGATGGAGGTATGATGCCCCCTTGAGAGAATGGCTAGAGAAAATAATTTTATGGTTAGGCTCACGAAAAGATGGATTAGCTAGGCTAAGTAGGACAAGACTAACAAAAAAGCTAGAAAAGACACTATGATAGAAAAGAAACAACCAAGAAGGGCTAGGGATGAAAACCTAGGGTTGAGAGGGCTATATGTCAAAATATCTCATTTAAACTCTCACACTCTCAAGATTTTAGATCCTCCAGAGCATCCTAGAGAAAATTAGTCAACGTGATGGTGTGCATTCTAAGGGAAATTCACCAAGTAGTGTGTGCAAGTCTTTGGGCAACCAACCAACACAAGACCAATAGTGAGTGCCTATCCTTGGGGTCTTGATGGATATATTTAGGTGCATTTATGAGGGATAGAAGTAGGTTAGTGAAAAAGTGCAACAATAAAGTAAAACAACACAAATGGTGTGATGTTGCACATATGATGCATATTGTTGTAAATTGATGCACAACAACGTATTCGCAAGGAAATGTTACATAAATCATATATTTTCACAAACAATCGCTAGGACTACACAAATTGATGACAAAATTGCATAATTGATGATATTGCATAATCTCTAGAAAATGAAACACTTATGATAAGAAATGTTACAGAATTGATGAAAAATGCAACACAATGGATATAAAACACTACACAAATAATGGTAAATGTGATACAATTGATAGAAATTATTGTGCAATTGATGAAATTGCATGTAAATGAGGGTTTAAGTTGTATAAATGATGAAAATGTGATTTATGCAGACTAATGTTGTGTAATTGGTGAAAACAAGATGATGTAGATTAGCTTATATCATGAGAGCGGCATCTACTAATGATGTTATTATGATCATAGCTAATAAATATGGATAAGAAAATTGTATGAGTAGTCAACTTATGGCATGTGACTTATATGCCCAAGGTTGGGGCTAACCTATCTATGATGACAATATTAGTTGAGTAGTGGCACAATGATCATAGTGCCTTCATGCTACCTATGGACATGGTAAAAATTATACTAGAGGATATCTAAAAGATTCTCCAAATCCTAATCCATAGAGAGAAGGTGATATATGACACCAACCATGGTGAGAGTGCATTAAGTGAATTCTTCCTTATATATGACTTGGGGATTGAGGACAAAGAGATGGACCTACTATGGGCGATGGACCAATTCAACCCACTACTATTGGTATTAGTCGAGGTGACAGGGGGATATTAGTGCCTGATTGGTAGTTGAGAGGATTTTCCACTAGTTGGGGGAGAGTACTAGATAAGATGATGGAGGGAGTGGTCTAAACATGGGCACCATGCATACTATCACAACTATACCATGACATGCATCAGGTAGTGTATCGATATGGGGTGAGCCTGGTATGTGGGGTCACTTTGTTACACATGTGGACATGGGATCATATTGCAGTGACACAACCAATGACCTACAAAGTTGGGGGTATAGGGCATCCATATGTATACATGTATGCTAGGATGGTGACACATAAGAGGATGGGAGACCTATGTTATTTGTGGCAAGAGTTAGATGATTTATATAGTTCATATAGAGGCCATGGAGAGATTGTGAGGTATGGAAGGAGGACACAAAGTAGATACCCTACTTTCAATATCCTAGATACTCAATTGGGAGGACAATTCGTATTAAAGGGAGGTACATGGTTGAGCAAGTATGGTAAAAATTTAGCCAAAGATAAGGGCAATTTATAAGGGAGGTATTTTCTCGGACACATCGAGAGGTCATAGACTAGGGACCTATGATATCTCCAAGTAAAACTATTATAGAGTTTTAGGAATTGACACTTGTGTCATGGGATCTACATGTAGATGTGGTTGACACAAGCACCACCATAGAGTATGATGCATGGTGGGCCAAGCATAGAGATACCAAACTGATAGGACCAAGATATAGGGTTGGATAGCCAAAGTTAGAGTTGTTCAAGGATGATGAGTGAGGCAGTAAATAATATCAATTGTAGTAGTGACAAGAGGGAGAGGAGATGGAGATAGGGATGGAGATATGATGCAGTTAATTCACAGTATAATAATCAACATCAATGTGGAAATAGAAAAAAACACAAAAGCACAAAGAAATGAATTAATTTTCCTTTATTATATTCTCCTTCTATTATTCTTCTACAACTGAAAATAAAACCTTAAATTATAGCTACAATCCAAAAAATACCTTTTTTGGTAGATTTTTAAAAGATTGTTAATTCGCCATTTTTGAAAATTTCACATGCTTATCTGTATGACTACGAAAGTTACTAATTATTCAAATCTAACACAAATGACACTATTTGTCAACTCATTAATCTAATTACAAGTAGGAAATAAAAATAACTAAAAAAATACAAAATGGGAAATTCTCAAAAAAACCACTAAAAGTCTAATTTGAGGCCTCAAATGAAGGAATTTGGCTCCAAAAATTTATTGAGATGTGGTCAAATTGAATATTATTGATTAGTATTAGATTCAACTCTTCAAGAAGCTTCTCCATGTAAATTTTTAGATCAAATGGACTCCTAAGTCAAAATTTATGACCTTTGGAAGTCCCTACATCATTTTCCTCTAATTGAAAAGAACACAACTCCTACAAGTTGTCCTCAAACTATTGTCACTTTTCTTGATCTAGCTTCTTCAATTCCCACTTTGTATCCCATGTGTTATATGATGCTACTAATCCTTCCCGTTGGACTAGATACCTATTATATTGACCTTGTTGATGTGAATGGTCTTCTTATCTGTAATATGTGCAATATTTTCCTTTTGCCTATTCAAAATTTGTTGTTGTCAATCCACTCAATCCTCACTATCATTATCATGTTACTCTCCATGGAAAGCATAGAAATAAAAAATTTAAACATAGGGGGAATATCTAAATGAGCTGGTAGATCTAGATCATAAGCATTGTCATTGATGTTCTTCGTAACCTTGCAAGGACCAATTTTCTTGTACTTTAATTTGTGGTATGTTCTTGTAGGAAATATCTCTCTTATCAAATATACCATCACTAAATCACCTTCATTGAATATTTGATGTCACCTACCAACATATACTACACTTTTGCACTGCTCATTACTTTCCTGCAACTTGTCCCACATATTTTTGCAACTATTGAATTTGTTCTACAAATGCTTCCCCATCATTATTGGTTTTATCTCTCATTGGTATCTACCATTAAAAAATTGAAATGGTGATTTACTTGTTGATATATTCATTGAACTATTGTATGCATATTATTCTTGGGGAAATGCCAAGTCCCAATATTTGGGTTTCTCTCAAATGATGCACCTTAACAAGTTTCCCAAACTTTGATTAACTACCTCTATTTGCTCATCAATTTAAGGGTGATAGGAACTATTGAATTGTAACTTGCCCCCCATATTCTTCCATAAATTCCTCCAAAAATGACTCAAAAACTTGGCATCCCTATCAAATGTAATATTCTTTGTAACACCATGCAATCTAACAACTTTTGAAAAAATATTTTTTCCACCGTTGTTACATCACTAGTTTTCTTGCAAGTAATGAAATGAACCATCTTAGAGAGCCTATCAACAACCACAAAAATATAATCGTTACCTCATTACATTTTTCGTAGCCCCAACACAAATCCATGCTCAAATATGCTCACGGTTATGCGAGTATTGGTAATGGCATATACAACCCTATATTTTGTGAATGTCCTTTAACCACTTGACAAATTCAACATCTCAGCACATAGTTATGTCCCTTTTCATCTTTGGCTAGTAGTAAATTTATCTTCTACCAAGGATATTGTCTTATTCTTTTCAAAATTTCTAGCCAACCCACTACTATGAAATTCTTTGATAATATTTTCTCTCATAGAGCCAATTGGAATACATAATTGTTTTCCTTTAAAGAGGTAACCATCCTACATGAAATATTCACCCCTGATGTGCTCCATGTTTCTAGCTAATGGATATTTTAGTTTTTTTGCAATCTCCTAGAAATCATCATCAAATTCATATAAATCTTTGATGGCATCAAAACCAACTACCTCACTTTCCATTATGGTCAAAAGTACAACACACCTACTCAAGGCATCTACAACTTGGTTTTGTTTCCATGAATTGTGCTTCAAAACAAAAGTGTAGCCCTGTAAGAAAGAGATACATTCAACACGCCTACTATTCAAAAAAAATTTGTTTAGGTATTTCAATGCAATATGGTTTGTAAACAACATAAACTCCTTAGGAACTAGATAATGCCTACAATGTCTCAAGGCTTGAAATTGCATAAAGTTCCACATCATAAGTAGAATAATTATTTCTCACCTCATTCAAATTTTCACTAAAGAAGGTTATGGGTTAACTTGACTGACTAAGCCTAGCTCCTATGCCCACATATGAGGCATCACATTCAACTTGAAATATATTATTTAAATTTGTTAGTGATAATATAGGAGCTTCTATTACCTTCTTCTCGAGGTACTAGAAACTCTCCTCAACTTCCTTAGTCCACACAAGTTCCTTTCCTTTGGTGCAATCTATTATAGGTGCTACAATACTACTAAAATTTCAAATGAAATTTTGATAGAAAGTGGCCAACCTGTGAAAAATTCTTACCTCTATTATGTTGCTCAGACTAGGCCATTCTAGAATTTCCCTAACTTTTTTTGCATCCATTTTGACATCATTTGCAGAGATGACAAAGCCCAAAAATAATAGACTATCCTGCATGAACCTGCACTTCTTCAAATTTGCATACAGTTTCTCCATCCTCAACACACCTGGAAGATGATCCTCAAGTGTTACAGGTTCTCTTCTTTGAATTTACTAAAAACCAAAATATCATCAAAATAAACTACTACAAACTTACCAATGTAATATTATAGAATAATATTCATTAGCCTCATAAAATGAACATGTACATTAGATAATTTGAATGACATAACCATCACTCATATAAGCCATCTCTAGTTTTGAAGGTTGTCTTCCACTCATTCCCTTCTCAGATCCGAATCTAGTGATAATCGCTTTGTAGGTTGACCTTGCTAAATATGTGGCCACTACAAGCACATACATCATGGCATCTAGACAAGGTATAGTAAATTGATACTTGATGATAATCTTAGTAATTAATCTACTATCTATGCATATCCTCCATGTGCCATCCTTATTTGGAGTCAAAAATGCAAGAACAACACATGGGCCCATGCTCTCTCTCACCACACCTTATAAGTTTTTTCACTTGCTTATTCAACTTTGCATGTTACATTGGACTCATCTTGTAAGTTACTTGATTAGGTAAAGTTAATCTTAGAATCATATCAATATGATGTTGAATATCTCTCTTTGGTGGTGGACCATCAATTAACTCTTATGGAATAACATCAACAAACTCTCCCAATACCTTTGTTGCTTCTGGTGGTATCGACATACTTTCCTCTTCTCCTCTTTCCACTACTAATGAATAAAAACACCCTATTACCTTAATTTCTTTGAAAATTTCTCTCTTAGACAATATGGTCTCACCTTTTCCTTATCCTTAAGACGTAACAAAGTTAATTTAGATCCATCCTTCCAAAATGTGTATGTGTTTTTCTCTTCATCGTGCATAACTTTCCTATCATACTACCATTGCCTTCCCAACAATACATGACATGCATCCAATGGAATGACATCATACCATATTTCATCCTTATAGATCTTTCTTATGCCAAACTTAATTAAACATATTTTATCAACAATGACTTCATTTCCATTTTTAAACCATGCAGTATGATAGGGATGGGGATGCTTTTCATAGTGTAAGTTCAGATTTTCTACCATAATCTCACAACTACCTCCATCAACAATAACTTGACATACCTTTCCTCCTAAAGTGCATCTGGTTCAAAATATATTGGTTCAAAGCCATGAACCATCAAAACTTTTAGCTTGTGTTTTATCCTTCTTTGGGATTACCATCGCTCTTCTCACCATGAGAATTTCTCCCATATCTAGTGAAAACTCTAGTTTTTCCCCTTATTCTTCATTCTAGCTTGAACCAAGTTCACCTTGGGTTGTGCTCGTTGATTTCTTTCCTGCATGTTATAATTTGAACATTCAAATGCTCTATGACCCTCTTCCCCACATCTAAAACAAGTGAAAGGCCTTCTTTGGTTTTCCCATCCTCTACCTCCACCATAACCTCCACCCCTCTAAAATCCCCTTTATCTTTGTTGATTTTGAGGATCATACTAATTATCTACTTATTTCTCTGCTCCCTAGGATGACTCTCCCCTAATATAATTCAAACCACCCTGAAATGGGGATGATATACCCCTTCTTCCTCCTCTATTCCTTTGAAGATATTGTCTGCTTTGTTTTTCCTTTGCCCTTAGAGCCAACTAGTATTCCTCTTCCATACTGCTAACTCAATGCATTCTCAACTCATTTTGAATAGAAAATTTTAGGTCATTTACATATCTAAAAACCATATATTCATCAATTTATTGATTCTCTACACGAATAGATAACTTATAAAATTCATCTATATAATCTTACATAAAAGATAAATTTTGCTTTAAATTTAAATGAAACCTATGAAAAGGGGTTTAAGCACAATCTCTAGAAAAAAAATTCTCTCAAACTTATTATCCATTTTCTTCTAGGTATTGATCTTATCCTTTTCCTTCCTAGTTATTTTTTATACTAATATGCACCTCCTTGGCCTATCTCTTCATTTGAGTCATCTCCTCCTTGTCCCATTCTATGATTTTCCATTAGTTTTGTAAGTTTTTATACTTTATCTTTTAGGTTCTACATATCTCCATGCATCTAGGGAAGACCTTCTCTTCCTCTTCCTCTCCCAACCATCTTCCTACTCTAATACCAAATGATGTAGCTGATTCATAATATAATAATCAACATTAATGTGGAAGTACAAATAAATGAATCAATTTCCTTCATTATTATCCTTCCATTTTGCTTCTACAATTGAAAATAAAACCTTCTATAGCTACAATCTGAAAATGACCTTTTTGGTAAATTTTTATAACATTTCTAATTTTCCATTTTTGGTAATTTTTCATGCTTATCCGCACAGCTACTTTAGTTACTAATTATTCAAAGATAACATGAAAAACACTATTTGTTAACTCATTAATATAATTACAACCAGGAAAGAAAAATAACTAAAAATTATAAATTGGGAAATTCTTGAAAAAACACTAAAAGTCTAATTTGAGGCCTTAGATGAAGGAATTCATCTCCAAAAAGTTGTCAAGACATGGTCCAATTGAATTATATTCGATTAGAATTGGATTCAACTCTCTAATACATTTCTCCATATAAAATTTTAGCTCAAATGAACTCTCGAGTCAAAATTTATGACCTCTAGAAGTCCTTGCATCAAGATGGAGATAAAGGCGAAGGAGATGACAAATGGGGAAATCCAAGTGATGGTGGAGATGGAGGATGGGGTTCCCAGCCAATAGAATAGGAACAAGGATAGGGAGGATAGTTGTAGCCCAGGGAGATGGATAGGGAGAGGAGGAGACACAAGTATAGGTGGTGATAGTGTTGTTTGAGCGAGATGAAGCTCCTCAACATAGAGCGAAGGAGAGGGTGGATAGGGATCAGATTAGGGATTAGAGAGACAACCTTGAAACATAGGTGACACAACTAAATAAAGATAGTGGTTGGATATGGTTATAGTTAGCCCAAGCATAGACACAATTGTCATAGGTACAAGCATAACTTACCTAGGGCACTACAGAGAGAGACTATGAGAGTGTCCAAAGACAATAGGCAGAGGATACAATGGGGATACCTTCGAGACATGTTATGGATGTGGTTAGGTGGATTACTCAAGAGGCCACCTATTATAAGACCCTCCACAAGGAGGTTCCCAAGGATTATCAAGTTCCACCCTACTCATCTTGTACACAAACACAAACACAATCTGGACGATCTCAACCAGTGAGGTCAAGCAACTAGGGGAGCATAAGACCACCACCACCACAACCACCAATAAGATAGAGAGAACTAGGAGGATCACCTGGACACTTTGGGATAGGAAGGTCCACTTAGGGGTAACTTTTTTATATATACACATGTATATATTTGTATCATAATGTAGACACCATGCCTACGAGTTGTGTACATTTGTTTTAATATGGCTCATGTAGCCCATGTATAGACATCATATATTTTGATGTATATATGAGACTATTGTTTTTTATTCATGTGATGTGTACAATACTTATGACATGCATTATAATGTATATTTTATTTTTATTATGTTTTTATTATATAATGATTTTACATATGTGTACTTATGATGTTTCTTAGGTCTATGATAATGATGATGATATATATTTATATGATGGATATTTATGATGTGTTATTGTGATTTTGATGGATGATGTATGTGATGAATATTTGTGATGTACTATTATTATTTTGATGGATGATTATGATGCACATGATATGATTATGAGATTATGATGCATGATAATAGTTGTGAATGCAGGATATGCAACAAAATTAATCTCCACCGAGGATCATTTATATCAAAATGAAACCTATAAATGGGAGATTAAAGATAGATGCCAAATGAAAGGACACTTCATGCTTTTGGTTATGCCAACATATATGAAGAACAACCCAAGCAAGTGGATATTATGCACCAAGATATGAAAACTAAGATAGCTTATTGTATCATTTACCTTCTTGCATGGACTTTGACACAACACACAATTATGAAATAAAAATAAAATGACCATGCCTCATTCTAAGCTTCTCTATGCACACTAATATATAGGATTTATCAAGAAAATATGAGATAAAAGATAAAATCAAGAGAGCAAAAATAAAATCAATTGTCAAAAGAAATCAACAACCAACATATCTCTTACCAAAAGACAAGCTCAATTTTGATATTTCCTATTATAGGAAGGATGCATTCATTAAGGAATGAATTTATTTCAAAAATAACTATTGTAGGAAATATATTTTTGAAAGGAAATATGCATCCACCCAGGATAATTTTCACATAACCCAAATAGATAAATCTATGCAAACAAGTATTCAAAATCCATATGCAAAATAATAGACAATGTACCATCAAATACAGTATAAGATCTACCCTAGGAAAACCCTCAAGAGGGAAAAATATAGTCTCTAAAAGAATCCATCACTCATGTATTATTTAACAATAAAGACTACAATACATCTTCAGAGTTCTCCATAAATACCCTTGAAACATCAAGAACTCTACAATCACTCCATATGAATAAGCATGTAACCACACATCTCATGCCATGATTCAATCCTCACAAATTCCAACAAGGGATGCTCTCAACCCCTTAGCCAAAATGACCAATTGGCTAACCTTCCAACCTTAGACAACTACCCATGTGCTTTATTTTATAAACATAAGCTCACACAAACCCACCAACTAGTATTACATAAAACTATGTGACTAATACCATGAGATTACAAAACCATCAAACCCCACATTTAATTTTTGGTACTAAATTTTCCCAATATTAAGTATTTTCCCAATGTGCAACCCCACATTAAATATTTAATCACAATTTTACATAAAACACATAAAGTGGCCCTAAGAAGGCTAACCCATATGATGCATGTATCCCTATATCCCCTAGGTACACCAAAAATAACAGAATATTACATTATAAAATTATGCAAGGTGGACACCACACATTTTCCTAACAATTTTCATTAGACATTAAAATGTTTTGATAGTGATAGCTGAAGATAGGCAACAAGCTATACATGCCATAGACATAGTTCAATAGTTGACATTTGTTTTCTCATGGTTTTTTATGAAAGTGGAATGTTTTTTGTAATATTTGATTTGTGTTCATTTCAGTGTCAAATTTTAGACATGTGCATGTATAAAGATAAGCACACAAATATGATCTAAAACCTGCGTCAAGGGAAAGGTGCCCCCAATTAGATAAGGATCATTACTATGAAAATGGATGGATCAACTAGGATATGCTAGATGGATAGGGGAAACAATAGATACTTACAACCAATTCATGGTAGATGGGAATGTAGAATAAAAATACTGATAATAGATGGATGATATGGAATATTAAAACTAGTATGTACAAACTACTAGGATACCAAGATGGTCATGCATAATTTTTTTAAGATGAATATTGCTAATAGGATATTTTAAAGGTTCTTCTTGAAATATAACAAGTTTATAGTCTTTAGAATCATAGTTTTTTTATAATAATAAAGGCTCCTAACCAATTACTTCCAAACTTTCCTTTTCTTGACTTTGTCTTGTTGATTCTTTTGATTCTCTTTTAGGACAAGATCACCTATTTCAAACGTTCAAGTTTTGATCTTCTTGTTATATTTTTGACAAAGGCAATTTTGATAAGTTAGTAAATGATTTAATGTGTTGAGATTCCTTTCATCAAATAACTCAAGCTCATGTGATCTATATACTCAATACTCTTCCTCATCAATGACATGTTTTAAAGACACCCTTAAGAAGGGGAGCTCAACCTCAATAGGAAAAATGATATTAGTTCCAAAGAACAGGGAATATGGAGTGGCTCCTATAGGTGTACAAATACTAGTGTGATAGGCCCATAAAGCAAGATTAAGTTGTGAGTTCTAATCACAACCAACTTCATTGATTGTTTTCATAAGGATTTTCAATATAGTCTTGTTTGAATCTGCATCTTGACTATTGCCATGTGGGTAATAAGGAGCAGAAAAATGATGTTGGATATGAAATCAATGATAAGGATCATAGAACTCTTAATTTTTGAAAGGTTTTTCATTGTATACAATGATAGAATGGGGAATACCATACTGAAAAATGATATAATTTAGGATAAACTTGGATATTTTTTTTTTAGTAATATTAGATAATGGAATGACTTCTACCCACATTGTGAAATACTCAATGGTGGTGATAATGAACTAATGAAAATTGGATGAGGGGTGGATTTTTCCTACAAGGTTGATTCCCCATTATAAAAAAGGCCAGGGAGTTGTTATTTGGTGTAACTTTTGGGTGGTTGTATGAATCAAGTCTCCATGTTGTTGAAATTGATGGCATTTCTTAGCAAATTATTGCACTTCCATAGTTGGCCAATAGTATCTAGTTCTTAGATTTTTTTACAAAGGTAGGCCCACTAGAATGTGCCCCACAAGCACCTTCATGTGCCTCATGTAAGGCAATTTTAGCTTCTTTCAAGTTTAGACACCTAAGGACACCATCAAGACTACTTTGATATATGGTATAACCAAGGATGGAAAAATTGAGAAGATTGGAAAATAAATGTTTTCTTTTGAGAATTAGATAGGTTATGTGGAAGTGTGTATCATGGAGACAAGTGTAAACATCATGATACCAAGGGGGATCAAGACCAACAATTTCATACACTAGTTCAACTTATGAAATGTAAAAATCTAGGATTAGAAGTTGTGTTATCAAGAACTCACAATGATGAGTATTATGAGGCATGTCTAAGAGAGATCCAATGGTAGTCATAGCATCAACATCTTTGTTATTTAACCTAGTTATTTGTTCAAGAGTGATAGTTGAAAAGTATCATTTAAAATTGTCTACCATCCTCTTGTAGGGGAGAATTTTTCTCATCCTTTGTTTGATAGTCATCATTTACTTGTTTTATAACTAATTTTGAATCTCCTTAAACTTCAAGTTCCCTTATTTTCCTTTGGATTTCCATTCTAAGTCTATTGATCAAAGCTTTATACTCCTTAATGTTGTTTGTGCAAGGGAAAGCTAGTCTATATGATTTTGGGATACAATCATCTTGTGTCATAATAAATAGAATTTTGGCCCCAAATCCATGTCGAATGTATGATCCATCAAAATATAACTTCCACAAGTTTCAAGGTTTAATGTTAAAAATTATCTCATCTAGAAATTTTAAAATAAGGGGGGATGATCCTCATCTAAAGGTGTGTTTACTAATTAATCTATAATGGTTTTTATTTTGATAGCCTTGTGATTCACATAATCAATATCAAACTCACTTAGGACCATGAACCACTTTGTCATATGACCAATTAGAGAAGCCTTAGATACAAGGTACTTTAAAGGACCAATATTAGAGATGGACTTTGTTTGATGATTAAGCATGTAGTGTCTCAATTTTTGTGATACAAAGTAATGGCTAAGCATACCTTTTCTATTGGAGTATAATTTAGCTCATATCCTACCAAGGTATGAATGATGTAATAGATAGCTCTTTCTTTTCTAGTATCATCATGTTGTGCTAGAAGAGCCCCTAAAGTAGTCAAAGTGGTAGGTATATATAATAAAAAATGTTTCCCTTGAATGGGTGGCATCAAAACTGGTGGTGAAGCTAGATAATATTTTAATTATTAAAAGGCTTGTTGACACTTTTTATACAATTTAAATGTGATATTTTTATGCAAAATATGTGTGAAAGGGTGGCACTTATTTGCTAGTTGAGCTATAAATCATCTTATTGCTTGGAGTTTACCTTGAATACTACATAATTGTTTTAAATTTATCGGAGGAATATCAACTATTGCTTCTAATTAGAGTGGATCTACTTCAATTAATCTATGAGAAATAATATATTCAATCAATTTCACAAATTTTACACCAAAAACACATTTTTTGGGGTTCAATCTCACTTGATACTCTTCCAATCTAGATAAAAAATGACCTCAAGCACTATTAAGTGACCTTTTCTTGTGATATATTTTCCAAATAATTAATCCACGTGATCCTCCATGATACTATGAAAAAGGTAATGAAATAATGTTGTCATTTCTCTTTTATATGTAGTTCTAGTATTCTTTAAGTCAAAAGGCATAACATTCCAATACAATGTACCCTAAGAACAAGTGAAAGTTGTTTTATGTTGATCTTTAGGGGCAATATGAATTTTATTATACCCTGAAAATCCATTCACTAAGGATAGCATTTCATTTCCAACTATTAAATCCACAATCATGTTTATGTTGGGTAGGGGAAAATCATCTTTATGACAAGCATTGTTTAAGTATCTAAATTTTGTACATATGTGGGTGCCCCTAGTGGATTTGATAACTAGAACTAGGATAGAAACCCACTCCAGATAATCAAAAGTTCTAATGAATCCAACATCCAACAACTTTTGAAGCTCCACTTTGACCAATAAGGCTACTTGAGGATGTAACTTATGTTATTTATATTTAACTAGTTTTGCATGTGGAAAATTTATTAAATGGTGAAATACTAATGCACTTGGTCAAGGCCTAACATGTGTACATAAGACCAAACAAAAATTATGGTTATATTTTTAAATAATGGCATAAATTTTTCATTCTCTTGTGGTGATAAAGATGATGCAAAATATGTGATTTTAGTTTTTCTTTATTTGCCTAGGTTTGCCTCTTGTGATTCTTCTATCAATATAGAAAATTTTCTTGATACTTAGACATGGTGGGAAGATCAAGGTTCCCATTTTCTTCCTCAAATAATGATAGAGTGTTTTTTTCCTTAAAGGATTATCTTGTGTTATGTTTAGTTGTTTGTTGTTGTAAATAAGGGGTTTTTAAGTTCCACCAAAATATGATTTATCATCAAGTTTTATGATAAAATCAACTTTATGATCTCCTAAAGGCATAGTTTTCTCTTAGTCCCATAAATTATGTAATAGCCTCATCATTTTGTTATGTATCTAGAACTGGTGGTCCTTGTTGATCCCAATCTATAATTTGAGGATAAACGAGTGAAAGATCTTTAGATTGTGATGTGGAGGTATATGATACGATCGATAAATTGCAAATAGAATAATCTAAGAATACATTAGTGATATGCATGGAGTCTTGAAAAGGATCCCCTTTGGAAGTTTCAAAAATGGGAAAAACTCAACTACCTTAAGTTCAAAAGACTTATTTTTCAAGGACCCATACCCAAGTCCTTTAGTGTTATTTCTCTTCTTCGTAGATATTGACTCTATGATTCCTTGTTCTTTATATCCTAAGATGCCTTTTCCTTTATAACACATATTCTTGATTAGACAAAGGCCCTTAGTATATTTATTAGCTGGAACTATGGGTAGGTTTTATTCTTCCTCTTTATATAGCCATGTAGAAATACCATCTTCTATGGTTTCCTTGTCTAATTCAACCCATCATGAAAATGTTGTTGATTTGTTCTTGATAAAGACTATTTATAAATCTTGCTTAGGTTTTGGTTTCCCATACAATTTTGGTGAAAGTGGAAGTCAACCCCCAAAAAATCCTTGTTACATGTTATACTCTCCCAACCAATTGTCATTAACTTGGACCTTGATCTCGGGAATGGTGGTATGTGGAGTGGAAGATGAGGATCAGATAGATGGGTCTATGTAAGATGATGAAGGTGAAGCTACATGATTGTTAGGTATTTGGATAACTTTGTAATACTTTTATTCCAAGTTTTTGCAATATTCAAAAGGGCAAGGATCTCCATAAATAGTAACTTCGACACCCTCATATGAGAATTTTAGGCATTGATGATATGTAGATGGAACAAATTGCAAGGCCTATATCCATGGACAACCAAGAAGGATGTTATATGGGAGATCAAGATCCAATACCTAACAAATGATATCCACTATAACAGGGTCAAATTGAATTTGAAATTTTATTTTCCTTCAAATTCACACTCAACATCATCATAAGATTTTATGGTGATTCATTTTTGGGAACTAATGCCACCATCAAAGTATCCTAATTGTTTTATTAGTTGTAGGGTGTAAATGTTTAGTCCTACTACACCATCAATCATGACTCTCTTGATTCTATGTTTATGGATGAATACTTCTAGGTATAAGGCTTCATTATGAGATGGATTAATGCAACGAAGGTATTTTTAAGTGAAAATTAAATAATGGGGAGCTGAAATATGTCCTATCATGGCTTGCAATTACATAATACCTATGTTATTGGGTATGAAAGACGCTTGAATAGAATTTTCTAATATTTCCTTATGTGTGGGGGTATTTTTAGTAGCTTTAGGATATATATTTGTATTCGGATTTTATTTAGATGATCTAAAAGATTGTAATTATATTTAGAAGATGGTACAAATTGGTCCCCTTGAAAGGTTATCTTACTCATATGTTTAGTTACTACACATTCATAATTTTTATCTAGGGTAGTTATGGTAGAGACATAATGAATGGTATTCCCTAGGTGAGTCATTGTATAGTCAATAGAATAGAAGCATAATTGGCCACCTTTGGATTGCTATCTTTATTTGAGGGTTCTCTTTTTCCATGTTTTGGGATAAGATCTTGGAATCATTTGAGATCATTATTGGTTGAAGATGGATTTTATATATAGCAATGTAACATTTATCTACAAAGTCCTAAATAAGGTTTTTCAATTTTAAGCAATCAAAGTCTTATGTCCTTTGGTTCTATGGTACTCATAATATTCATTCTCTCTATATTATGAAGGTTTGACTTGATGTTCAATTTTTTTATTTCTAGTAATGTGACAAGTTTAGCTTAGATCAATTTTTCCAAGGTTTATTCAATACATTTCCAAATTTATGGTAACGATGAAGGTGTGAATCATGCATAATAGTAGAAAAACAATAGAAGTACCAAATTCACACTTCGATAGTCATTTAATAAAGCTAAATATATTGTCTCATAATTAAACAACAAGAAAATCAGCATAGCAAAGACCTTGATTTGTTTCATTATGGGTTTCTCTTCAAAGTAATATAACCATGTAAGTACAATGATAGTATGATAGCAATGATAGTATGATAGATTTTCAAAGATGGATGATACCTTTTCTTGATAATAATAATGATAGATTCTCAAAGATGGATGATACCTTTAATTGATAATGATAATGATAGCTTGATTGCTTGATAATGCTTGACAATGATAATGTTCTTGATCATAATGCAAGCCATTGAGGAGATTGATAATAATGATGATCTAGGAGATATGAATGAATGAAGGCTTTGTATTTATATGCTTCACTTGATATTTGATCAATGGTGGAGATTAAAGATCAATGGATAAGAAAAATCAAGATAGGGTAGGAGCTAAATTTGAATTTTGATGAAAGAAGGAAAGTTAAAAGAACTAAATAAATAAATATATTTAATTCATAAGAGTGTAGTTGGAAAAATGAATAAATATTAATTTATTTATTTTAGAGGGAAATATTTAGTTTAAATAAATTATTTTAATTTTTTTTAATTTAAGAGAGGAGTGTTATCTATGGGTGGTTGGGTGGGTGACTCTCCACAAACATAATTGTAGAGAGTCAAATTTTGTGGCATCAATAATGGCTCTTCGTCCCTTCAAGAATTGCTCGAGGTTCTACTGTCATTTTGCAGTTTTCAAGGGGTAAAGTTTGAATTTTTGACACACAAGATAATCTGATCTTAGCTGGCAGATCTTTTGGCAACAGACTATTGAGTTGGCCATTATGGTCGCCAACCTCTGACTCACGAGGCTTGCTCTGTTTAAACACATTTACATCATGGTTTTAAGTGAAATTCAAGTGTGGTCTTTTTAGGTGGATGGTTCATATGCTTGAGGCCCAGTGGCTTAATATGGCTTCATTCTCGACTATTGAGGCTTCACTTATAATGATGCGTAAACAGTTATTCTGTATGTTTAGTGCATTTTGTGAGTTGTCATTTTGACGAAGCCTTGGGACTCTCATAGACTATTTGGAGGGTTAAATATAGCAGCTTTGGTCTATTTTGATTATGGCGATGTTCATTATTTGTGTCTCAGTGGGTGAATTGGATTGTGACAACATGGATACACTGGTCCAGTTGCTGAGTAGCAAATGTCAGATGGCCTTTTTGAGCCCTGTGAAATCATTAAGGATGAAGTGCATTATATGCCACCCAGATTATCTCACTTTCACGGCGATGAAATTCATCATAGGCAAAGGCTTCATGGAAGGATTATTTAAATTTGATTGATGTTGGGGAGAAAATGATAAGAATGAATTGATTAAATAATTAAAAATTATTTAATTAATATAGATATGATAAAAATAATAAGTTAATTAAAAAATATTTGATTATTATGGATGAAAAGGGAGAAAAATTAAATTAATTAAATAGTTAAAAGTTATTTAATTAATATAGATAGAAGATTTGATGAGAAAATTATGAAATGTAAAGATGCAAATACATTAATCATTTTTAGATGTCTACAACTACTACACAATATGAGAAACATTTGGTTCATGAAGCATTTAGTCACATAGAACAATGCTTATTTACTATCATTTACTATTGTGTCTTAAATGCATATTCCTAATAAATAAAAGCTATTTATGATGATTTTATCAATACTAAATTATTATTAGTTTATTCTTTTACTTAGAAAGAATATTCATTAGTTTGATATCTAAGTAAGATTTTTCATTCACTCGTATTAATAATACCAATGTCCCTTATTACTCCCTAGAAATTTATAGAGATGATGTCATAGATGTCATTGTTGCATCTATAACATAATTAACCATAAAAATGAACCAGAAGCACCGTTTAATACTAAACAATGCAATATTTTGATTTTTATATATTTTTTAAATTTTTAAATAAAATTTGAACTAAAAAATCTAGAATATCTATCTAATTGGTATATTTACTCAATGAAAATGCATATAATAATTAAAAACTTAAAGTGGAATCTATTAAATATTATTATAAAACTAAATTAGCAATTCACAAATTTTAAGTAATATTGTTCAATGCTATTAAATAATTAAATTTCATATGATAAAAAAATTCTATTCAAATAATAATTGGAAACTAATTATATATTGGAATAAATTTAAAAAAACATAAGAAATAAAATCACTAATAATTAATTAACATAACTTATTAAAAATTAAACCTTAAAACATAAAAAATATTTCATAGAATACTATATTTTAATGTCATTCTTAGAATAACTTTTACTACATATCAAAGTTATTATAATATACCATTCAAATATATCAAATTATATTATTATTAATATTCTTATTCTAAACTAGTTATAAATTTAAATTAAATCATGTATAAAAATTATTAAATTTAAATCTCAACAATAATACAATTTAACCCTCTTATGTTCCTTCTATTCAACATGAGAATGATCTTTTATTAATTGTACATTTAGCAACTTGAAAATAATCATATATGTAATTAGGCTTAAAAGATCAAGGTTCTAGATGTACTAGCCCAAGTCCTAAGCTCATAACTCAATAAGATCCTACTAATAATACCAAATTAATAGGAATATTAAAACATTCATATATGTATATGATATAATAATAAACTAATTATCTCAATGATTACTACAAAGAAATAATATTATCAACTATAGCTACTAACAAATAATTAACACAAGATATAATACAATTGTCTTATATTCAACAAAATCTAAATAGCTATCTTCAACCATCAAATAATTAGTTAATATTGACAATAAAAATAATAAATTAAATTAAGAAGATCTAGGAAGAGATAAGTTGCAAATTCATATGCATTCTAATGAAAACACACACATACTACAATTGCAAGTTTAACCTCTGTAAGGTCCATAAGTCTACATCAATAACATGCTTAAACATATTGATTAAATCTAGAGTATTTAAGAATTAATAAATATCATTTCAGGTTTAACTCTAATACATAAGTATATCCACATAGGTTTAAAGTTATAATGTAATTATAGTTATTTTTCTTAACCCTATAGTTAATATGTCTTAGCAAGAGTATAAGATCTAGTGGTTTTATTATGTGTCAAAATGGAGACAGGAAATTTGAGTAGATTATTAGTATCAAAAAAGAAACCAAATACATGAGAGTATAGGTCAAAAATGATGTACTTGCATTAAGGAAATGAGGTGAATATATAAGATAAATGAACAAAATAAATTTTAGTTTCCGGTGGGAAAGGTTTGTTCAAATTTCTCAACAAACTAGAGGTGGTTAGGAGTTCGTTTCTACTTAACCCTAGCTTATCGGTAAAACTAAATCAAACTAAGCAATATTAACAACTTGTGTGGGTAAAATAAACTTATGAGGTAAAAATATCACACTAACACCCCCTTAAACATAGCTTAGGTGGGGAAAAATATTGGGTGCTAGAAACTAGGCCAGCTAAGGTACCCAAGTATAATGCAATCTCTCATAAAGTGCATAAAGGGATAAAACCCAATGGGAAAAAAGTCCCACCCAAAAGAGAGAAAATATGTGTGCATGTGAAAAAAGAATGTGAGACTTGACATGTCCTCTTGTGCTACTTTGATCACACAAGTATAACCAACATCCCACAAGGAAGTACCTTGTATTCCAAAGGTGAATAAATGAAGAAGGATACTAAAGATGATCCAAGATATGCAAACAATATTCCTTCCCTTATGAAGAAATAAATCTAATGGTGAATGTAGAAGAAAATACCTCAAGAGATATGGGAGAACAGGTCTTATGAAGTTTTAAGTCTTTAAACTCTACTCACGTGTATCCATGTAGATGCCAAAATTTTCCACAATCAAGGTAGCTATTCTAGGCCACACTACTAACGATGACAATCTAAATGTTTGTGGATATCGATGTAGAACAAGATCCAAAGTTCAGTGATATATGAATGTGGATGTCAATGCATTCCATGTGGCTATAATACACTCATGAGATGTCTTACAAATAATCTCCATAATTCCTCATGAAACCTCTTAGAAATTTGTAGTAGTAACAAGTGCAAGGATAAAAGAATTATCATCAAGAGAAAGACAATATTCTCAAGAGTGTTGAATCTTGATTTTAAATGAGGGATTGTATAAACAAATAATATATTTATGGTAGAAATTTGTACCAATAAAGTGAATCCAAAAAACATAAATGATATTGCTACAAAGAATCATTAGAATATCTTGAAGAAGCAACTTTGAACTCTGAAGTAGCAAAATTAGATGGAGGAGATGGAGTGTCAATGTGTGTCAACTAGATAAGTTTATCATCGCATTAGGATGTGTCCACACAAGATGGGGCAACATAAGTCTTAGTATCATCCAACGAAACATCACTATCAGACGAAGATCCAAAGTCTCCAAACAACTATTGGATGATGGTACAAGAAGTAAAAGGGCACTAAGTGTGCTCTATTTGATGTAGAAAATTCTTAAAAACAATAAGAAATATTAGTTCATAGACCATGTCATTCTTGTTAAATCTTGAATTCTTCTATTCATAGTCACTTGGTTCAAGAATGAGTCCAAGGAGATAAGGCATTAGATCCTACTCAAGACTTATTTAGGAGAAGGAAATAATGGATTTAGGGATTGGATATATGTGGTAGGGTAACGTAGAATAATAATGCAATGAATTACAGATTTTTGGGATCCATTGGAGAGGAAATTGGGAGGTTAATAGAAAAATGGTAAGGGAATCAATGTAGAGAGTGATAAGGATAATTTCATTACAAGGATGAATAATATAATAGAGATCAATATTAATGGAATGAGAAAGTGCGATGGGGGAGATCTCTGTAGAAAATATTCAATGGTGGAGCTTAATTAAATTGTAGCTCTAGAGAGAGTGTGAGAAAACTTGGCATCAAATAATATTTTTTGTCCAACAATTTTTAAAAGCAATGCATATAACTTTATTTGTTTTTAAGGTCCAAATGACCATAAGAATAAGTGTTAAGGAAAATCCAAGTTTAGGATTTTATCCATGTGTAAGTTCAAACATTCAATTTTAAAGTAGACACTTGTGTTTTATTATTTAGGTGTCTAGAACACCAATGTAGAAGTTTCCTTTTTAGAAATTTAATATAATTTTTTTAGGGGTCTAAAGAAATATTGTGGTGGTTAAATTGATCCAATTTTAGGTAAATTCATAGAAAAATAGCAAATGGATCATATGAAACACCTGTAGGAATGGACATTAAAACACTTTTCGAAAATTAATGGGAGGACCATGAAGTATGTAATTTTTGACCTTACACACTTTTATTCCCTCTTGTTTAACACTCACTTTGGCTCCCTCTTGAGATACGCTATCCTACTATTTAATTCAACTTGGTTTTATGCATAAACTAACTAAAATCTAAAATGAAAAATCCATCAATCCATATTAGTTCCCACTTAGCTATACCATTTCTCATTACACCCATTTACACATGTACTAGACTATATTACAACCATGACTATGTTGCTTGGACAAAATCATGCATGTGATCATATTCCTTAAGTTCTTGATCTTATTTTTCACTTATCTTGAGTTATCCCTTTAGTCCAATGTGATCACTACCCATTAGCTTACATGCCAAAATATTTAAGTTCCTAATATTTTTTCTTTAAAAACATGCTTTAGGACATGTCCACTAGTGTTATCCATTCACAAGAGACTCATTAAAACACATCATCAAGTAGCAACAATAAAATGCATTAATAATCAATAAAGACTCCACATGCATTTTCTATTATGATGTCTTTTGTGTCTTTCAATCTTGTATAACTAACAAGGGGGTTTGACTTAGAGTTCTTTGATCATCTTATATTAGACTCCCAAGATGTTTCTTAACACTACCATGTCTTAAAAGCAATTATCCTCATAGATCACATTAGTTTTATATACTTTTAGTTAGATAGGATGAAATCACCCAATATGAATGATTCATGATATGTGGACTAGATGACATAAAATTTCATCCCAAAACTAGGGATCAATTAGTTCAAGCACTCTACACATAATTCTAATATCAAATTTGAAGTCAAATTAAATAGATCACATTACTTCAATCCAAGAAAGGGTAAGAATATATAAATCATAATTCAATATAGCTATGAAAATATTAATCCTCCTATTTATATTATCACTTACATTTTCCAATCATCAACTCTTTATCTAATTTTCAAATGTTTTAATTAGTTTATTATTTAGTAAGACATCTAAAATATGTTTAATGAGAAATAGTTGGGGATTGTAATATGGCGACGCTATGCAGGTCTAGTTGTGCGAGCTAGGGGAAATCCTAGCTACGACTTTCTTTGTTGGTTGTGTATGCATGCGATTGGGGTGTTGGGGGACGATTGGAGTGGTCAGCGCTGGCTGGGGTGTCTCTTTTCTATGTTGCATTCTTATATTTGTTGGTGTCGTCTCTTTTCTATTTTTCTTTGCTTTCCCTGCTATGTTCTTGGCTACGTGGGTAGTTGCAGGGTTTTTTCTAATTTTGGGGTTCTTTTTATTCGTGTTGAGATTTTCTTGGTGTTATGGATTGTAGAGGTCCTTCTTCTTCCATGTATGCAAATTATATGGAGATTTCAAATAAGTGTTTGGTTGGTAATGGTCCTTTCTCTTAGAAAAGTTTGTTAGGCTTAAAAAAGTGAATGGATGTTTGGAAATATGTCTTGAGCGTTTCATTTTGGTGATCCAACCAGAGTCTATTGCAGAGGATGTCATCTATTGGAGCAATGATACATTGATTTGTAAATTCATGGGGATCCATCTCTCGTTTTCAGTTTTGGAATCTTGGACTCAAAAGGTTTGGAACACCAAGGGTGATATGGAGATAAAGTTGGTTGCCAACAATTATTTCATTGTTATGTTTACATACATGGAAAACCAAAATAAGGCTTTTGAAGTTAGACCTTATTTTTTCAATCAGGTTGGAATTTTCATGAAACCTTGGCATGGGGGTTTCAATTCAGCTAAGGAGCTTCCTACATGGGTTCTCATTTTGGTTTGTCTCCCACGACACCCACTAGAGTTTTGGAGAAGCGACATCTTGTATATGATTGCTCTACTTTTTGGAAAGTTGGTTGGCTCGTCTCAACACACTTTGGACCAAAAGGTAATTACTTACACTCGTGTTTGTGTCCAAATAGATTTAAATAACCCTTTTCTAGATTCTCTGGAATTATGCCTTGGATCAAATTCTTGGGTTCAACAATTGGACTATGAAACTCTTCCATTCAGATGTTGATTTTATCATGAGTATGGGAACTTGCAAAGGAATTTTTCTTGATTCAATTGAGTGGTTGGGTCGGCTAGCTTGAATCCCAGCTCAAATCCTAAGAATGATAAAGGGAAGGTCTAAAGAGAACCTTCAACTCCTATGGATGTTGATGTGGTGGACAAGGAGGGTTTCATCTCGGTCAAGCCCCGCAATAAAGGGAAAGATCTGAAGGGAACCTTGAAGGATAGGCAATATGATGGGGTTTTTAATTGGTTTGATGCTTTAAAGGACTTGTCTCAAGAGGAGGGAATTCTATTTGAGTTGTCAACTGGTATTGGGTCTTTGGGAGTGGATTTGTCAAGGGATAAAGGTTAAGCATATGGCTACAGATGTGCCATCTCATATTTCAGTTGAACCTTAACCAAGTGGGCCTTTTGGTCTTACAGGGGGTGGCTACCTTGGCAAATTTGGTTCCTTCTCAAGAAAGGGAGGCTCTAGATGTTGGTAAGAATAGTGAGACCTGCAAGTTTTAGGTTTGCAACCAAAACCTCTTAAAAAGGGGCTTCTAGAGAAAGCTTCTAAGGTAGGTCGCAAGAAAGACCTACAGAAGATTAAATTGACTAGGGAGAATTTGGTGGAATTTTGGTTAGTAAAGACCATTGAATCCCACTTTTACCACTCTAAAAAATGATCGTTATTTCATAGAATGTGAGGGGTATGAATAGCATCCCTCAATAAAAGGATATTCATGAGATGATTACTACTTATTATCCTGATATTGTCTTTCTTAAAGAAACCAAGCTATCTGTGGACTACATGTTGAAAAGAGCTCGTTATGTTTGGTCTCATGGTTTGTGTTAGTGTATTGGGGCTCATGGAAGTTTTGGTGGTGTGGCTTACTTTTGGGATCCAAGGAATATTGTTCCTCTCTGGTGGATTTTGAGTCGCTCTTTTATGTTTGTGATTGCTTCTAGTCTTGATTTAGATGAAACCTACCTCGTTACCAATATTTATGCTTCTCCTAATCTTATTGGTAAAAATTATTTGTGGTTTCATGTCAAATATATTCAGTATTTGGCTTCCTTGCTCCCATCGATCATAGTTGGGGACTTTAATGTGGTTATTTGTCTTGAGTAAAAACTTGGTAGGAATGCTAGGTTAGATTCATTTGATAGCCTTCTCAAGCATAATATAGAGCTCCTAAATTTGGTTGATGTGAAGTTGAGTAGTGGGATTTTCACTTGGAATAAAAGGAGGTGTGGTGATAATGCTATCTCTAAGAGGCTAGACATATTTCTTGTTTCTTACTTTTGGGTTGGAGATAGGTGGACCACTAGTTCTAAGACTTTAGATTGGAAAGGATCTTATCACTAGGCGATTAACTTTTTTGCTATTTCTTTAGAGCTTCTAAGAATCCATCCTTTAAGTTCTAGCTAATGTGGTTGTGGGACCCCTCTCTTCGTGATATTTTGAGTGTAGGTGGCTTCAAGGGAATCCTAATCATGGTAGGGCTATGTACTCCTTTGCCAAGAGACTATAGTACATGAAGTATAGAATCAGGAAGTGGATCAAGCAATGCTTTGGAAACCTTCACTTCAATAAAATGTCAGCTCAAGCTAGGTTAGACACTATCACTTGCCATATCTAATATCATGGTCTTACAAATGATTTTCTTAGGAAGGAGGTTGTTGTTGTTAAGGAACTTGAGGAATGAGAGTTGCGGGATGAGATCTTTTGGAAGCAAAAGTCTCAAGTGGATTGGCTTTAGGAAGGGAATCGTAAAATTGTCTTTTTCCACAACTTTGTTAAGGCTAAAAGGATTGGGAATATTATTCCCTCTTTGGTGTCACCAGAAGGGTTGCAACTTTCTTCTAGGGGTGATATTTCTAGGGAGGCTTCTCATTTCTTTTCAGAGTTGTTTATCAAGGACACTCTCTTTTCTTGTGGTGAGGAGAACCTTATTTTGGATTGTATTCCCCCTTAGTTTCTAATGAGATGATTATGGACCTCATGCACCCTATCTCACTATCAGAATTGGAAGAGGTGGTATTCCAAATGAAAAAGGTAAAGCCCTAGGTCCAGACAACTTTCCTATTGAATTCTTCTAGGAGTTTGGGTAAATTATCAATTTGGACCTCCTCGAGGTAGTTCAGGAGTCTTATATCAATAAACAAATGTTACGTGCCTTGAATTCTACTTTTTTGGCTCTTATTCCCAAGAAGGAAGGAGCCAATTACGTGGATCACTTCAGACCTATTGCTCTCTATAATTTGGTTTATAAACTTATTCCTAAATTCATTGTTGAGAGACTAAAAACTTGGATCCACTCTTTAATTTTTAAAGAACAAGGTGGTTTTGTTTTTGGAAGGCAAGTTATGGATGGGGTTGCTTCTAGTCAAAAGATCAATGAGAGAAAATCTTCAATATTATTCTTCAACACTCCTCACCTTATTCAATACAAAATTACTTGAATTCTTCGGTTTCATATTGGCTCTCTCCCACTATCTTATATTAGGATGCTCGTTTCGGTGGGGTCTCATCTTTGGGATCTTTGGTAGGATGTTTTGCATAAGTTTCATGGGAGGGTTAGTCATTGGACTTATCGGTGACTTTCATCGGCAGGATTTGTGCCTCTTTTCAAATTGGTTGTCCATGCCCTTCCTATTTACAGATGCTTTATGCAGGTTGCCCCCTCTTGCTTTTCTAAGGAGTTTGATGCACTTTCCCATCAATTTCTTTGGACATGTAATTTGAATTCTTTGAAACGGAGCCTTGTGAGGTAGGATTCTATGTGCAGGACGAAACAAGAGAGTGGTCTTGGGATCAAGCCCGCGGGTTTGAGTGGACAGGTCTTAGATGCTAAGTTATACTATCATTTTTGCACCTATCAAGATTAGGATTGGGATAGAATTCTCACTCTTAAGTATCTTCCAGGGGTGAGCTCTATTGAGGTTCCTTGGTATAGCCTTTCAGGGAAAGGATCCATGATTTGGGACTCTCAATAGAGGGGCAAAGCTCATCAAGAAGGGCCATTTTGGATTTGTTACAAAGGCTCTAATGCCCTCTTTTGACATGATTCATGGGATGGGCATCCCCCCATACTGACTATGTTTCTTCATTTATAACCTCTTTGTGACAATTTGCTTGCTATTGGTTGGAGTTAGGTGGAGGATTTTAAAATGGTTTAAGCTTTGGGTTAGATGGAGGTGATGCATTCAAAGGATCCATAGGTATGGTCATCAAGAAACATTGAGGAGGCTCATCAAGAGCTTTATAGGATTTTGGCTAACAAGTTGTGTAATTCCCTTTCTGGGAGGGATATTTTGGCTTGGGGCCCTGATCCGAAGGGAAAAATTTATGTTGCCTTAGGCTATTTGGAGTTGGATAGAAAGGTTTATGGGAGGGTCGATGTGCCTTGGTGGAAGCAAGTTTGCAACAGATTTTCTTGGCCTAAATGTTATTTCTTCTTATGGTTAATGTTCCAAAATTGTTGCCTTACCTAGGATAATTTGTGGAAGAGAGGTTTTCAGGGCCCTTTTATTTGTTTATTTGCAAGAGTAGTGAGGAATATTCCCCTCATTTGTTCTTCTAATGCACTTCTCAGGAGATTTGGCACTTCTGGTGGGAGGCTTAGAACCATGCTTACATTCATGCCACTTCTTTGGTTGAATTCTAGGATAGTATAGGTAGACCTCCTACTCAGGCCTCTTTTCTTAAGATTGCTTAGATTATTGGCCCCACTTTTATTATCTGGAATATGTGGTTGGAAAGGAATCAGAGGTTATTTCAAGGTGTGCAAATGGTGGTAGCTTAGTTATGGCAAAATATCCCTAGTAGGGTCTAGGAGACCATTTCTACAAAATGTGATTTGTTTGAGACTGTGAATCCTAGTGATGTGGATATCATAAGGAACTTGAAGCTAGAGGTTGATGGGTTGGATTCCCCTTTCGGTAGAAGGCCTCGTCATACCAAGCAAAAGGTTCAACAGGAGGGTAAGTGGACTCTCTTGCTTAGTGGTTTCCTGAAGGTGAATATCGATGGTTCCTTTAGAGGGAACCTTAGGCATATAGGGATTGGTGGAATTTGTAAGGATAGTGGAAGAGGTATGATATTTTTCTTCTTTTTTTTCATACTAATAATCTTATGGAGGCACTTTCTATTCTTCATATGGTGGAAAGAGGGTGCTCCCTTGGTTGGAGACAAATTATTTGTGAATTTGATTCATAGATTTTTGTGGATATGCTAAATGAAAAAGGGTTAGAGGGAGCTAGTTGGAAACTAGTTGTGGAGGTTAAGCGGGTTTTGAGCTTATGTATTTCTTTGGAGTTTATCTCCTTTCGTCGTATTCCTAGGGAGTGGAACAAAGAAACATATTTCCTAGACAAATGGGCTTCAAAGCATGAGGAGGGGTGGGATTTTAACGATTGGAGCGTTTTGCCTTCGCATTATGTGGTGAATTTGAAAAAGGTTATTTTGAAGGACAATAATATGTAATTGGCTCTTTTTGGGGCTCCCTTGGGGAACCCTTGTTATTTCCTAGCTTTTTATGTATTTCTTCTTGATTTTTCGATAAAAAATTTACCCCCCTTTTAAAGAAAAGTTAGACACCCAAATAATTTATATAATGTTTTATTTCCCTACATGTTCCAATTACTAGGTCTGTGCAACATACATAATCTTTCAATGTGCAATGGCATGAGGACATGACCAATTTCATCTCTTAAGATTTGAACTATAAGATTATAGAGATGAAAATGGGCAAATCATTAATTGATCTCAAAATTTCTCATAATCTAATATGATGGTACTCAAGTGATATTTTTTGCCTCTTAGCATTTTCAAGTGCTTTGTATCTGGTAAAAGATCATTTTATAGGGGTCTCTATAAACTTTCATTAGGGTTTTTCATTAAAAAAAACCTAAGCCATGGCAAAAACCCTTGCACTTTTTTTTATTTTCATGTTGACTACTTGCCCCAATTATTGGTTCTTTAAGTTATAATTTAATAGCCTTTGTTTCATGCTTTTACTAGCCCCCTTTCCTAGAGCACCAAATATGCCCATTACCATCATGTGCGTATAAGCCTTTTAAAGCCTTGCACTTTAATTGGTCCCACTAGACACATGGCATCATTTCATATAGCCTCTTTGATTCACAGGAGAATCTCATGTTGTTCTTTTCTTCTTGCGATCCTGTGAAATGCTCTTTTATTCCCCGATGACATTGATGTGTATGGTTCATGATCCAATCAAGTCATAATTTTATTTTTGTACAAAAAATTAAGTCTTCTAACAAAGCCCCCTTTTATCATTCATTATCGATCCCTCTTTTTGCTAGCTACTTTAAGTTGTTTATTAAAGAAAGTGCATTTTAAACCCTTTTAAGTCACAAAAAATATATGCATCATGAGGCCTTTATTCCAAAAACACTTACCTCCATGAATAAGAAAAAATATTTTGTCTTGAACAATAAACATGAGTCTTATATTTTCACATTGGCTTTAACCTTCACAAAGAAAAATTAATCTGAGCTTTCCTTCCCCTAAATTCCTAAAATCACACCACATGTCTTGCTTAGTTCATTTGTAGTGTTTCATGCAGGAAAACACTATTGGGGAAGCCTCAAAGTTATTCTATTTGTTCCCTTGAATCCTTTAAATGGTGACACATGTCCTCAAGCTATACAAAGAAAAGAAATATTTATTTTTACGAAAGAGATTTCAAATTCCCATTTTCAAAATTGAAGAATGACTACCACTGGTCACACATTCAAGCATGTGAGAACATTGATGACATATTTTATCCATATCTACCCAATTTTTCAAGTAAATTGGCTTAATTACATGTTTTTGAATCATTCAAGGCATAAAGTGAAGATTGCAGAGTGAATTTGATGTGGATTTATAAACGAACTAGGGTTTCCAACAACATTTTTAGGGTTTTTAGCAAATTTCAAGTAGTAAGTAAATTTAAGCCCTCTTTATGTAGTTTGACATGGAAAATCTTGTGTTTTTGAATTGCTAGAATTAGAAAGTAAATTAGGGTTTTTGAAAAGCAATGAATTGTTAAAATATTAAAAGAAATATTTACCAAAGTTTTAAAATTTTAAATCCCTAGTTTGCATACACTAGTACCTAATTGAGTTAGTCATGGATGGAGTTTCAAGAGGAATCAAGAGGAGTTTGGATGATGAGATTATGGTTGAATTACTAAGGTTTGCAAAGAGACTTAGGGTTGGTCAGGGATCTAGAATTTTATCATATAGAATTATGGATAAGAATAATTTTTGTAGGGATGTCATAATTCATATTCATGGCTATGCATTGTTCAAGTATTATTACAATAAATGCTTTTTAAATAAAAGGGGTAAAATTTTTATTAAAAACAAGAAATAAACATTACAAAGGGATCAGGGAACCTGTAGGCTCCCAAGAGAGAACACACAAGAACCACTATTCAAGACCAAAACCACCATCCAAACAGCCCCAAACTTCTTATTCCATCATATCATCAACAATGAACCTCTCTAATTCATCACAATAATCAAGGGATAATTATCCCCAACCCTCAACCTTCCAATCATCCACATGCTTCGAAGCCCACTTAGCCAAACAATCAACAACCCTATTCCATTCACACATAATGTGGGCAAAAGACACCACTTCTAAAATAGAGCACATCTACAGAATCTATCAAACCACCAACACAAGTTGCTAATTAACCTCAACCACCTTTTGCTTGAGCATCATATTAACAATAATTTGTGAATCAGATTCACAGATAATCCTATGCCAACCCAAATCCCAAGCACACTCAATAGCTTAGAGAATCACCAACCCTCCATAAAGTTGTTAGAATGTCGCCCTTTATAAATGGAAAAAAATAAATAACCAAGCTAGAATAGTCTCTTCCAACTCCCTCAATCCCAGCAGGCCAAGGATTACCCCTGGAGGAACCATTTGTATTAATCTTCAAAACATCTACTAGAGGAGGTAACCATCTTCCAACCCTTTGAACCTTCTTTTTAGCTTGTCAATCTCTTCTAACACAAGCATAGATAGAAGTCAGCCCCTGCAAGCCCAATCTACTCATAATCCCATCATCACTCCTTTCTAAAGGATACATCACTTCTCATTTGGATTCCATCGTCTCTTGGATCATACCAACAATTTTGTTCCAAACCGGTTGAACCATTAGCCTCTCCCCATAAAAATTCTATGGTTCCTTTCCAACCAAATTTTCCAAAGGATGAAAGTAGGACCAATACACCACACAATCTGGAGGAAAGAGGCTTGGGTAGGAGGTCTTCTGAGACTGCACCAGAACTCAACAAGGGAAGAAACATGAACACAAGGATGTTTCCCAACACCCCACCATAAATGGCAAAGCATCAAAGAAAAAGAACAACGAAAAAATAAATGGGAAGAATCCTCTTCACTACAACCACACAAAACACAAATAGAGGGACCCTAGAATCCCTGCTTCCGAAGATTATCCCAAGTCAAACATCTATTCCAAGCCAAATTCCACACAAAAAAATTACACTTTGGTCATGAAAACTTATTCCTCACCTGTTTCCACCAAGGGACCTCCATCCCACCAAACTTACGAAACAACAACTCCTAATACCCACTAGCCACAGTGAAAACACCCTTAGGATCTAAGCTCCAAGCCATAATATCCTTATCCCTCAAGGAGCTACAATGTCTACCAGTTAAAATACTCTGAAGTTTAGCACAATCCTCCACCAATCCAACAATAGGTCAATCACAAGAATCCTTCCACCTAGCCACCTCCATCAACCCACAAGGATGAGAAGTCTTAAAATCAATCACCCTTGACCAACCCACCTCCAAGAAGCGGTGGCAAAGATTCAATAAATTAGGATACTGGCTCAAAATGGGGGGAAAACCGTCCCAAGAATCAAACCAAAAGAGAGCCTCAACCCCCCTATTACATATCCAAAAGAAGTCCTCCTTGATTAGCGCAACCCCATTCTTAAGTGTTCCCCAAATCATCGAACCTTTCCCCACCAGAGGATATTTAGGAATCTCCTCCTTAAAATCCCTCAGTAGGTACTTGTGAGATAAAATCTTGGCCTAGATACGATCCTGCTCCACACACCACCTCCAATAAATATTTTCAGCCAACATCGACCTAGACCAAGTCGATTGCCACAATGCAAGACCCCCAAACTACTTCAGGCTACACACAATATCCTTCACTAGGCTCCACTTAGATGAGGACAAGCTTTTGGCCCATAAGAATTATCTAGCCAAAGAATCCAAATCCTTCACAAACCCAACCGGAGCCACCTAGAGCATGCACCTATAGATAGGAAGAGTTTGCACCATCGATTTAAGCAACTAAATATGACCAACAAAGGACAACCATCTATGAGTCCAATGATTAACCTTCGCACAAAACTTATCCAAAATATTCAGACATGACTCCCTAGGAAGACTACTAGAAGAGATAGGAATGCCAAGATAAGTTAAAGGAAGAGAACCAATCTAAAACCTCAAGATACGAGAAATCCTTTGTTAAATAATCCTTGAAATGTTGAAGAAGAAAATGAAATATTTATTTTCATTAATCCTTTGACTAGAGGCAACAAGATAAATATCCAAAGCCTTGCACAAATTCATGGCTTCTCTAATCTTACCCATGCCCATCAAAGTAGTATCATCCTCAAATTGCAGGTGAAATTGTGGAGACAAACTATTTCCCCACACCCATCCCTGAATAAAACCCAACTCCACATTACACTTCACCAATCTCCCCATACCTTCAACAAGAAGAATAAATAAATAAGGAGAGAGAGGGTACCCTTGACGAAGGCCTCTAGAAGCACTAAAAAGAGAAGAAGGCTCACCATTAATCAACATCGAGAAAGAAGTGGAATTAACACAACACATAACCCACTGGACCTACTCCTCGACAAAACCAAAAGCAATATTTTTTTGCAAGAAGGACCACTTTACTCTATCAAAGGCCTTTGCCATATCTAGCTTGATGAACATAGTATTTTATTTCGAGGCAACCATAGAATGGATAGTTTTAGTAGCAATGACCACCCCATCCAAAATTTTTCCAATCCTCTACAAAACCACTCTATTACTCAGAGATAAGCCCTCTAAGCCATCGCTTCAGCCTTTCAACAATCAATTTGGAAATGATTTTATAAACCACATTATAAAGGGTAATAGGCTGAAATTGACTCAACCGATCTACCCCCTCACATTTGGGAATGAGAGAAAGAAAGGTAGAGTTCAAATCTCACAACATCTGCTTATTCCTCTGAGACTCACGAACCACCTCCAATAGGTCCAACTTAATGATATCCTAAAATTCTTGATAAAATTCAACCGGAAAGCCATCAATGCTTGGTGCTTTTCCTTTATTCATCTAGAAAATAGTATCCTCTAATTCCCCAATGAGATAAAGTCCAATATATGCCCATTCATCTCACCAGTAACCAAGGAAGGGATACAAGACAAAACTTGGTTTTCTTCCACCAAACCATCTTGAGAATCCTCTCTAAATAATGAAACAAAAAATTGCGAAGCTTCTTTAAATATATCCTACGAAGAAGATAATTGATCCCCCTGTCATTCACAAGAATAGGCATATAATTACCATGTCTTGTGGCCTTCACCAAATTGAAGAAGAAAGTAGTATTTTTGTATCCCTCTTGTAACCACTAAACATGAGCCTTTTATTTCTAATAAATTTCCTCGTGCATCTCACACTCTTCCAAAGCTTTCGCAACCCTTGCCTCCTCTCTAAGTAAATCCTCAAAAAGAAAAACTCTCTTATCTCCTGATTGATGACATCCAAGTCAGCTTGAGCAACAACCTTAGCATGAAAAATATTTCCAAAACACTGCCTATTCCACCTTTTGAGATGGAATTTCACATATTGCAGAAATTTGGAAAAGTATACATAGCAGTGTCATAAGCAGGTCTACCCCTTCACCACCATTCAACCACATACTCCTACAGAGAAGAGTATCTTAGCCACATAAGCTATAACTTGAAAGAGGGGGACCAAGCAACATGTTTCAAAGTAGCATATAACTTAATAGGCCAGTGATCCAAGCCCCTCCTGTCCAAAATCTCAAAGCAAGTAGACCACAACCCTCCAATCTAGGAACAAGAAACCAAGAAATGGTCAAGTCTCTCGGCAATACAATTCTCTCCCATTCTCCTATTGTTCTAAGTAAACTGGCCATTACGGTGTTTAATGTCAACCAGATTCAAGGCAAATATGTTATCATGAAGAAGGAAAGCAGAGGGCTCCAATCTCCCAGTACCACCCTTTTTCTCATCCAACTCAATAATGGCATTGAAATCACCCACAATAATCCGAGGTAAGAAAGGAGCAAGACTTCGAATGAAATTAATACGAAACCTGTGAATGTAAATTTCCCCAAGCTCTCTTTGGGTTATTTTATTTTTGCTAAGTATCAACCACGACCATCTATTGAATGCAACATCAGGTGCCTTTTGCAAGGCTTTATCTGAATACTGCCACTTGTCAGCCAAGTGCTCCTCGCAAGGATTCTTTCCTTCGCTTTTCAATGACATCTACCATGCTTCCATGTGTCGGAAGTTCACACTCCCCAATGATTCTTCCAATCGCTTCCCTATCGGGCCTTGACCACATGCCACGTAGCGTCTACCCGCACACATTCCTTAGCGGCCCCCACCTACAGCGTAGTATGTTTGGAGGACCTCCACGTGTCTTCACCACGCAGATTTTCATCGCATGAAAGGGAGAATCAACATTGGCCCCCGATTGCTTACCACATGGATCTTCTAAAGGCTTCTTCATGCAAGGGGATGAAGCAAGCAACAACCTCACAATAGTTGCCATGTATTATAGTTGTCATCATAAGTGGATGACACATGTCAACACTCTATTCTATTGGGACCACTGCTATCATTCGCAAGGGATGCATCTGGCACTGGAGCGACCTCATTCATGGCTTGAATCTTTTTCTATTGCAATGTCCAGAAAATCATTACCATATACATCATTTCTCATGATCGAAGGATCTTTTCTATTACTAGCTCACTAGGCTGGGGATTTTATTATATATACTACTTCTTCTTTTGAAGCAGGGGTTCAGATTTTGATTGAAAAAATTGGTGGAAGAACTAGGCCTTTTATTGCTTTTAGATTATTGCAAAGAACTTACAGACTGTGCCCTTGTTCGACCTTTTTGTTTTCTTAGGATATTTGATAAGTTTTACTGTACCATTATGGTATTGAGTGTTTCATTTGTATAACTTCTATAAATTTAATGCAAGTTTGTTGGTTTAGATCATGTCTTTGACTCCTCTTTTCAATAAATGTGTATGAATATTATTTTATCTCATTGAGTGAATCACTCAGGCTACTATCTTTATTTTATGTCATTCTGGGACATAACAGATTGTTGAACGGGCCCTTAAATCGCATCCACAAGATAGATTTATCATGCTTTACATCTAAATCTTGGCGCATCACCCTAGTTAGATCTTTTATTTTTATACCTACTTGATTTTCCCATTCAAACCCCAGTTATAGAAGAAGTCAAATTCTTTAAAATCTAGAGGTTCCTCAGTTCAGCGCAATAGGTTCCCCCTTTCACTGACCCATAAAGGTTGTTACCTTGTCAATTTTTGACATCAATAGTTTCTTTTTTTTGGCACCCCGATGGGACCTGAAATATACCAATCAAAGAGGGTGTATAAGCCATCGACCTGTTACCATGTCGCAAACAACAAATAATTTTGGCTTGTTAGTACCTCCGCTAGTAACAACACAAACCTAAACTCGCCCAGTAAACTTTCTGATCAGTCCACCAGCCATGTTGCATATTGCAAACTGAAATGATGTGGCTTGGGACATTGGGAGTCCCCTTGTAGCCCCAATTGCACCTGTCGTTTGGGCCCCTATCCCGATCTCTGCTCTCAAAACTATTCCTAAGATTATCAGAGATGGCTCAAGAACACCATCCGAATATCTGCAAGATGTGGCAGACGTATGTTTGGTACACAAAGTTACAAATTAGAACATAGCACTAAGGCTGCTCACAACTTCTTTTAGAGTAAAAGCATTAGATTAGTATCACACTCTACCAGCAAACACTATCGGTACTTGGGACCAGCTCGAGGATCCTTTTTATGAAAGATTCTCGAACGACGGAGACATGCCCTCACTATATCATTAGCTAGCGACAATAAAGTGAACCCCATCTAAATCCATGATGGACTTCAACACTCGGTTCCATACAACTTGGCAGAGGATCCAGACTACCATTCGTCCACCGATCGAGTTAGCATTCATGTTCTACTTAAAAACTATCAACGCCGATATCTCAATGATGATCCAATCACTTGGCAGGACCACATTACCAGATGCATACAATATAACAATTAAGGCAAAGAACAATCTGATCAATGCCGAGAAGTTTCCACCTCAACCCATCATGGTGATATTCCATGAAGTATCAATTTTCACCTAGAAGATTCCATCTACTAGCACACCCACGCTGCCCCCATCTATGTACACATATCCAAGTGTGCCACCAAATGTTGCTTCTACATCTAGTGCTTTGAAGGATGAGAAGAGCAACATAAAGGAGATGCTACAAAACTTAACAAATGAAGTACCCACTATCAAGTGCAACCAGGCCGCTCCTCCAAGACCAGCCTACCAAATTTATCAAGGCGGCAGACCCTCCTACCAACAAAACCAATATTAAGGAGTCACGCGCACAAGTCCACATGCTTAGACAAATAACCAAATAGTATCGATACCGACTCCACTGGGAACTGCTCAAACAAGTACGAGTAGAGAGTTGATCGTAGGGAAAAACAACCTCTCCGAAGATATTAATCCCTGGTGCTTCCCCTACAGTGACAAGCATATGCCTCAAAATTATCTATGTAGCAATTTATAGCAAAAATTTGCAAAACATCACAGCCAAGGTATGACATCAAATTCAAGAGGTCAAACATATACCTCTCCCCAAATAGAGAATGCGATTCTTACCGCATAGATGTAGGGAATGTCCCTGGAACAAGAAAATGACATAGCTCCTGATCACACCCTTTTCTCATGGATGGAAGGAGAGGACGTAGTGTTCACATATGAAGCATCCACATCGGCGACCTCGCAAGTACAGTCTGACTACAATACTCGATCGGAAAGGAGATTCATATGCGATTTGGTCACTCTGTAGCCTAGAAGCATCTTGGACCAACCCCCTAACACTTCCAGAATTTTTCTGCAGCTGCAACTCCACAAGGAGATTATCATCACCAGGGCCAAGGAGTAGAAGCCTCTGAATCCTTCACCTTTCAATGTAGTGGAACAATTAAAGAAATATTTTTCTAATGTATCCCTTTTGGATATCTTAGCCATTCCAGAACAAAATTCATTGCTACAGAAGGTCCTACAGAAAGATTCGGTTGTGCAATTGATAAAACAAGCTTCCAAAAGGGCTACTGACTCATCACCTTCGGCCAAAGTTCTTGCGAATACTGCACAGGAGGGTTTGACCAAGGTCAAAGAGGAGAAACCAAAACCTAAATCCTTTTTCTTAACTCTCATTGTGGGAAAGAAGCTGCTACACAACTCCATGATTGACTCTGGTGCCAGCACTACAGTCATGCCCAAGTAGATAGTTGAAGCCTTAGGGCTTAGCTAAGAGCCCTTAAAGAGAGGTGTTATGCAATTGGATGGGAACAAGGTCAAAACTGTAAGTCTCATTAAAGACCTTTCCTTGACTTTGTTCTCTTGTCCTAGTATCACGGTGCCGCAAGATACTGTGATCATAGATGTCCCTCCTATGTTCGGCCTCTGCCTATCCCGAGAATTTACCTGAAAGATAGGCAGATACTTTTCTTTGGATTGGTCCCACCTAATTCTCAAGACCAAGCATAGAGCTAAGATGAAGATAATATTAGAACCTCTGCATTCAAAACATGTGGTTGATGAATCCATGATCAACTTTGAAGCCGCTCATATTTCTTTCACCAAAGAAGAGGTCATTGGTGTTGAGCCACTGGGAAATGAGAAGGCAACCAAAGACTAGGATGTATGAGAAGAAGTCTTCTTGAGTGAATATGCACACACTGATACTTTTGGAAATTATCATGCTACCAGGTTGGGCACCTACGTCATCTATGATGAGGATCAAGAGTTCCTGAGGGTATTAAAGAACTTCACGATCGATCAAGCCTTAGAGCTCTAGACATTGCACTTTGACGGTGCTAGATACAAAGTCGGTGCTGGCACCAGGATATGCTTAACATATCCATCCAATGAGCAGGTTGTCAGATCATTTTGCTTCCAATTTTCTTTCTCAAGCAATGAAGTTGAATATGAAGGTCTTGTGCAAGGCTAAGCCTCGCAGAGTGCATGGGTTTCAAACAAATAATGGTGTTTGGAGATTCTGAACTTGTAATCAATCAAGTCACAAATATCTCTGCTGCAAAAATGTTTGAATGCGGTATTATAGGCATAGGGTATGGGACCTCATTGAAAGCTTCAAAGCTTTTAACATTCACGCAGTGCCAAGGGAGCAGAATTCAACTATGGATCACATGGCAACAATATGATCTCAATTTAATCCTATCTTCAATTTAATTGAGAATTCACACTCTATGCGAGGGATTGTCTGACCCTTTATCCCATATAATGATCAGAGCTGGAAATTGTTTGAAAGTGATGAACACATCGCCTCGTTCATTCAATATTTTGGAGAGTTTGCCGATTAGTTCCAGCCAAAGATTGAAGCAACATATGAAGGGAAGATCATGCAGTTGAGGTCAAACAAACTTCCAAAAGACTCTCAAAAATTTGTTCGACTGTGATGATGCAAGGAATGATAGGAGAAAATTTGTAGCAAACCAAGCAGACTACGCCGACCTTGAGGTCGAAGACGAAAAAAATTGAAGGTCGAGAAAGAAGTTCTGCAACGTAACAAAGATAGGCTTATACACTTCTACGAAAAATACGAAGGGGTCGTGGCCTAGTCTTATGATGACCTCAGGGGATATGATCCTGACATCATCCAAACACACCATCAAACTAATGGAAGGTGCTAAACCTGTCCGATAAAAACAGAGGCCTGTCAATCCAAAGATTGAAGCCCTAATGGTATAAGAGCTAGGGAAGTTGATTTAGTCAAAGATTGTCTTTCCAATCAAGCACAGTATGTGGGTATCTAACCTCGTTCCAGTCTTAAAGAAAAATGGAGACATTTGTATTTGTGTTGAATTTTGTGACCTAAATAGGGCATCACTAAAAGATCATTATCCACTGCCTTCCATGGAATCAATCTTGCGGACTGTGGCAAGTTCAAAGATGTTTTCTCTATTGGATGGCTTCTTAGGCTACAATCAGGTTCGGGTTAAAGAAGAAGATCAACATAAGACCACGTTCACCAACAAGTGGGGAATGTTCACATATGCTAAGATTCCTTTCGGCCTCTCAAATACGGGAGGCATCTTTCAGCGGGCAATGGACATAGCCTTCAGTGGATTGATCAAGAAGATTATCCTCATCTATTTAGATGATTTGATTGTATTTTCCAAGTCCAAAGATGACCATTTTGATCATCTAGAAGAGGTTTTCAAAAAATTCCAAGAGTTCAGGGTATCCCTGAACCCAAAAAAATGTGTCTTTGGAGTACCGCAAGGCAAATTATTGGGACATGTCGTGTCCCAAGAAGGAATCGTTATTAATCCCAAAAGGGTAAAAGCAATTAGGGAACTTCCCCTTCTAGTCAACAAGAAAGGAGTCCAATATTTTTTGGGGAAGGTTAACTTTGTAAATAAGTTTATTTCTAATTTTGCAGGAATAATCAAACCGATAACCCTGATGCTAAAAAAGGACCAATTGTTCAGATGGACAAAAGAAGCAAGAGAAGCTTTCAAGAGGGTGAAGGACGCTATTTCTTCAGCTCTTGTGCTGGTAAATCCAGATTTTTCAAAATACTTCATAATGTACGTCTTTAGTAGCAAGACAAGCATCGCCACTGTTCTGACTCAGAAGGATGATGAAGGGAAGCAAGAAGATCTGATATCATTTCACTCTCGGACCTTGAAGGAATATCAGATGAACTATAACTTCGTCAAGAGGCTAGAATTCACAATTGTAAAGGGACTCAAGAAGTTCCAACATCTTATATCTTGCAATAAGGTGATCATTTAAGTTGCACACTCCAGTGTGTGTGAATACATTATGGAAGGAGAAATCACTGAAAAAAAGGCCAACTGGATCACCAAGATCCTAGAATATGACATTGAGTTCAAGCCTAGAAATACTGTCAAAGGGAGAGGGTTGTGCAAATATTTGGCGTACGATGAAGAAATAGAAATCGAAGAAGAGCAAGCAGAGCTGGTCCTAACAAATGAGTTTGAACCCGAAGGTTGCTGGCTGACAAATAGAGTAAGGTTTATGCAACCAGCAAGTATCCACTGGGGCTTCCTTCCAGAGAAGAAGATTCTACCGACTGCAAAACAATGGGTACTCACTTATTGAAGGGATCCTCTTCAAGAGTAATTTTAATGGCGTCCTATTACGATGCATCGCCATGGAGCAAGCAAGGAAAATTCTCGGCACCTTCCACAACAACCCTCAAGGCGAACACTTCTCTACAAAGACCATCGCCATCAAAATTTTGTGTGCTAGGTACTTTTGGCCTACACTATTCAATGACTCCTACAATATGGTAAAAGCCTGCAAAGAATACCAATTATACGCAGGAAGAAGAAAAAATTTCACCATGCCTCTCAATCCAATAGTAGCAAATGAACCGTTCAAGCAATGGGGGATAGATTTCATCAGGATGATCAACCCCACCTCTAGTGTCGATAACAAGTGGATTATCATAGCCACAGACTACTTCACAAGGTGGACTAAAGCCCTACCCCTAAAGAATGCAACAGAGGCAGAACTTATGGACTTTCTCGAGGGGCTAGTAACAAGATTTGACGCACCGAAGATGATCATCTCGGACAACGCCAAAGCTTTCTTAGGCTCCAAGGTATGTCATTTCACATTTGAGCATGACATATTCTTGAAAAAATCATCAAACTACTACCCACAGGGGAACGACCTGGCTGAGTCGACTAACAAAAATATAGTCTAACTCATTAAAAGGATCGGGTCTGATCATGAGAAGGAATGGCACAAGAATCTTCGTACAATGTTATGGGCAGATCGCATAACTCCTAAGCAAGCCCTGAAAACTTTTCTATACGAGATAGTGTATTGGAAGGAGGTGTTGTTGCCTATCTCTATAGAGATACCTGTGCTAAAACTACTCAAGTCTCTAGAAATTGAAGAAAATAGAGCTATGGAGGTTTGGTTGGTCGAATTGTTGGAAGTACAAGAAAAAAGGGAGAAATCCCTAATAGCCATGTCCAACCGCCAACAAGTGGTTAAGAAGTGGTTCGACAAGAAAGCTTCAGACCAAGGTCTAAAGTGCGGAGGCCTGGTACTAAAATTCAAGGAAAGGGCCACAAGGCCTGGCCAACATGGAAAATTTGACAAACTCTGGGACGGTCCTTTCAAAATAATTCAGTGCAAGCAACATAATGCATTCAAAATAGAGAAAATGGAACAAGAAGCACTGGGAATTCTAGTTAACGAGATCCACTTAAAATTGTTCAATTAGGCTTCAGTCACTTCACGCAAGCGTAAATATTTAAATAATGTAATTAATTTCCCTTTCATGTTTTGTCGACCGGTCTTTTCAACAATTTCGCAAATGCAAGAAGCAGGAAAATTCATGAAACTCAATATTAAAATAATAGAGAAAGACTATCCTGCTCATGTTGCAGAAAATAAATATGCGGAGAATTCAGTTTAATCCATATTGCAAAAAACACAAGAATGAAGATAAGGAGTTTAAGATAAGCAAGTATATTCATTATATATATGTACTTTGATAGAAAACATTGTCAAAACGGATTTGTGGCCATGTGCTCAAAAGTATGACTACATGTATATGAATTCCTAATATATATATGTATGTGATCCTTTTTCTTTAGGCATATATATACAAAATGCAAAAAGCATTTTAAACTTCAGGTATCTGGAACACGAACATTGTCTTCATTAGTAGGGGAATTGTTAGGGGCAACAAGAAGGTTATCAGCACCAACAACGGGACCTGGAGCAACAATAGCGTCAATTCCCAAAATGAGTGGCGAAGGGAACATAAGGTTCCTAAAGTCAGTGTACCAATTCACGTCATAGAACAACACTACATTGTAGCAGTGCAGAAAAAAGTGGCACGCACAGGTGGCCCTCTCACAATGCTCAGTGAGTGAATGAAGCCGAAACTCACTCAGGAATGGAACCCATGGTACCACTGCATCTTCTTCAACGTGCTTCCGCAGGTCACTCATGACAGGAAGGCCTAGGCCATACACTGCATTGGTCACTGCTTCACCAAGGCCTCTGAGGTACCTCTTTGGAAAAATCATGAGTGTCTAGCGTAGAATCATGGATTTTGGAACCTGAATTTCAAGCAATGAGGCAAAAAAATGGGAGCAGATATTGGTATTCACCCGATACTAATCTTCATACTCAATATAATCCCTACCCAGGACCCATTTTATGGTTGTGATAGCCAGTGAGTGCTTGTTCTTAGTCATGCATTTCAGGCACCTATTTGAAATGTCTCCCAAAAAGGTTGTTTGAGACTTATTGCACACTAATCTAATTGGAGTATTCATCGTATCAGCCTCTACTCAACTACCCCAGTCTAGGCCCTACACAAATTCAGAACCTACCCAACCACCTAAATGATAATCCTACCTAATTGCCTAATGCTACGTTTGTTAATCACTAAGTGTGATTCCACTATTGTGTTAGGACCTATTTATAGAAATATCTGAGGTAGCATGCATACAAAGCATGGTGATAATCGAGTGTTAACTCAAAAATCCCACCAAAAGGCCAGCTCAATTACATCTGTAGGTATGAATTGCTACGAGCAAGATCAAGGAGCGACAATCAATTAGTACAAATTGGTGGCAGTCACAAGCAATGGCTCATACGAATGGATGTTGAGGTGTCACGATGTAGGTAGTTTCAAGCTCCAAGGTTGAACGCAAATCTTTTCTAAGTACTCATTACGGTTTCAGCTTAATAATACTTTTAGAGATATTAATTTCCAAGGCATGCAAAGGATGGCAAGCATTTCACCGACAACTCAAATTCCTAGGAAAATCATGCCGAAGGGACGTTATCACTAATGTAATTATAAATTCTTATCTTTTCAAAACAGGCAAGTATTTCATTTCACATAGATGAAAGAGCTGGCAATAAAATGCCAAATTAAATGCAAAAAGGCAACCGTTGTCTACCGGTTGAAGGCGGGAAATCAAAGGAAAAGGCTAAGTGTTGCATGCAAAGGCTAAACAAAACATAAAACTTCTTGAGTACGCAAAGGGACTTGGAAGAAAAAAATTGTTAAGGGAACCAGGTGTGGTGCATCCAACAACAACGCAACTGAATGCAGAGGTAATTTCAGAAGATTCATTGCCCCAGTGTAAATTAAGACTGAAGCAGGAGGTCATCTAGGTTGATTCCAGAGCCTTGCGTAGTGCTCTAGGTTCCATTCATACCGCTTCAGTGTGCTTTCTGAGTAGAAGTTCACAGAAAATGGAGGTTGCTCAAACTTCCCAAACATAAATGCAAGAGGAAAGGACCCAAAGTTTATTTGTAGCCATGCATGCAGCACCAACCGCATATGTCTTTGAGAATACCTCTTACACTTTGCCTAGTATACTAGACAAGCCAATGTGGGTGAATAGGTGGGTTGCAGAAAAGAAGAGCCCCCATAGAGATCAGAGCTGAATTAAAGAAGAATGGGATAATATTCATGATCCCATCCTTGCAAAGAACCCTAAAACACTTAGGGAGGTGGCTTGTGAAACAATGAAAGGGAATAGTGACTTGGAATCCTTGGCACAAAAATGTTGGTACAGTGGGCTTCCACAATATATGGTCCCACTTGTACACTACTGCCCTAAATTGGTCGATGAGGCCATCAAACATTTCAACCCAAATACCAACACCATTATGGGTCGGGAGCTAAGTGTTATTATTTGCAAAGAGGCTATCTGGGACATGTTGTGCATCCCGGAATGAAACTCCAAAGTACCTCAAATGGAGTCATTCACTCCGACAAAAGGAGAGTCCTATTGGAGAACCATATATTTTGCTCTGAACTTTTATAACATGAAGACACAAAGGTAGAAAGAAGCTCAGAAGAAGCCAATGCAGATCTCGACAATGCATAAAAACATTTAAGGATGATATGAAGGATGCCTTCTCAATGATGGTGTTTGTTTGTGGCCTAGACACAGACAAATAGGTTCAATATTTTCAACTAGGCTTGGGGTTTTAGTTGCGCAAGAAACATTCTCTTTTCTGGTACGATTTCGTAGAATTCCTCACCTAGGAGATGCTCAGCTAGATAGCAGAGTACCAACTACAATAAAGGTTCAGGTTTCCATCCTTCCTCGCCTATATTTTCTTGCATCAGAACCCCGACTTTTTCTAGAAGCATCTGGGGCTGTCCATTTTTTACGAAAACCAAAGGAAAAAATTGATTTCCACTTGGACTCCTCTCCTCTCTACAAAATATGATTATTGTGCATTCTCAAATTATTTCTTAGGTCCGATTTTGTAGGATTTGAGGGAAGATAATAGTGTCTTACAGTTTAGCTCAGACCAGACCGAGTTCATGCAAAACTTCACTTTGAAGTGTGATTGGTTTTTGGGCAAGGACTTCACGATAGTTTGATTGTGCGGCTTCACCAGGGATCCCTTCCTACTACCAATGTGTCCTACAAATTGAGTACTGGCGCTTGAATTTTTTCGTCAAGTATCAATTATTGACTTCACCTTTTGCAACGGAAAAATGAAGAAGGTATTTTTCAGCTGCCCAATGAGATTCAAGACCGTGATCATGGAAAAGAAGAGGACTCATGACCTGCTTGAAGCAAAGCTAGCTCATCTGGGGTTGGTATGGATTTGTGATAAATGGAATTACAACCCCGATAATGACTTGTCGAACAAGTATGTCAAGGTAACACACAACCCTCAGCCTTACTGGGAAAAGCATCAAAATCCATTGACAGATGTAGATGAACTTATGGTCGCCCTAGCTTACATTCTGACCCAAGGTGGTTGGCCTCCCTGGCTTGGATTCTACTATCGGATTGGGAAATATGATAAGACAAAGTAGATTGGGGCTACTCTTTGCAACAACTTGGCGAGGAATTACAACTAGAAGGAAGAGAAGTTTAACGATTTCTGGATATACTGTCAAGAGACCCGATGCACTGAGGCTCCTTATGATGGCATGGAAATGGATGATAGGTTCGACAAATTATGGAATAATGAGCATTTGGATTCCGATGACAATGATGAGAAAGTCTCCAGTTCGGAAGAGGTTGAGGAATAATCAGATGAAGGAGTGGAACCGAAGATAGAAGCTCAAACGGACTTGGAGTAGCGAAAAGGGAAAACCATGAAGCAACCTAGCAAGGTTTCTTCTAATGTGCGGGTGAACATATCATGCATGAGGTCTTCACTGACTCGCACCTAGACCGCAAGAAGGACCATAACAACCCAGCTACAACAGTCTAAAACTGTAGTGGTAGAAGACTCGCCACTAGCAAAGCGGCAACACACCGAAGCATCTTTTGAAGAGTGTTCGTAGGACCCTGAAGCAAACCAAGAGCCAACGATGAGCCAAGAATCACAATCATCCATGCCGTAGGTATCTTTCACTCCCTTTTCTCCTGTTTCACAATCCTTTGTCACCCTTGTTGTGCTCATTGCGCTTCTCTTTTCAAGCATTGATCCTTCCTTTTCGGCCATTGCTTCAATGATCGTGGGAGTTTTCGCACAGTTCTCTCATGGGACCCCATTTGTCCTTACTCCTCCGTGGACCCTTCCACAATTTTCCTTGGCCCATTCTGCGTCTCCATGTGCCCCACATGCTGCCTCTGCCACCATCATTGATACCTCCCCTACCGTTGTCGTGTCGGACCTGACCCACTCTTCCCAATGAATAGAACCCACCATGATGCCACTTCCCTCGAGCCCTCCTATTGGTTCGTAGGTTGGATATTAGAATATCCCTCCTTTCTCTCCTCAAAGAATTAGCGTTCAAAAGAGGAAGTCACCCGGGTCCACTACCATCTCTTTTCCTTTTGTCCTTCCTCCCGGTGCACCTTTCGCAAGCGGACTCATCTAATCACTGTTAGAATTCTTATCAGAGGGTGAAAACTAAGAAGGAATGACCAATCAAAGCCCAAAAGAAAAAGGATAAAGATGCTAAAAGACCAACAGAGCCAAAAGTGCGACTATTTTTAATGAGGCCTAGTAGTCACTACATTTTGCGACCATGTACCCGACTATCAACAAAACACAAGGAGAGATGTAGTCGGATGACTACAATATGTACGCCGTAGGGCTTGACCTAAGTATAGCTCAACCTCTAGGACAAGGTGGAGCTCATGGAGGAAACACAATGGGTGGTGACCACCGGCTTTCTTAAAACTAATTGCCAGCTAAGGAAGAGGGAAGAAGAGCTAAAAGGTGTCAAGGAAAGGGTTGAGGTCTTGCTCACCAAGGAAAAGGTAAGGGATGTTGAATTTAAGCACTTATCCCAACTAGCAAAGGTAGAGCAAGTGAAGTTGTGAGAGGAACTTGCGAAGTTCTAATCTCTTGATCCTAACCTAGTCGCTGAGCTACAATAGAAGAACCAAGGATATCAAGACCGGTCGGTGCGGTTGGGGCAAGAAGTGCAACAAAAGGATGAAGAATTTTGTCGCCAGCGTGCTCAACTAGGGCAACAGATACAGTAGAAAGACATAGATTTCAAAATCCATCAGGCCCAACTGGAGAATGATGTTCAAGAAATGAAGTCTTCCTTGGAGAAGGAAGCAACAAACAAGGAACGAGTCGAGGCAAGCTGGATCACAGAATCGTAGACCCTGCAGGGACAACTCACCGTAGCAAACCAAAAAGTTGCATAGCTCGTGCATAATATGGAATTGAGGGATGTAGAGATATCCCTATTAAAAAACTTTTCCCAACCTCTTGTCATTGGGTCAAACCTTCTTCAAGTAGCCCAATAGTTATATGTTTCATACTGGGAAAGAGTGAAGGCCTTCTGCCTAACTCTATAGTCGACGCTCCAATTTTTGGCAGAGGCAACAAATTTGGGCAAGGAAGTCCGCGAAGCAATCAAGCGGTTCCCTCAATCCATCGTAAAGAGAGTTCTGAAAGCTAGGAGGTTTTTGGACAGGCTATATATGGTCCCAGATGAAGTATTCGCAAGCGCAAGAATTGAAGATCGAAAGGCTGCTGCTGAAACAACTAACAGGTTCATCCATTGTTACACGACCATCTTTCATACCAATGAGTGCACCACCACATTGGATCAGACCATGAGTAGCATGTGGGTAAGGTTCTCCCACCTAACTCAGATGGGCTTACCATCCCCGTTTCTTGGAGATGAATCGGTGGCCATGGCGGAGCATATTGCGACGGATATTGAAGAAAAGCAACAAGATGCATCTATTTTTCAGAGTTTTAGTCAACCCCTTGCTGCAGAAGATATTGAGAGTGTCACTCATCTGATTGCATGACTTCTTTTTCAACTCGATTCTTGGGTTGGTATGTCAACAACACTGCCTTACAAAGAAATGATCAATCTGCATGGAGCATAAGAAAGTCTGCACGACATGTTGACTCCATCTGAAGTTGAATGGTTGCCTCTCTAGATCGCCTTCTCTAAGCTCTAATTGTGTTGCCCAATGGAGAAGGCTCTGGTCTACAAACCAAAAAAAATTGGGTTCCTCGTTCCGCAGGCGAAACGCCCCTGATAAGTCGCTAAAAGTTGTGAATATAAATTTCCCCAAGCTCCCTTTGGGTTATTTTATTTTTGCTAAGTACTAACCACGACCATCTATTGAATGCAACATCAGGTGTCTTTCACAAGCCTTTATCCGAATACTGCCACTTGTCAGCTGAGTGCTCCTCGCAAGGATTCTTTCCTTTGCTTTCCTTCACTTTTCAATGACATCCACCATACTTCCACATGTCGACAGTTTGCAGTCCCTAATGCTTCTTCTAGTCGCTTCCCTATCAGGCCCTGACCGCATGCCACATAGTGTCTACCCACACACATTCCTTGGTGGCCCCCACCTATAGTGCAGTATGTTTGGAGGACCTCCACGTGTCTTCATCGCATAGATTTTCATTGCATGAAAGGTAGAATGAACATCGGGCCCCGACTGCTTGCCACATGGATCTTCTAAAGGCTTCTTCGCGTAAGGGGATGAAGCAAGCAACAACCTCACAACAGTTGCCATGTATTATAACTATCATCATAAGTGGATGACACATGTCGACACTTTGTTTTGCTGGGACCACTACCATCATTCATAGGGGATGCATCTGGCACTGGAGCAACCTCATTCATGGCTCAAATATTTTTCCATTGCAACGGCCAAAAAATCATTACCATATACATCATTGCTCATAATTGAAGGATATTTTTTGTTACTAGCTCACCAGACTTGGGATTTTATTATATATATTGCTTCTCTCGAATCAAGGGTTCAAATTTTGACAGAAGAAATTGGTGGAAGAACTAGGCCTTTTATTTCTTTTAGATTATTGCAAAGAACTTACAGATTGTGCCCTTGTTCGACCTTTTTGTTTTCTTAGGATATTTGATAAGTTTTACTGTGTCATTATGGTACTGAGTATTTCATTTGCATAACCTCTATAAATTTAATGCAAGTTTGTTGGTTTAGATCATGTCTTTGACTCCTCTTTTCAGTAAATGTGTATGAATATTATTTTATGTCATTGAGTGAATCATTCAGGCTACTATCTCTATTTTCTGTCATTTTGGGACATAACATATTGTTGAACGAGCCCTTAAATCACATCCACAAGATAGATTTATTGTGCTTTACATCTAAATCTTGGCGCATCACCCTAGCTAGATATTTTATTTAATATATTCTTCCTTTACCAATTCAAACCCCAGTTATAGAAGAAGTCGGCTTCTTTAAAATCCAGAGGTTACTCTGTTAAGTGCAATAGGTCCCCCTTTAACTGAGTTCCCCATAAAGGTTGTTACCTTGTCAATTTTCGGCATCAATAAGACCACAATAATTGCTTACCAGGAAAATTAGTAGGTGCATAGATGTTTGAAAGTAGAATAGTTTCCCCTGACTCCATACTTAAAGCAACCACAGTGTAATAAGGATTTTTATTACCTCTTGCATCTCTAAGGTTTTGCATCTAAAGGGTAAGGGACAAAGATCTATGCTACATTCAAGAACAAACCCTAGAGATCCCAATACAATAGAGATTTGAATCTAACAAGGGATATTGTTCCTAAGGATGGAAGTTGATAAAGAAGATAAAATATGCATGCAAAACTAAAGAAATGTAAAGTATTTGAAAACACATTGTGATATGCAAAAACACCTAGAAAGATGAATAGAAATACAAATAAAACCAAACAGGAAAGTAAAATAGAAAGCATGCACCTAGAAATGTGTTGGAGACTGGATTAAAGGCTGAGAATATTGTCAATCCTAAAATTTTGGCCTATCGGGACTAATTTGCCATTATGGGCGACCTAGTCCAAGATCTAGAAAATTGCACTAGAGCTCATTTCAGCCAAATGGGTATCCAAATCTATAGAGAACTTTGAAAAACATGTGCATTGGGACTAAGTCGCCACTGATGGTGACTTAGTCTACTTTGGATTTTCTAAAAATCTGAAAGTGGAAACGAAAGCCCTCAGTCTACACTTTCTGCTCCTCTAGGAATCCGGTTTTGAAACTCTAATCTTTAGCACTGTAAATGAATTTTTGTGGATGTTTTGACTTAGCCAACAAGGAAGTGTCTTCAAAAAGTTTGCAACTTATTCTTCAATGATTTTCAAGCCTTCAAGATGCCTAAATCTGCAAATACACAAGGAAAGAAAGAGAGAAATGTTAATTGTTAGGGCATGGGGGTTTGCCTTGGTCAAACCCGTTTTAGGTAATTAAACAGAATGAAGAAATAAGATGGAGCATGAACATTAAATAGAGGAATTAGAAACTTGCCATGCTGATTGATCTTGAATTTCTGCAGTAATGGATGAAGAATTTTCCCGTGAATGCTTCTTGATGACTTTACAATGCTAAAACCCTAGCTTGCTTGAGAAGAATGATGAATGAAGAGAGGAGAGATTAAATTAAGGCTTCTAGGTCCTTAGAGATGAAAAATGAGAAGAAAACCTTGTATTTATACACAATTATGCCCTAATTCTTGAAAATACCACATCACAGTCCGACCTTAGGTCTTTGAGAATAAAAATTTGCCAAAATTTTGAAATAATTTTGATTTTTGAGCCAAATGGGACTAAGTCGCCCCAAGTGGTGACTTGGTCCCACTTAGGCAATTTTGCTAATTGTCAGGAATTAAAGTGTATTAAATGATTTTTATCGGGTCTATTCTCAAGAAGACACTTAAATAAGGTTTGTAAGTGCATAATGGGGCCAACTAAAGTATAAGAAAGGTGTAATTATTGATGACAAGCGTAGAAATTCAAGAGAGTTTGTTACAACTCCTTACAACACTTTGAAATAAGGCTTGGTAAGTGATAAAAAGAGATTATTTAAGTGAAATATATTAGAAAGGTCTTAGAAAAGTGTGAAAGTGGGTTACAATATTTTCACAACACTTTTACAAGACATCATAATGTTTTTATTGATTTACAAGGGTCCAAGACCTAATGTGAATGTATTGGCCACATTACAGCATTAAATCTAGGCAAGACTAGGCCAAAATCCACAAGAAAGACCCAAATGAGCGTAAAAATGTCCAAGGATACATTTTTTTGCGACACACACAGAGATGGAAGACTTGGAGGAAATCCACCAAAGAGGATGAATCTTCAAAGGGTTCCACAGGCAAGCCACACCCTCTGCATTACCCAAAGCCCCAACACACTGGTAGTCACCCCACCACACAACTTTGGCAACAAACCAATCATAATTTCAATAGATAACTTAGTCTCCTGTAAAAAAGAACATCAGGAGAATGAACCCTCACCAATTCACGAACAACTTTTTGTTGAGGGCCACTGTTCAAGCCCCTTACATTCCAAGAGAGCATGATCATTTCAAAGGGTTACAAAAATAGGAATCCAGTGTCTTAATAGATCCAGACTCCTCCAAATTCTCCCCCATCATCTTTATTTTTTCCAAGTCCTTTCTCCCAACTTTGGAAGACTTCTCAGCAACCCCTTTCTTTTGGTCTTTCTGAAGAATTCCCAACGAAGGAGAAGCCTTGCTGCCTTTTACCAAATCAAACCCCACTTTCACTAATAGAGTAGAGATCTCAACCTCCCCCATCTTCATATATGCAAGAGGCTTAAACCTCCCATGAACCACCAAACTCAGATTTGTTTCCATTTGCAAAGCACCAACCTCTTGAGAAGATTGGTTGTAATATGGAATAATTCCTTCCTGACCCCCTTCTAAAACACCTTGATCCATAAACATCATACTCAGATTCACCTCCTGTTGACTGAGATTATCTAGAACCTCAAATCTATTAAAGGTAGATCTCCTTCTTGATGCTCCTTAAGAGTCCTCTTTTGACCTCGGTTCTTATTACGAGCCTATTATCTACTAAAATTTGCACCCTAGCTAAGATGCATGAAAAATCATGTTAAGCTGCAACACTTAGCTTTTTAGAGAGAACATGGGATCTTTTCCGGGTTGTGGGTCACCAAGATCTAGAAAAGAATCTCCGGAGAAGGTCGGCTTCCTAGTTGGTTATCGCCTACTTTACTGAATTTTGAGGGGAAAAGGGAGAAAGATTGCATAAAATGATAACTACCTCCTAAGGTGATACACCAAAATATGACTTAGACTTGGAAAACTCAGATTCCATACACTTGTACACAATGACTGGAAAAACAACTTGCACAACCTATTTCTATGTGCCTTGTATAAGTGTTTTATAAAAAAGCCTTATTGCTTGAGCTCTTAGGATGAGAAGACCTCACAACTAAAAGCAACTTGCAATTTTGACACAGATTATAACCTGCAAACATCACACTTCTCTGCAAAAAGGTACTAAAGCCATGAGACAGAGTTAAGGGAAACGAAATACTATCTCACAATAACTTAATCGATCATGTGAAAATACACAATATTGCAGTAACAAGAAGACCAAATAATCCATTCAATGATGCCCAAGGTATGTATTGTATTCCATGTCTAAATGAGTTACAAAACTCTGCAAAATTCTACCAAAGGACCTAAAAATCACTAAGTGCAGAAAATGCCAATCCAGAACTTTTTTTTGAATCACATAAGTGATTATATCCCTTAACTCCCCATCTAGATCCACTAGAAAAGGATCTATAATCTCATGAACTCGTATGCCTTTGAAAAGCCTAATTTTTAGCAATTGATTCTTCTCCAAAGAGGCCCCAAAAGGTTAAAAAAGTCAATTTGACCATATCTACCCATAATAGCTCACTAAAAATGCTTCAAGTTGGGTCAACATCCCTAAAATCACTCCAAATGTTGGTGAATTGGATCAACCTCCCCAAAATTCCTCCAAGATCATAACTCAAACAAAACCTCATCTCCTTATATGACTTGGTCATAATAACCCATACTCCTATTTCTTTGCATTTTAAAGGTAATGCTTGAATTAAATGATTTATAATTAATCATTTAAATTCAAGCATTTTACAATATAAAATAAAAGAAAAATAAAGATCCCCACCACCCATGTATCGACCAAAAAAGGATTTCTTAAGTTACTTAGTCATACCTAGGTCGCCATTCATACTTCATGCCTAAATAAAAATATAAAGACACGGGCTCAATAATTCATTACATTTTTGAAAAAAGATAGGCAAAAAGGCCTAAGCTCCAATCGACAAATGTTAGGGTAAAAACCCTAAACAAAATGAACGCATATTCATTTTTCAGCTCTTCCTTTGTGCTGAGCACCGCCATGGGGTTTGACTTGAGTTCCTGTAAGTGACTTCCATGGAGGAATTTGGAGCAACAGAGGCTTCTCCAACACATTTTAGCAAAATTGGTACACTGTGAGTACATATTTTCATTTTCCTTTCATTCATCACTAAGAAAGCTCATGTTTCAAGCTCTGTAAATAAAAATAAAACAAAAATAATGAATATGTCTTGCTCTCCTGTATAATCCCTCAACCATTGCAAAACAAAGGATTCTTGGTTCTATATTTGCACACACTTTATAGTCGTGGATTTCACATTCTTTGTCTTTGTGATTTTTAGCAGATTTCATGGGTTGGCCCTTTAGTTATGAGTTTCTGGGTCTCGAATCACGCCTCTATTTATCACTTTCTCTCTATAAGCTATGAGCATTCTTCTGTATTTGGCACATGACTTTGGGTATACATAAACCCGTGCCACCATTATCACTTTGCACATTTATGTTAATGGTCGAATCCATACATTTCTCTGTCCCTCACTCCAGCTTGTTTGATTTTAAAGGCATGCACATAGTTATGCAAAGTTGTTTCCTGTGCGTTATATACCTCACAACCTGACATAGGTATTGATGACTGTCATGTAATAATGGCCAGCAGTGCCATAATCACCTTTACTATGTGTGCAAGATTATAACAAGAATGAGATTTCACAAGAGGAGCTATCTCCATAACTATTCCCCATTAATACTTGTTGTTCCAGCTCATTTGATTTTAAAGGCATGCACATAGTTATTTGTCAATGATGATTATTTAACAAAAACCATTGTAGCCCCTCCCTAAAATATCAATGAATTCACTCATATTTTGCTCAGAACTTTGGCATTCAAAGATCCTGAACTGCTCCTCCATTGAGTTCATTACATTTGTCAAGCTTCACTACCATATATGCTATTGTTCTCTTGCCTTTTGGAAACATTCATTTATTGGTTTCTGGACTTGACCGAAACTGGAATTTTCTGATATTTCATGTGTTCTCTAAACTTGAAAAATTCCAGGTCACCTATGCAAAACTCCAACGGAATTTATAATTTAAAATGCTTCTATGACTCTTTATTTTATTGTATTCTCAAAAAAATAAGTAAGATTTCAAAGCCTCCATGATGAAACCTTATGAAAGTGTTGCTGATTCTGCAAATCTCATTATTGTTTCACTGTTTCTGATAACTGAATATCATGAATGTTCTCTTAACAAAGACTGATTCAGAACAAAATCTCTTCAGAAACCTTTATATGAATTTTCTAAAAAAATCCTTTATGACTGCTTTTCTATCTCTATCCATTTTAAATCTGAAAAGGTTCAACATACTGAATCTTGGGAACAAACAATTAATTCTCTTCTCAGTATGAAGAAATCGATCTCGTGTTAAATTTACTGCACAAAACTTAAATGAGTTGGGCTCTACCCTTGTGGGAGCCGCATTTTACTCCACTCATATTGTAAACCTGATAATCAACAATAACATGTCTTGTATCTACACATAACACAAATAAGTTAGAAAAATAAAGCATTGTTTGGATTTTTAATATGAATGTGTGTGCGGGTGTAATGATAATAGGTCAGTTATTGCTTAGATCCTTTAGATCTAACCTCGTTTTGTTGTGATTTCAGGATCTTGCACTTGGAGAATGGGAAGCGGGAGCAACAAGGTAGCATAAACATGCAAAGTCAATGCAACAACAACACCGCTAGTGATTCAGGCAATGACTGGCCTCTATGAGTCTTATGCCTCATTTAAAAAAAGAAATGCTCACACATGTATTCATGTTATAAATTCAAGCACTGCTTTTACTTTTCTTAGCTAGTTTCACGGCTTGTGTGAAGCAGTTTGAATACTTTGATGAATAAAGATTTACATTTTCAAAAAAGATATTTGATAATGTATCAGTTTGCTTCTCTTTTCTTCATAAAAATGCAATATTTATTCATCAATGGAATCAAAGTAAATGTTTTCATACTATGGCATAAAATACATGATCAAATCTTGAAATGAAAACCGCTTAGCAAAAGTACTCTTCCTGATTTGAGCCTATAGGTGAAAAATATGTAACATTTTGGCGACCTCTGCGGAGTGTTTGCCTGCTAAACACTTGACCAGTAGCCTAGAATCATCCATTGAGCATGGAGTCATTAGGAAAACTCAAAAACAGACCTAGAGCAATCTTGCACGTGGCTATAACTCACTTTGTAACTCAATAGAATAGATCAAGCTACTTGAAAACTTATTGAAAATAAGAAAACTACAGAAAGGAAACTATCTAATTGTGTTGGAACAACACTTAGGGAATGAAACTAGGATTGAAACCTATCCTAACCTATTCTAACCAGCAGAGAAACTGGTCAAACAAAGCCATTCACTGGAAGATTAAAATAACTTCCCTTTCTTCTCAGTATGCAATGACTCTCATGCTTAATGGCAGCTGAATAAAGATGGTACACTGAAAAATGTTTAAAAATGTAATGCACTGCCTCATGAAAGAGGGTAACAAGTTCACTTACCTCTTTAAATTGATCATATGTATTTGTATTCAAAGGAGGATAAGTAAATTGAACACACCCCTTTTCAACTGCAAGTACATCCTTTATGCCACTTTCAGTTGTGGCTCCATATGTGAGTGCTTGATTAACCATTGGCACTTTATAAGACTCCATTTGGGCTAAACCTCTTATTGGACATCCCCTTGTAAAGACAAAACTTGAGCTCTCTTTGTTGTTCTCTTGCTCATTCACTGTTGTTTTATGGCCTTGTTGGTCAGAAAGGTCTAACCCCTTTGAATGACTTGGTAAGAAAATAGAAGCGTCTTCAGTAAGCTCAAGTTGTTCATGATTAACTTCATCAAGAAGTAACATTTCAACACCCAAATTAGTACAAAAATCCTCTAAATCACTCCAAAACATATCCTCTTCAATGTCTTCTTTACTTTTCTGAACATAAAGACTAATTTCAGGCCTAATGCAGTTCTCGTCTAGCTTCGATAAAGCATCAAAACCACCCTCTTTGCAAAACAGTAAGTCCAGTTCAGGGACTTGTTCAACTTGATGAATATTTTCATACACATCAAAATATGGCTCTCCCTGAATAGTGCTACTTAAACCTCCTTGTTCGCGAGTAAAGAATTCAAACTCACCTTCACCTTTATGCAATAATAAATCAACGTTGCCTCCATCAACCTTTTGTTGGTCCAATTCTTCATCCTTGTCAATGAAGTAAGGCAACTCATCAAATGAGAAGATTAACTCTGCCTTTTGATTCTTTGCCATGTTCATTACAACAAGCTGCTCAACCTGATTCTCCTCACCTTCTTGCAAAAGCTTAGATTCCTCATTTTTCAGTATTGAGCAAAACTCAGCAATTACCTCCTCTTCATCAAGTTGAGAGAATAGAGATAGTCCCTTATTCCAAGCTATAAATTGATTTTTCTCATCAACTACTTCCATTTCATCTTCTTGTTGTCCAACCTGAACTTGAGAGGTCTCCTCCTGTCTAATTCTTTGCTACTGCAATTGATGACACTTAATGGCTAAATGCAAAAGATTCACATTCTTAAGCTTTTCCCAGAGGATTAAGTTATCTTGATCAATAAGTTGCTCCTCCTCTGCCTTCTGAACATTAGAGCTTAGTTCCATTTGAATATTTGATAATGGAGTCTCACGGGGTTAAACACATGTTCCCTTCCAACTTGGAATTTCAAAACTAGAAGGCTGACTTGAAAACTCAGAAAGTAAGTTTTGCTTAAAACTTGAAAATTTGTACCTGGGAATCTCCTCCTGAATAGGCTGTTCGAGAACATGGAAGGCTGATTGAAACTCCTGCTTTTGTTTTTGTGCAAGTAAGTTTTTCATCTGCCCTTCTTTAGCTACAACTTGTCTAACGACAACCTCCTGTTCATACTCTTGCACCTCCATGTCTTGCTGATGTTGAATATAAGATTGACGAGCAAGCTCTTCCTCCTGCACAACAAACTCTTGCTCTCTCTTAATATCATCCATCTACCTTTGGAAATCAAGCAATATCTTATCAATATCGCTAACTCCCTTATTAGCATTTTGGGGCTGGTTATTGAAACAACCATGTTGCTTTTGTGTAGAAATGAGTTCCTGTGGTTGAATCTGAGTATATGTTGGGCGATATTGAGATTGAACAAGAGTGGGAGGGTGGGAGGCATGATAAAAATGCTGGAATTTTGTTGCTACAAGGTCATTTGGAATAATGACAGCATATTGTTTTGTATAATATGGTTGACAAGAGGACATATATGCAAGATTTTCATGGAATGGAGAGTGAGAAGCCATGTTTCCATGAAAACTTGACATCTCTTTTCCATTCAAACTAGATTTCCTTCCAAAAAAAAAAAACTTAAAACATGTCAACACTTGAACTACTAAAACCAAAAAATTTCCACACTCGGAGTCGCCAGGTATGTGATTGAACTTGCCTCCAAAAGGCTGAAACTACCGCTATACACACCAAACAACAGTAACATAAGGACAAGAGAGACTGAAAATCAGTTCTCAGTCCCACCGGGCGTGCCAAAATTGTTATCTACTAAAATTTGCACCCTAGCTAAGATGCATGACAAATCATGTTAAGTTGCAACACTTAGCTTTTTAGAGAGAACATGGGATCTTTTCTGGGCTGTGGGTCACCAAGATCTGGAAAAGAACCTCCAGAGAAGGTCGGCTTCCTAGTTGGTTATCACCTACTTTACTGAATTTTGTGGGGAAAAGGGAGAAAGATTGCATAAAATGATAACTACCTCCTAAGGTGATACACCATAATATGAATTAGACTTGAAAAACTTAGATTTCATACACTTGTACACAATGATTGGAAAAACAACTTGCACAACCTATTTTTATGTTCCAAGCAATAAGGCTTTTTTATAAAACACTTATGCAAGGCACATAGAAACAGGTTGTGCAAGTTGTTTTTCTAGTCATAGTGTACAAGTGTATGGAATCTGAGTTTTCCAAGTCTAAGTCATATTCTGGTGTATCAACTTAGGAGGTAGTTATCATTTTATGCAATCTTTCTCCCTTTTCCCCTCAAAATTCAGTGAAGTAGGTGATAACCAACTAGGAAGTCGGCCTTCTTTGGAGGTTCTTTTCTAGATCTTAGTGACCCATAGCCTGGAAAAGATCCCATGTTCTCTCTAAAAAGTTAAGTGTTGCAGCTTAACATGATTTGTCATGCATCTTAGCTAGGGTGCAAATTTTAGTAGATAACAGAGCCTTAATAGGAATATAACCCTCTGCACCAACAACCTCACTAGGAATGGAGTCCTTACCTTTGTCAATCTTAGGAGGGTTGCAAGGAGGCTGAACAGTTTGAGAATCAAAAGATTTAGACTTCGGGCATCTTCTCTGCAGATGAGCATATTCATGACATAAATGACATTGAAAGGGCAGTGTCTCATAATCTATTTGTTGCACCCAAGAATATGAACCCGCACAAATTTCCAAATAATTTGGAAGAGGGTTATTTAAATCCATTTCAACACAAATGCGAGCAAAATTCATTACCTTTCTATCTTGAGTTTGCTGAGAAGGACCCACTGGTTTCCCCAACAACAACACAACCCAATGCAAGATATCATTGTACCAACATTCGATTGGAAATCTTGGGAGATGTACCCACATTGGAACCCGCTTTGGGAGCGCCTTCGATGGATCAAAACCCACATGCCACGGTTTGATAAATAAACCAATCTAGTTGTGGAAATAAGGCCCACCTTCGAACACTTTATTTTGATTCGCCATACAATTCAAAGTCACCATGAAGTAACTATTTTCTAACAACATTATTTCCATCTCACCCTCCGAGGACCAGGTACGATGAGCCCATGACTCCAAGAATTGGAGTGAAACCCTCATTCCCAAAAATTTGTAGAGCAAAGCATGCTTCGAGTAATACTTAATATCCTCTACAATCGATTCTAGATGAATTACTAGCACTGGCCTATCTTTGCTTCATTCCATACACCCATTAATTTTCAGGATACGAGGATCTCTAGACAGAGCAAATCCTCCATTCCCCAACTCATTAGAGAAAAAATTGTTATAAAAAACCTTCATTGAAAGAGAAGGAGATTGCATTCCAACAACTGTTCAGAAATCCAAAGTAGATTTTCCCCTCGAAGCTTCCCCTCGATCCATCACCAAAGAGAAGAGGGGGAAAAAACCTCAAAGAAGAAGGCTCTGAATAAAGCAAAGAGCAACTTCTTGAATTTATTAACCAACCGGCCAACACCGAGATACAATAATATAAGCAACCTGTTGAAACCATTGACTCTTATGCAAGAGACACCAAACAACAAACCCAAATACATGACCACGCGAAAGAACCAACCATTGCACACCGTTCAAAAGACCACCCCAAGCATGCACTACACAACCCACACATTGATCTGAATGCAAAAATAACATGCACCCAAGAATGACCACATGCAGGTCGTGACCCTACTAGTCGTGGGCCTACATAACAATCACCCAACCTTCCCCCATCGCTCTTCATTACAAGAAATGCTTCATAAACATGCCAATTTGTAATATCTAGATGATGGTATTGGGGAAGTTAGTATGCCCTAATGTATTTATAAATTTTGACCTAATTAGAGCTCTGGCTAATGCATATAATCCCAAAACTAGGGGTATTATTGGTAACAAGAGTGCTACTATATTAACTCTAGACAAAGATTATACTTGTGAAGTTTTTAATTTGGATATGAATGCTCAACTGACCATTGATTTAGGGGCATTGACCCAAGAATATTAAAGATTAAGGGATAGCTACAAAGTGAAGTGCTTGCCTAGTTTCAGGCCTAGGGGTGAACAAGGAGATTCAAAGGTTTGCTAGTGGTGATCTTGAACCTTTTAATTATGATATTTTTAAGGACCACTTTTAGAAAACGTATTTTTACTTATGTTAGGTATTGGGTGTTGATTGCAAAACCCAAATGCCAATAAACTTGATGGTGTTGGCAGTTGACATCTGGAGTAGAGATGTTAGTAGGCCATATGAATTTGTAGGAGAAATCCATAAAGCATTGAGTTCTCTTGGAAAGGATTGCAACATTATTCATTTTAAATGGTATTCCCTATTATACCATATTATACTTTATGATGAAATAAAAATATGGGCACCTTAGATGAAAATAAGGGAATTTAACGAGCAAGGATTCATGTTCCTTGTTCAAGAGTGGATGTACATTTGGGATAGCAATTGTGAAGCCTCTAATTATTGTATTTTTGAGCAATACTTTGTTAGAGGAGTCCTCAAAAATTTGGGATAGACTATTGATTGGGGATTTATAGACGAAGTGAGAAGATTATTGAGGCCCAAAGAGCTTCAAGCAAAGCTAGGGTTTGATCATAATTGGGGATACTAATTCTTCCATTTAGATTATACAATACCATTAGAGATTATGGTCCCCCAATGGCTCCTCATATCCTGCCCAAGTCAGTTTCAAACAAAATTGCATATTTGGAAATAATGTGGAAACTGAATAAGGTAGACAAAACCCACTTCAGGAACTATAAGAAGCATGCAATTCTTCCCTCCACCCTTATATTCTCAAACTTCATGGTGATAGATAGAGAGGGGTTGGAGTTGCTTTTGAATAAATTGCCGCCCTACAGGATGAGGATTGATAAAATTAGAAAGCATGATATTGAGAATTTTATTCATAATGTCAGGACAAAGTATGAACTTGCTTCTTTTATACATGAGTTTGATCCTATTGAGAATCTAATCAGAAATTACCCCTCTACTTCAAAAGCCACAAAAATAAGAGAAAAATGGGTTAAAATCCAAATGGTTGAGGAAAGAAGAAAAGAAGTAGATCCTTCTTACAAAGGAGCATACATAGAGATTCGTGATCCAATCCTAAGGATAATGATAATGCTTGATAATAAAACTATTCTACTGGCGAATGTGCCACTAAAAATCCCACAAAGAGATGAGCTTGGTATGTCATCATCCTAGGTAGTAGAGCAACGAGTCCCTGAAAGTATCACACCTTTGTAGCAGGTGGCTCCACTTCTACGACCTCTAGTAGATTATCCTATAGCCCCTAGTGAATTCCCAAAGGATTCTAATTTGGTTCAAGTATTGCGTCCAACTCTAAGGGTTGTAGTTTAAAGACCATCCACTAAGATGACGTTGATTAGTTTTGAGACTCGGCACCAAGTTGTTGATGAAGTGAGAACACTAGATTGCTCTAAATTCATGGAAGATGACAAATGCATTACCACAAGGGAATTTAGGTATTTTATCCTTAAAAAGTAAAGGTGAAGAGTTGCATCAAACTTTGGAAGATCAAATCTCACCGAGGAAAAGAGAAAGGAAGTTATTATTGAATTTTGGGACAAAGTAAATGTAGAGATGGCAAGCATGACACCTAAAAAGGGAATGGAAGTTGTCAAGAGTGGTGGATGTTTATTATTTCCAAGTTGAGATATATCATCTACAATTGCATTTGATACAATTAGGAGGCAAGAGGGAAATAATCCAATGTTAGCATTAGAAGAGCAAGTAGATGCCCTTTACTTTGGCTCAAGGTTTAACCATAGGCATGAAACCCTAGCCATCTCGTCAATATTTCTTGAAATAAATAAGCCCAAGGTTATTGAAGACACAAGTGAACTGATTGACAACTTAATTGTTAGAAGAATGGGTGAAACAAGTGCCTTGCAAGCTGCAACATTGACCATGGATATGACCATGCTCATAAAAGCTAGATTCAGGAAATTAGAAGCAAACTTGAATAAGGTAAATGACCAAAATTCAAGGTTACAAGAATAATTGAATAATGTATTTGGATTGCTACCACCTCCTCAATCAAGAGTGAATGAAAAGGATGACCAAAAAAATATAGCCTTAAAAATAGAGATGAGTCAATTGAGGAGGGAATTAAATGATAAGAAAGAGGCATAAGAGAAGACAAAGAAGGATAAAAGAGAACAAATCTTAGAGGTGGTTGACAAAATTTTTGGTCATAGGTTGTCATGTGTCTTGAGCCATCTAGAGGAGACATGGAGTGGGTATAATGAAGTCAAATTTACCCATATTATTCACATTGTCTTGAAAAATAAACTTCAAGGTATTATTGATACTTGGAGTCTGAAGAGGAAAGTAATTGAAAAGATGGTGGTGAGGATTTTTTTGACTTATATGCTCCAATAGAATTAGAGATTGTCTCTAATTTTTTAGAAACCATTGAGGATAACATGGTTATACATTAAAGTTTTCAGCTAGCCATGTATAAATTTTTAAAAGACTTTGATGATCTCAAGTATAGTATTATGCCTACCATCATAAATGAGGATGGCGAAATAAAGGAGAATAAGGTATGGAGATCCAAGCTTAGCAATGTGCCATCCACCATCCTAAGCTCTATTCTTGTGGATGATACTCTAGATGCATAAAAAATGATTGCTACTTTACAAAAGTTGATAAAGTTGGAGATGAATTTAGAGAAGTTTGTTAAAGATGCAAAGATATGGATTGATGGGGGATATTCTAATCATTTGTTTCACGTTAGATCAATTTTGGCACATCCTTGGCCTTCAGAGGATGTTTTTGAAACATGGGTGGAGAAGTGCAACTAACACAGTGCATGAGCCTTCTCCTTCTTCTCTCATCATGCATATCAAAAAAATCTCTTCAAGAAACTTCTAACTATTTTGTCCTCTAGTGATGCATCTTTTGTCTCTTGTTAGATGGTTGTAACCTTTTTGTCAAATCCTAGAATAATATTGTCAAATAAAAATGTGACACCTGTCCATGGCCTAAATCTTGTTGCTCACTTGTCTTTATAAAAGGGAATTTAGGGCTATTTGAAGAGGATCTTGGATTTTTATAGGCATAAAGTTTATGTTAGAGATTTGTACTAGTTGAGTCTAGGTTTTCCAAGGAATAATTATAAATGTAATTATCTTCTTGCAAAGAAACTACAAATTTTGAATGCATGAGTATATTGTGATAAGCTTCACAACTAATTGTCTCTTGAATAGTATAATTCATTACACTTATGAATACGAATTGATCAAGGATAATTTTTGTTCATCGTTGCAAATTTTCTGCAAATGAATATTTCTTCTATAACTTCTATTCAAGTAGTAGATTAAATTGTTGTATTAGAAATTTTGAGGGTTGTGAATATATGCATGGATTGTTAAGAAGAGCTGATTGTAATTTTTGAAAGATTATTGTAAGGCAATAATAGATAAGAATTTAGATAATTTTCTTAGGGTTTGTCGTTCAAGATATAGTTGCATTTATTTTTGACTCTATAACCTAGGTTTAATGCACCATTCCTTGTATGAATGTTGGTTACATGTCCAGGGTCACTAAATTTAAAATCAAATTTCCCTTTTTGTTGTAACTTATTTCTTAACATTATTTTATGTTTTTAGAGCCAACAATGCACAAAACCTCCAAGAATTTAGCCAATTAAAGGGGTTTCTTTTGTAATTCTTGGTATATCCCAAGATAACATGGCTTCTATAATAATATCTTGCTATAGATTATGTGTTAGTCAATTAGATATTAAAAAAAGACCACCCTCCTAGGTTTTGTAGAGCGTAAAGTGCAAAGGAGAAAATTGTCAAATCCTTCTCCTGTTCGTTGGCAAACCCCTTGAGATTGTTGAATATAAGAATTGGCTATCCTTTAAACAATTCCAAGGTCTAGTTGGAAATTATAAAAATAAACCAACATAATATACATAAAAATAAACATGTCAGGAGTCAAACAACACCACAAGTAGCCCTAATATAGTCAAAAGTGAAGACAATGGTAACGAAACATAAGCATGACACAAGAAAATTAAACAATTTTAAGAACAACATTGAAAGTCAATACACAAAGTAGAAAAGAGGCAATACTAGCTCCACACGAGCCAAATTAATAGTAATAAATTATTAAATAAAATCCAATATGCGCTGGACAAGTGTAAAATATATAAACTCAAGAAGGAGAGAAAATATAGATTTTCAAATAAATGTTTGGTTTGATGAAGAATGTAAGGCAACAAGAAAAAAATTAAAGAGTTAGGGAAAAAGGCAAACAAAAAAGTGTACATGCAAAATTGATGAAAATAAAAAAAAGAATAATACATAAAAACAAGGTGGGAAGAGCTAATATGACTTGGGAAATGTGACCCCACACATTTTGGGAAGAGATATAAACAAGTAGAAAATAAATATAGAATAATATCACATTGGTTTAATGGCTAGATTACACAAGGCAACTATATGAACATAGACAAGATAAAGACACACTCATATGAATCAACACACTATAATTTTTTTTTACCACATGTGAGAGGTTGAAAAAGCTATTGATGAACTAGCAAGTGAAAAATAGTGTGACATAGATGGATTACTAGTTAACTATTTTGAAATGGGGGATCAACATTATGACATCATGTTTCATATAGAGGAGTCCAATGGTGTAGTCTTGTACCTATTTAAATACAAAGAAGTCACAACCCATCTAATTATAGATCTATTATTGATCAATTCTCTTGTGGAAAAGTTGATTCAAATAATTGTTGAACATAAAATTAGGGCCAACAAATAAGAAAAGAGGGAAAAAGAGCAAGCATGCTTAAAAAATATTCAACAATAGATCATTGTATCACTCTTAAGAAATTAATTGAAAATGTGGGACAACAAAGGAGAATAAAATTTGTATTGCTTCACTAACTTAAATAAAGCATTTTGACATAATTAATAGAAATAGTTACGGGGTAGGATGGACGAATTTATAACTCCAAAATAATACAAGGCTATAGTTTTGAGGCTCTATAAGTAGGTTAGAGCTAAGATAAAAATGCACACATGATTGTCAAAATATTTTAGTAACATATGTGCCCACTATCACCCAATTTATTTGGCCTCTATATTAGCACACTAGAATAAATGATATAAATGTTAGGGGGTGACAAGGTCCAAGTAGCTAGCAATGTGATAAAACTCCTATATACATATGATCTTATTTTGACTATAAGACCAATCCAAAGATTAAAGGACGTTTGAAATTGTTACTTCTATTTTGTAAAGATATTAGGGTGCAAGTCAACACTAGAAAAACTAACATTTTGAACTTCTTGTAGTAAAAGGATAAGAAGCATATAAGCATCATATTTAAGGGGGACCCATTTGAGATAGTCTCTAAATACAAGTGCCTAGGGCTTGATTTCAATAACAAGCTCAGTTGGGGAACATAAATATTGAAGAGAATATGAGGGTGGAGGGAACAATACTCTCTTTGAGATAGATGCAAAGATGTTGCTTTGTAAGATTTAAAATCCACTAGGGTCTTGTTTGGGTTGCTAATAGTGCTAATGGTACTTTATAGACATGAAGTTTGGGCCAATGGTATATTGAGTCTAAAGTGAAGATAAATTGAGAGAATTCACAAATATTTTAATCATGAGCAACTTCAAGAGTAAAACATTAGCCTCATATGAAATACTCCTAGCAAAACTTCTCAATACAAGCAACAATTATGATATTTCTCCTAATTATATAAATAAAATAGAGACATGAAGGAGGATAGGTGGCCAAAGGCAATAATGGGATAAGAGTTGAACAAAACAAAGAGGATATCAATGAAACAAAATAAATTGTGGATTAGTAGGTGGAATATCAATCTACAAGAATGTCCAATCACTAATCAAGAAATTAAGCATTATGTGAGGGAAAAGTTTAAACATCTAAACACATGGACAAATAAATTCAAGAGGAAAAAAAATACTACATGACTGAGTTTAACCCTTGATATGAACATAAACATAAACAAAAATATTACATAAAAACAAAAATCAAATAAAAAATGAAGGTGCTCATAACTCTATTAAAATTATAAAATGGATAGATGCAAGATCCCAAAGAATATATGTATTTTAGATATTAAATACGATAGAGACAAAAATAACATTTATCATGGAATGCTTTGATAATTGTTCTACTTGAATAGCTTCAAATATGATAATATTTCTACTTGATAATTTGTTGTGCATTCACTCCGAATTTTTGCGAGAAAACATTTTTTTCTGCAAAACCCATTTTACTGTCGTTATAAATAACACTTCAAATTGCCCTTCATTGCGATCGAAATACAAATAGGAGTTAACAGTACATACAGATAATTAGATCGCGCCTGTGATTCAATCGAAGAGGCGATAAAATGGACGCTGAATTGCTGGAATTGCAGAGGCAATTGGAGGCTGCTCAGCAAGCAAAATCAAACGTGAGGTTATCGGAAAGAAATGTGGTTGAGCTCGTCAATAAATTGCAACACCTCGATTTACTCGACTCTGATCTCCTTCACACAGTCTCTGGAAAAGAGTACATAACTCAGGTAAAGTTGTTATTGTCCACCCTACATAATTATTTCCTGGAAAAGTTTTTTAAATCCAAATAATCAAGTCCTGGAAAATAGTTTTTCTAATACACATATTTAAACACTTGACATGATATATTTTTTATCCACACAGCTAAGTCTTCAAAGAGGCCAAATATACCAATCAAATTGCTGTACTGCAACTTTGTTGTTTCCTAAATTTCAAAATATGCAATCATCCGAGCCAATTTCCCTATTATTACAGTTAATAAAATGATAGGTAAATTCCTTCCTGTTTTTGGAGTAACCTTCTGTTGAGCAATAGGGATATCATTTGTCAAATTCACTGAGGACTTGCACTCAGTCTCATTTATTTCGGTTCACAGGACCCGTAATTGGATGCTGTAGTTTAATTTTACCCAATTACATTCTATCATGTCTCCTGGGATCTGAACCCAGGGCTCCGTTTATGGAATTCCCTATACTTTTAGCATCCCGAGTCATCCCATTTGATAATTACCGTGTTATTTTAAATATTGGGTTAATGCTCATCTTTAGCTAATTCCACTGAGACAGAGCCGCATTTATGATATTGCTATTTCTTTTTCCCAAAAGGCTCCTCAGATGAAACTGCTGAACTCAACATACACGCACAAGGGATCTATGCCCATCAAGATTGATTCGGATTCTTAAGCGCGGGGATGTACTGTCTCAACCACTAGGTCATAGTCTGATGGACCTATCCTACGAGTAATGTTCCGTGATAATTATTTTATACATTATTGCAAGTTTTCCATACTCTTACTACACGAGGAATCAACGCCTGCTGGGGTTGAATACTAGACCGTATGGATGACAACACCCCACCTCAGCTGCTAGATCATAGCATAAGAGATTTATTTTAATATTACTTTTTTTGTGATTTAAGATATTGGGTTCTATAAGGGAGCCCCAGCCCAAAATGAAAATAAGAAATACAATCTATATAAAAAACTAAACTCCTGTTATAACAGTCCACATAGTGGCGTTACAGGCCATAAAAGACACCTAATCAGGCTATACATGCCTGAAATCAAAGGAACCAAGCCCACTGTATTTGGCAGGTTGGAAAGTTGTTTGTTGGTTACTCTAAGACACTGGTAGAGAGAATTAAGGTTTGTTTGCATTTGTATATCAATGACATTACTTGAATTGGTTTGTGCCTTCAATAACAGGATTCAGTTTTTTTTTTTGTTAAAATAACCTAACTTGAACTAAAGTAATTTGAGTTTCTCCGATCTCCTAGAAAGTTGGAGTGGTTGTGGCCATGATGACCTTGGTTTATTTCTTGTTGAGTTTAACTAAGTCTTGACAAGTTTGATTGATTTGGGTCAGTTTGAATTGCTTTCCAGCCAGGTCAAATATGACTTGCAAGTGTTTGCGAGTTGAGAGTTAGTAACATGCAGGTGTAACATACATTTAGTTACCAGTTCTGGTCAAACATGGAAACAGCTCAGTTGTGTACAAAATCTTTTTGGCTAGGCCAAGTCAAGCAATTCTAAACTGATCCAATTGTTGAAAATATGGAATGATCGCCTTAGGATATCTAATGAGCATTGGCTTGCATAGCTTGATTGGTTTAAAATTGAAAATATCATGGATGCAAACTTGATTTGGAGGATCTAGGTTAAAGGCATTAGGCCTGATTGCTTGGAGAATAATGTAAAATCCATATCTGATTGGATTCAAGTTGTAGTGCTGTTCGTTGTGAAACCTTTACCTGCTTAAGTGAAATCAGATTGTTAACTTGGAAAGATGAGGTATTTGATGTCAATCATGGAGTGCCTTGATTTCAGCCTGAATCTATTGGTCAATTTCCAATGTTAACTTGGAAAGATGAGGTATTTGATGTCAATCATGTTGTGCCTTGATTTCAGCCTGAATCTATTGGTCAATTTCCAATGTTGGCATGCAGCTTGGCCAAAGTTTGCACAAAGGAAGAAGCTTTGTGCTTCTTTTGGTGGTGATATTTATCTAGAGATAGAAGAGAAATGAAAGGTTGCAAGTCATAAACAGACTTCCAGAGGATAACGCCTTATTCATAATATATGGAGAGAACATAAATTAAGGTGTAACTGACAACCTCAATTTGGCTATTAGTTTGTGGATGAAATCAAGTGGAGAAGTGCAATTGCTTTGTAGTTTGTCATGTTAAGTATGGTTATCATCACAATAATAAATTAAATGGTTTATAGCTGGCTTTGTGATGTAGTTGATTAATTGTTGGCTTAGGTAGTGTACTTGGAATGGTGGTTATCCCATAGTTGTCTTTAAGTTTTAGCCAACAACTGTTTAGAAATAGTATTTCCACTATCAGGGTAAGGGTATTGGATTTATGACAAGTACTTCCTGTACTATTGAGTACTACCTATGAAATAAAATCGTTCTTCTCTATATTCTTGTGTAATTGCTCTTTGTGATGAATTTTGTTTCCAATCATTTTTTTTGTACTACAACTTTTGGTTTGGTAATGAAGATTTTACAGTTGACATTATGGTGCAATTGCTTTTCCAAAGATTGATCAAGTTTAAGTCACATGGAAGTGGAAGTCTGATGACAAGGCATTGCATTATATTACAGAATCATAATGTCAAATGTGGCTATGAAGCACGATGACAATTCAGTTTACAATGGTACAAGGAAAGGTGTCTTAGGAAAAGAGGAAGGATGTGAAGACTTATGACAAATCCAAAGAAATTAATTTCATTGATCCTAAACAAAGGTGGTAGAAGAAGATAATGAGGTTAGGAGGAGACCAAGTAATCATGAAGTCTTTTAGACTAGTGGAACAACAACAATAAGGCTGTGAGGGATAGTCAACTATAAAGTCTATTAGAGCAATTTTAGATTTGAAGCAATAGTGCAAACCAAAGCAAAGGCCTAGATTGAAGCATGAACCAAAGTCAAAGCCAGAATAAATGAAGAGTTCAACTGGATTGAGAGAATGGTACACCACTCGCAAGGGAAGAGTTGGTAGGAGTTGCTAGGGAATTTCCTCTTCCAAAGGAAGTATGATCTTTGCTGACCACGTGGGTTTCAACAGTGTCGTAGAGGAATCCACCAAGTTGATAGAGTTGATCAAAAGCCAAAGTTGACTTCCTTGCAGGAGAAGAGAGGACAACCTATGGGAGCAATATTTGAAGGATTGGATAATTGCTATTATAAGACATTGAACCAAGGACACTAGTTAGAAAATTGGAGTTGAACAAAAGCAGCTTGAAGGCAACCAATGTAGCATGCAAATTATGCAGGCCGTAGGAATGGTAAAAGATTTGGACGAGTTATAATGTTGGAGGAGCATAGCTATGACCCACCTTGATCTTCTTGAGGAGGATTGTGCTATTGCAATACATGAAGTAAGATAACCAAAAATGGTTACTCCACCACCTAGTACAAATATTGAGAAGTGGAAGCTGTCAAAATTTAGTTATGATGGGCTTGAAGATCAAATGTGCCATTGTAGAACATGTGCCATCATTTGGGTGGCAAACAAACAGATGAATGCCATTGGGTCAGGTAATTTCCAGTCACTCTCAGAGGGGTGGTTGTTGATTGGTTCACCTATGTGCCACTAATTGACAAGAGTTCTTGGGATAAAGTGCATATGGACGTTGAGAAAGAATGAAGGCTTCTTAGAGGTGAAGATGAAATTGTTTCAGAAATTTATAACACTTGGTTAGGGAAGCACGAAAATATTTGAGCATATAGTCATAGGCTTAAAGAATTGCTAGGAAAATTGGTAAAATAACCCGCTAATGGGTTGAAAAAGCTATGTTTCATTGAGGGGCTTGCACCCTCATCGAGGAGGAAGATCAAGGTGGTGCCAACATCTTATGAAGATGCATATAATACAATGATAGACATTAAAAGTGAAAACAAAATTTCCTCAAGCTTTAAGTGAAGAAACAAAAATGATGATTCAAACTCAAGTGACAATAGTAAACTAGGATCCAAATAGGCTTTGAGATGGGACATGCTTTGAATAATAAAGGAACTCAAGGAGGGAATTAATTTGTGGTGTACTAACTACAAGATTGAGGGCCACATCAAAGAAAATTATCCAAAGAAGATGCTTTGTGAGATTTGTGAAGTTATAGGGAATTATGTCAAGAGTTGCCCATATAATTTGAAGAACAAGAGTGCCAAATTGCTCTTTGCTCAAGGGGAGCAATTGCCATTGTCAACATTGACAAAAATAATAATAGTAGACATTAGAGCACCAACAATGAGTTTAGTCAAATACAAAATGACTCCAAAGGTTGGTGTATTGGACAATGGCAACGATACAACAATTGGGGACACTTTGTGGACATTATTCCCTAGATCAAATTAGTACAAGACTTAAATGGTGTGGACTGAGAGATCATGACCATACCAATTGTCCAAATCAAACATCCAAGGTAAAAATGAACATTATTGATGTAGTTGAGAGTGGAGAACTATTGCCCATCACACAAGATCAAGTGAAGAAGGATACGTATTTGGATTATGTTAGAAAAAGGACTCTTGGAGGCTAGATTAGAAGTAGAGCACACAATGGTTAATGAATGAGGACACTCTCATGAGCATGCAAGTATGGCAATGAGTTATATGGAATTAGACAAAGCTATTGCAAGGAAAATACTTAAATTACTATGCTAGTGAAACTGGTATAATTATTGCAAAGCATTCTAGAAATCATGAATGCTATAGCTATTACCATACTTGCATTTGATAGTGGTTGAAAAGTACAAGCTATGATACACTTTACATTTGGGGAGATTGGAAGTCAACATATTTAACTAATAGTTGAACCTCCATTGTTGCAAGACCAAGCGACCAATCCTATGCCCTTGACTATGAATCTAGCCTAAAGACCAACAATAACACACATGCAAATTTTGGGGAAGATCTTAATAGACTATATTATCCATGGTGGGATTGGTGCAAATGTGCTCCTAGGAGACACCTAGACAAGCTTGGTGAAACCCATCATTTGGCCTCTAACTTTCATATTTGTAGAAGCCAGCCAAAAAGGTATAAAAGTGTTGGGATTACTAATGGCACATAAAGTGATGATTGGAACTCAACCCTTTTAATTGAACTTTGTAGCCATCTTGTTGTTTAAAAATGCATTCATAGGTCGTGGTTGGTTTATAACAACCAATTGCCAAATTGGAAAAATATTTACTCATTGAAAATAAAGGCAAGAAATACATAATAGATTTTAGAAATCAAGTAGTGAGAGTAGAACCAACCTCCTTTAGTTTGTCATATTCATTAGATTTAGGCTTCAAAGAATAATGCTTGGATGAGGGGAACCAAGTGCCTAGCAAGCTGAATATTAAAAGAATCTTGGAACTATAGTCATGCTTTGAAGATGAGACACATTCCTCAATGGTCCATTCCATTAGCGAATGGAAGACTACAAGGTGCTCCAATTTAATTGTAATTTTACTGAAAAATGAAGACAAATGAAGAAGAAGATTTGGAGAGAAATGATCACAAACAAACGATGGTGGTGGTGGTTCTTTTAGACTGTACAATTCCTTCAAGCCATCAACCTCAATGTTGGCATATCCTCTTGAATCCATAGAAAACAAAGGCAGGAAGGCCCATGAGTTTGAAAATGTAAAGAGCCAACCATACAGGGCGTGAATGTGGGGTATGGGATAATAGTAGCATAGAAGGTGAAGTGCAACCTCTTGAAGTATGATTGATTGTAAAAACTTAATATGATCACCCTTACAAACATAATCATGGTGCAGTAGCATATGAATTTTGTACAGAGGGTAATTGTGCTAAAGAGGAGGAAGCAATAGTACGCCAAACAACTTCAAAAAACAAATATTTTTACCATAGGTCATCCACCTCATTGCCAATTTCTGTAGTGCTGGTTGTACTTCCATTGTTGACTCTACCTTTGATGACTATACTTACATTGTTGACCATACTTCTAATTCTTCCATTGTTCGGCACACTTTCATTCTCAATTGTACTTCCAATGTTTCCATTGTCACTTGTATTTCCATTATTGGGCACAGTTCCATTGTCTATCATACCTTTGTTAGGCATACTTCTCTTGGTGGCTGTACTTACATTGTTGGCCATACTTTCTTTGTCAGTTGTACTTTTGTTGTTGGTTTTACTTCTTTTGTCACTTATACTTTTGTAGTTGAGCATAGTTACATGTTTTTGTACAATCTTCAATTTTTCTTGGATAGATAACCACTATATGGTCTGCAAATTTTTGTTGTGCATCTCATAGTTTGTCTTATGCTCCGTCATTTTGCTGTAAATTTCCCCAATCCACTTGCCATATGCTTCCTTATAACATCTTGCGTTTGATTGTCAATATTGATCACATGACCACCTCCATTAATAGTATGCCTTCCTTTGGCATTGATCATATGCCATTAACTTGTCAGTATTGTATGCCTTGTTCACATGATGCACTCTTCTTTTCATGTCATATGACTCTCCATTGTTGTTTTTATCATATGTCACCCATCAATATGCCCTTTTTCTAGATATTGGCATACAACCCTTCTTCGACTGCACCTACATACTCTCTCTACATTCATAGTATGGCCACCTACACTCACCGCCATATGGCTTTTCTCTTCCATCACCGTACAACCTCAACTATCATAGCCATAGAATCTCTATCAAATAGGGTATAGTTTGCCAATTCATTCCTTTTTTGTATGGCCAACAAACTCAAGTATTGTAGTATGACACTGTAAGTGCTTGATTTACTCCTATATTTTACAAGCCAATGCAACATGGAGGATAGTCATTTTTGTGTACAAATACAACCAATTCATTATCCAAATAGCTTAAGAATTTGTGTGTCCATCTCACTTTGGGTTGAGGCATGTCACATTGTTGAGTTTTAACGCTTACTTTCTGTGGTTGAATTCAGTTGGGTACAATTTTTAAAATCATCCATCTAGGCAATATCTCATCATGACTTTCAGCTTTTTCTTTGTGTATAGGAGTATTTGAAAGTTTTAGTGGCAACTCCTCCATGGATGCCTTCTTTCTTTCCTCCCTCATCTCATTATTTAGCATTTTTATGCCAAGAGGTGTTATACGATGGCATAAAAGTGCCTCATGTCGTGTGTTTAAATCTTTAAAACAAAACATGGTTGACATATTATTTGTTTAAAACAATACATGGCTGACATAATATTAAAAAATTAAAACAAATAAAAACAATAAATATTTTTTAAAATTTAATTAGAAATAATATATAGCCAACGTAGTAAAACATAATGCAAATAACACATAAATATACATAAATCTAAAAAAAATTAACAAATGAAAAAAAAGAGCATAGAGGACTATAGTAGCAAAAATGAAATTGCAGAAGTGGCAAACAAATACAGAAGTTAAGTGCATTACACAACATAAATTTACATAGATGCTTTTAATTTTTTTGTTTTCAGTTTTTTGCTGATAGTTAAATAGATGCCATAAATCTGCTTTAGCTAGGTGCAATTATGGATGGCTGCAACTTGTTATGATAAAACTGTTAGTTAACAGATTTGTCCTTCGAAAATAAATGTAGAAAATGACTCAAGATGCCCAGAAAGAAGAACAAACAACACTAACAGTTGGAGAAGTTGCCATTGGATTGACAACTTTCCTCTGAATTTTAGAGGTACAGCCCTCTTAATATATGCGATGAATGAAAGCACAAGGTATGCTTTTAACCGGAAAGCAGAAAAGGTTCATTAACATCTACCCATAACCATGAAATAGATGTGCAAGACTAACTCAGAATGGAGTGAATGCAAACAACTGACACATAGTTCATTTATCCCACACCCACAAACAATACCCAGGAAACGAATAAGCAGCAGACCTCTTTCCAACATATGAATTAATTTCTGAATTCAAAGTTTCAAAAATGAACCCATACACAGTTTGACATAACAGAATGAACACCGAAGAGTGATTACAAAGATACAAAGTTCATTTGCAATAAAAGAAAACATTAACCAATACACAGATCAGAAATAATTTCTTTATTCTTCAATGCCAAAACGAGAGTACACAGACTCAACACCCCTGTACCATAAAACTGCATGAAAAGAAGACTGAAATGCTCTATCCTTCCCTGAATAGCTGAAAACAAGATCAAATATCCCGTTCACTCAGTAAAAATTTACAATAAATAAGTCCTAACCACAAGACCTTTCAGTTTCCTGTAACCGTTTCTTGAAAATGAAGGCTCAAAGTTCTTTGCTCTTCCCATAACATCTGCTTTAAGCTGACCTTTCATTTCCCTTTTAAGCACATTTTAAAGTTCACTTATTAAGCCTATCCAAGATGACTTAATTTTGTCATACTCCTAGAGAGGCGAAACAATTAAATGAGATCTTCAGTCGTAACGAACTATATCAAGTCCCTTTTGTTCAATGGCCTCATATGTGGTACCATCCTTATTAAGTTGCACTTTAACTAATGCATACTTCTTTTTCTTCAGCAGGAGCATATGCTCGTATAAACCATCAAGGTCTATTTCCAAGCACTTGTATGTCTTGTTGACCTCATTGATGACCCTCCTTGCTACCATCTCTAGCATCTGTAACATCATTCGAACCTCTGTGGATCATGATTGAATCTGTATTCTCATAAATCGCCCCTTTTTTATACAGATATACAGCCTCCATACACCAACAGGGAACGTTTGACGAGCATAAGATAACTGCAAACTCCTTCTGAATAGGTATTGTCATTTGTGATTATCAGCTGCGAGTATAGTCAATCTCTCAGAACTCTCATCACCAAAACCAAATTCTGCAGTGCTTGATGTGTCTAGAGCTGCCATACTTGCATCGAAGCATTGTATGTTGATTCTAAAGACTTTATAGATAGGAGAACAACAGAAACAAACCATTTACTTTTTGGAACTTCGCACCATCTCTAACTACTCTTCAGTATCAACATATCTATTTCTGGTTTTCTAAGGATTCTTTCTAGATAAACCTCTGCAGAATTGGATAGATCTTCAATTTGAAGCACCTTTCATCCTTATACAATGTAGCAAGGACCCGTGAATGTTGAGGACCGGCAGGAGCAAGAATTATGTATATCGCAGCATCACTAAGATGTGTAAATCTAAACTTTTCAACAATCCTTGCACGTTGAGTACCTTCTCCACTACCTTCTTTACTCAATACAAAAACAACATGCAGCTTTTTCTCCACACATTTAGCTTCATTCTTTTTCCTCTCTAATAGAGGAGCTTCAGCCAAAGCGACAGCCATGAAATTTATCTTACATATACCAATTTCTGCCTAGAAATAAAACTGCGAGCCCCCCTTTTTTAGCATCTTTCAAAACCAATGCAAATATTATACCAGGAGACTTGCACAAAGCATATGGAAATTAGAATGTTTCCAATTATGATATCTGACAAAAAAATTCTTTGCTGCTATTCTGACATTGGCTGAGAACATGGAGTTACACCAACTGATTCCGATTGCATGAAAGTTTCTAGAGCTTTTTCAACAAATCAATTTCGTGCATATCAATCTTCCAAAATGCTGTGGCCTTCGTGTATGTGAATAGTATTGACATGAAAGTTTCTAAAACCACTTCAATACACCCATTTCATGCATATTGGTTGTCGTGGCACTGCATGAGAAACTGATAAGAAGATGTTGTTTTTGGGATGGCTGAGAGTGCGCTGGCGGTGGAAGACTTAGGCGTTACAAACACCAATTGCATTTTCTTGAGAGCTTTTAATTCTTTTCATCATATCCATATTTTGCTTATCCAACCATATTTGCTATTAAAGTTTCTAAAGCCGTTTCAGCAAATACATTTTATGCAACTGTAGCATGAAAATACCCTGCAATCATTGTATTATATGAAATGACATTTCTTTGAGGCATTTATCAAACAGTTCGCATGCTTCTGCATTGCAAATACAACCTCAGACATAATTGAACTTATTTTCAATTATGCTCCGTTTAAAGTCGGGAGTTTGGACTATTCATGAACCTTTGAACCATTGTCGGGAATGTTGGAGGTTCCAGAACTTGGAAAATCCCTGACTATGAAAGAGTCAGGGAGTCAGGAAAAATAGAAACCTTGGAACTGGAAACTATTTGGTTCAAGGTTTTCATAAACCCCCGACTTTAAAGAGTCCCAATCTTTATAAAGTTAAATGACTTTATGGATATATAAATATTTGTTTTCAATAAAGTCATTTCCCCCCTTTTAAAGTCCCGACAAAACTCTTCCACATATGAGATAAATAAAATTATTTCTCATACCAATGAATTTTACCCACTCTTTCACTTTGGGGAAATATATGATAATTAAAACTTAGGTCCTTGGAAACATATAAAAATCCACCATATTCTGACCAGAATTAATCCAAATGGAAACAATTTGTGATGTGAAATAATTTCTCGAAACTCCCTTCACTTATTTCCCCTGAAACCATAATTTGGCTGAATGACGGAAACTTCGATATCTACCATATAACAGCTCGATTTCTCATGAAATTTGGACAGCAGTATTATTGGACACCATAGGGCAAAACCCAGAAAACATTTGACCTCCAGCAACCAAAATGTCTGATTTTTGCTTCATTTGCGGATCATGGACGGAGAAATGTGAAGCTAAAAATCTTGCAAACGGTGGGGAAATTGAACATGAAAACTGGTCAAACTGGGTGTAATGAAGCTAGGATCAAGCCTATAAAAGGATTTTGGACCAGCTTCTACAGATCTTCAAATTTAATCACTTTCGTGATTTGGCAGGCTCAAGGGCAGGTAAGGGAATGCACTAAAATCTGAAAATTTTCAATGTTCAAATTGGGGGATAACAAAAATGAATATGAGTAAATTGTTACAAGTTTTTACCAAGTCTAAGTTTTATTGTTTTTACAAATTTAATTAAAAATAACTCATAAGTAACTTAAATATATGAAAAAACTTACAAATATATTATTGAAACATAAACCTACATAACATTCTATATAGAGAGGGGGCTCTTTTATATATATATATATTATTGTTTTTACAAATATAATTTAAAATAACTCATAAGTAACTTAAATACATGAAAAAACTTACAAACATAAACCTATATAGATAGTTACGAGACTCGGACTCGGCTCGGACTCGGCTAGGGTGACTCGACTCGGGACTCGGCATCCGAACTCAGTGCAGACTCGGCAAAATGAAAACACCCTAGAAATTTAGAGATTTTTAAGGATTTAAAACTTTTTTCAAGCACCCTTTATTAAATAAACCTTAAAGACACAATAACATCATTAAATAGAAGCAAATTTGATTATATACACAAGTATACATCGATCACATAAGTATAAAGTACACAAATTGTAGCTGAGCTGCTGAAGGAAATAACTCACTTAGATATATAAATATAGTCAAATGTATACAAAACTCATGGAATATGAAATCCATGACATCAAATGTTCCAAACAAATATGAAATATCAAAACAATAACTATAAGTCTATGGCTCAAAGGAGCCTGCATCCTTCTTACGAAGGCATCTAAGGTGGGTCCTAGATGATGTAGCAGCTGTAGCCATAGTCTCTGCTTGTGACTACATGCCACCCTCACCAACATCAATTGTGGTTGAGTTTGCTCGTGCTCTAGCCTCCTCCTCTGCCATGGCTACAGCCTCAACCTCTCTATCTGCTTGGTCAACCCAATCAAGGTCCTTGTCACTAACACAAGTATACGTCGATCACATAACTAGAATTCTATGGCTCAAAGGAGCCCGCATCCTTCCTATGAATGTGTCTAAGATAGGTCCTGGATGATGCAGCAGCCATAATCTCAAATTTCAGGGCAATTGCCCCAATGGGGTTGAGGGGCCCTTTGTGAGGGTCTAGGGGTAGTGCCCCTTGTGGAGGTCTGGGGGCAATGCCTCTTGTGGGGGTAGTGCCCCAATGGGGTTGAGGGGCAGTGCCCTTTGCGAGGGTCTAGGGGTAGTGCCCCTTGTGGAGGTCTGGGGGCAGTGCCTCTTGTGGGGGTAGTGCCCCTAGTGGGGTTAGGGGGTAGCGCCCCTAGTGGGGGGTCTCGGGGCAGTGCCCCCTCGCAGGGTCTCGGGGCAGCGCCTTGGGTGCGCTCCCTGTCGTGATATAGGGTGGGGTCGAGGGGCGGAGTCCCCATCACCAAGCCCAAATTAAGACCTCCAAAATGATACAACCTTCATGGCGTACATCATTTTGCATTCACAATAAGTAAAAGAAAATCAAGTTTTAACTTTAAATTTCATGTAATTTTTGCACTTTTCAAACTTGCCTGTCGAGTCTTGCTGACGGGACTCGCTTGGACTTGGCGAGTCCGACTAGTTCGCCAGACTTGGTGAGTCCAGCTAGGACTCGATAGGACTTGGCCGAGTCCGCATCTGAGCCCCCAAAACTCGGCCAGGTGGACTCGACTCAAGACTCGCCGAGTCTTGGCGAGTCTCGTTTCTATGATATATATAGGTTTATATATTAATATTATATAGAAGTTAATATATATGTGTGTGCATGTGTGTAAATTATATGAAAAACTTACAAACATATTGCTAATACCTATATAAATTAAATATTTATAAACAAACCTTCTAAATTTTTTTATAATACAACAATGCACATGTCACAATTGCCCTACATATATTAAAAAAAATTAAAACTATTAAATAAGTACCAAGTAAATAAAATAACTCTAAAATCTAAATCCATAAATTAAGTCCTTTCTATCATGAACAACTAAAAATCTCGCATGAAACCTAAACACCATTCTTTAAAGATGGATGATGTAAGCAAGGAAATTAGAACAAACAGTATGCATTAAAAACAACAATTTTAAACACAATTAATCGAATCCATACAAACCTCTGATTGAATGTTTAATGGATGTGCTCAAGATGTCAATATATGGGTGCTCATTTCGTCAACATAACCTTAGCATTCTTTGGATGATAAAATTAGCAGCATTCCTTTGTTTTGATGATTGATGCTGAAATGATGGGTGACAAAATGAATTTATAGATTTTATGAAGAATGAATGGACGGTCTAGATTTGATCTTGTATCATGTCCGATCCATGATTGGTGGAGCTAATGAGGAGAGGTGGCAAATCATGAGTAAGTTGATAATTATTTTAATTTTTAACTAAAATAATAGTTATGAACTTATGTCTATTGAATTTGATGAGTTAACTGATTGCATGGGGGATACATGGGTAAGTTGATTAAGTGCATGAAGGAATTAAGTGATTGCATGAAGGGGGGGTTGACTAAGTGAATGAATGAGTTAAGTAGTATGATTGATTAGCTAGCTATTTGCATGAATAAGTTAATTGTTTGCATGAGGGAGTTGATTGACTGCATGGATGGGTGAATTAATTAGAAAAATGAGTTAACTAATTTTAATTGATTAGTTAATTGAATGAGGTAGATTTTGAGGATTTATTTATTTATTTAATGGATAATTGGAGATATGAGGTTTATTTTAGAATTTTATTTATCTATTCATGGATAATTGATGAATATTAGGTGGGTTTTAATATTTTATTTAAATAATGGATAATATGGAAAAATAGTTTATTTCAATTAAATAATGAGAAATTATTTAATTAAATGATGATTTACCAAGGATTAATGGTAATAATAGGATGGTAATGAATTAAAAATGATAATAGTGATAGCAAAAGCCTAATTGTTTTAGTGTCTACATTTTGCCCCTCTTTGAGACAATGATCGAAGTAGCATTGTTTCAAAGAAAGGGAAAAAAGTAGCTAGGAAGAATGGATTAGTAGATGAAGAAAATATGATATGTCCTAGTTAGGTGGAAGAAATAATAAAAGATTAGAGGGAAAATGATGCCCCCTTGAAAGATTATCTATGCAAAAATTGCACGAGTGAGCTCTAAAAAGAAGAGATGTGAAGAAAAGGTGGATGGAAGGTAAAAATGATGGAAGAAAAACAAAGGAGAAAACAAAGGAATGGATGCAAGACAACGTGAAGTGGGTTGCAAAATGTGATATGGATGCATGATAAGGGATGGAATGATGAATACGGATCTATTACAATGATACATGGTGATTGATTGTTATTGAATGCATTTGTTATGTTGACACGTGGAGAGCAACCTTATTTTAATATAGCAAAGGATATCATGCACCAAGATATAAACACCAAGGTGATGATGTATCCAATGAATGGACTGATTCACAAGCAAACATCAAATGAGAGGATGCCTGACACTAGCAAGGTGTTTGATGCTCTTGGAAGGTCCTGTGATGAGACAACCAATTGTAGGAGTCCTCTACACATCACAAGGTATTTGAATTTAGTGGGTCCAATGAGTGTAATGTCCCAACCGAAAAATGAGAATTTTGAGTGACTACAGGAAAGAATGTTTTTAAACACTATAAAATTAATAATAAAAGTCAATAATAAATAAATAAATAATTTAATTCTGGGCTGACCTCATTGAGGCGCCAAGCTCATATTTGAATTTGATTTTCTTTCTGGCCGACATGCTTTTATGTTGGCGGGTTGTTGAGTATTTATAAGAGTCTCATTCCATTATCTGATCATCACGAAATCTGGAATTTGTTCCTTACCCAGATCGGTGAGAGCGTAGCTTCTCATGCGGGGTGGCCAGGTATGCACGTAGTGACTGCTTGGAGGTTTCGTGTTAAGTCTTCTATCCGCTCACTAGCCTGTATTCATTCCGGTATCCATTGCTATTGTAGGGACATGCGATAGTGACTAAACTTGGCACCAAAGCGATCAACAGAGGAGCGCCCCGGCATAGCCTGCGACTCTGGCCGCTACTCTTAGCGATTTCTTGGAGACCACCAACACCATCATATCGGCACATACCAACGTGCAAGCACACTTTAGCTTCCATACATTTGATTCACTTAGGCATTGCCATCATGCATTGCAGTTTGGCTCGACTGATTCCATTCCATCCGTCATCCACCTGCTCCCACATGACACATTCCGTCCGCCACATACACACCCCCGCCCACTATCCTCAGAGCACGCACGGGTTACACTCACAAGTGGGTGTTAGACCTCCCACGTATAACCAGATAGACATCCAGGAATTCAAAAGTCTATTCATCAATAGTACGATCGCACGGGAGAGAACCAACGACTATCACTTGAGGCGACGCCACCTTGGGTGGTGACTTTGAAATTGTTAATCACTCCCAGGATAGCGTATTACTAGTCAGTGCAGCTTAGTTTGTCAGGAGGTCGGATTGGGGTGTAATGATCACCAATGTATATCGCCCCACCTGTAACTTGATTTCTAGAACAATAAAATTCTGATTTGTCTATAGTGTGTTGCTACACTAATTTCATTGCATATTCGTTGTCATGAATGTTCAGTTCAAAGACGGATTTGGGAAGTGTCTGTAGCAAAAACATCCTTGTCTATATTTTTGTTTATTTGCAGTGTGATTCCATTTTGCCCTAGTATATTACATTGGTATCAGAGCAGTGATCCTGCCAGCCTGGGGTATGATTCCTTATGCAGTTGAGTCAGACAGATTTGAGGGCTATTGAAAGAGGAAAAAAGAAGCTAGAAGCAAATAATCAGAATGCCAGTCAAGGAATTGGAGGCAATGGTAAGATGGAGGACCAAATCAAGGAATTCAAGGCCTTCATGGAGAAACAAGATTAGACAAATCAAGTAGTGCTGCAAGTGCTACAAAATATGACTGCAAGTAACAACAAATCAGGATCCAACACGACTGAAGAAGGGAATCGTGAACACTAAGGAGGAGAGCACAGTAGGACTACAAGGGAGTTATCTCACAAACTTTCTTAGCCCACATTTTTGCCTAGTGTTGAAGCAACATATGTGGAAGAAGAACACCTCAGCTTCAACACCATTGTCCAAGACTACATGAAGCTAGATGCTGACGCTCAGGCTGCCATTCCACTTGGTCAGTTCATTGCAGCTAAGAGGGAGTTTGGAAGTGATGGGAGACTACGTCCACAACGAATGAACAAGGATTTGCAGAACAAGGTCAACAAGCTTTCACTTCCAACCTTTGATGGCTTGAGAAAAATGACGGCCCACTCATGGATCCAGAAATTGAACACATACTTTTCTCTCAGCCCCATGACGGAAGGATAAGCTATCAAATTCACCATATTGCACTTGGAGGGCTTGGCTCATGAATGGTGGCACCATGGTATTGTGACCCAAGGATTTGGGCTTGTGAAGACATATGCTGATTTTACACAAAAGCTGATGGACAGATTCGATAGGAAAGATCCAGAGGCATTCTTTCAAGAGTTAACAAGATTAAAGCAGATGGGCACCTTGGATGATTATGTTTCAGAATTTCAGAGGCTTGCTGTGATGGTATCCGATGTCTTAGACAGAAGGCTCACATTCTTTTTCATTGAAGGTTTATTGAAATCCGTTCATGGCTTAGTGAGAGCTTTTGAGCCAGCAACATTAGAGAGGCTATCCAGAGGGCTTTAAGCCTTGAAGATTCTACTAATAAGACTAAACCCATGTATAGAAGCACACCCGCAGGGCAGCCTAGGAAGCCTTTCTCTAAGGCAGATCCTCCACCTAAGAGTTCACCCCCAGGTTCGAATGACTTGTCAAGAAATGAACTTTGTCGGAAGGGTTTGTGCTACCATTCCAAAGAAAAATGGAATGAGCATCACAAATGTCGAGGGAGAGCCCAGGTTTACTACATTGAGGTAGTCTCCGATGATGAAGCAAAAATCGAGGGAGGGGGTAATGAGGAAAACACTAATGGGGAAGATCAAGTGGTCATTGTGGAATGTGGCCCCACGAAAGGTACTCTTGTTGCGCTTTCAGGGACACCACGATACAATTCCCTCCGTGTTTGGGGGATTCTCTGAGGGAAGAGAGTGACAGTGTTGATAGATAGTGGAGCCACACATAATTTGATTGACACGAAGACTGTTGCGAAGTTGCGCTTGGGAGTAGAAGACTTCGAAGGGTTTGACGTGGCAACTGCTGGAGGAAACATCCTCCCTTGCACTAGGCGGATTCAACAAATGGAGCTGATCTTAGGGGGGCACAAGATGAGGAATGATTTCTATGTTGTTGGCATCGGTGACATAGACATAGTTTTAGGAGTTCAGTGGCTTCATTCCTTGGGGGAGTACACCAACTACCAAACCATGGAACTGAAATTTAAACATGATGGTAAAGAGGTTGTTCTCAAGGGCCTCTCCCGGAATGGTCCTATGGTGGTTTCAGCAAAAAGGATGGAACGATCTTTTCGTAGAGGTGAAGTTGCATGGGCAGTAGAGTGCTTGGTCACAGACACTAGTCCATCGAAAGACGAAAGAACCTTTCCCATTGACATTCAGGCTATTCTAAACAAAAAGTGCAAGGTGTTTCGTGAGATTCCATCAGGGTTGCCGCTGGATAGGGGGTTTCAGCATGTGATAGATCTTGAAGAAGGCGCTAAACCAATCATCACTACCCCATATCGTCATCCGAGGGTGTACAAAGAAGAGATCGAGAAGGCCATTAAGGGGTTATTGGATATGGGACATATTCGTCCAAGCTTAAGTCCTTTTGCCTCATCAGTGGTGTTGGTCAAAAAGAAGGATGGGATACTTAGGATGTGCATCGATTACAAAGCTCTCAACAAGAAGACAATCAAGAACCGCTACCCTATTCCTGGGATCGATGAATTGATAGATGAGCTACATGGAGCAGTGTATTTTTCCAAGATTGATCTACGTTTAGGATATCATCAGATTAGAGTCGAGGATGAGGATGTGCACAAGACAACTTTCAGGTGTCATTATGGGCATTATGAGTTCTTGGTGATGCTGTTTGGGTTAACCAATGCCCCTGCTACATTCCAGTCTTGCATGAATCAGGTATTCATTCTTCAGTTGAGGAAATTTGTGTTGGTTTTTTTTGATGACATCTTGATCTACAGTAAGACATGGGAAGATCATTTGAGGCATATAGAGGAGGTGCTTGACATTCTTGAGAAGAATTCGTTTTATGCTAAGATGTCAAAATGTGAATTTGGGATGACGAAGATTTTGTACTTGGTCCATAAGATCAGCGCACAAGGGGTTAGTGTTGAAGAGGAGAAGATCAAGGCTATTCAGGATTGGGCTAGCCCCAAGAACTTGACATGGTTGAGAGGGTTTGTGGGCCTTTGCAGCTATTACAGAAGATTTGTGAAGGGTTTCTCCCAACATTCAACTCCATTGACAAATCTGACGAAGAAAGGAGCTTTCACTTGGAGTCCCACATCACAGTAGGCATTTGATAAACTCAAGGAGGTAATGTGCTCATGCCCTATTTTGGCTATTCTAGATTTCTCATCTCCTTTTGTACTTGAATGTGACACTTCAGGGGAAGGTATTGGAGCGGTATTGATGCAAAATAAGCACCCCATAGCATATGAGTAGGAAACTCACAAATGCAGAAAAGATTTTCTCCATCTATGACAAGGAGATGCTGGCAATCATGCATGCCCTTGCTAAGTTCAGACAGTACTTGGTTTGTGGGAAATTTGTGGTGAAAACAGATCATAATAGCTTGAGATACTTCCTCAATCAGCGAGATTTGAATGATAGACAACAAAAATGGGTAAGCAAACTCCAAGCTTATGATTTTGATATTGAATATGTGAAAGGCAAGAACAATGTGGTAGCCGATGCACTTTCTAGGAAGCCTTATATTTGTGTCATGACTGATGTATCTGCTGATTGGAAGATGGGCATCATAGCTGAGTATGCTAAAGATTCCTTTGCTAATGACATCTTGGAAGGAAAGGTGGTGGATTACAAGTACAAGGTGGTTGAAGAGCTCATTCTCTACAAAGGTCGGGTCTATCTTGTGCCTCAATCCAAGTTCAAGAATAGGATTGTTAAAGCTTGCCATGATACTCCTCTTGCTGGACATCCCGGATTCTACAAGACATACAAGCAAGTAAGAGAACGTTTTACATGGAAGGGATTGAAGAATGATATATTGCAGCATGTGAGAGAATGTTTGGTGTGCCAACAAAACAAAACAGAGCATGTGTTACCAGCTGGTTTGTTGCAGCCCTTACCCATCCCAAATCAGAAATGGGAGAGCATATCAATGGATTTTATCACTGGGCTTTTGAAGGTGCAAGGTAAAGATTGTATTTATGTTGTGGTGGATAGGCTCACTAAATATGCTCATTTCTATGCTATTAATTCAGAATTTAAGGCTCCTCAAGTTGCAGATCTGTTTTTTAGAGAAGTCTTTAGACTACATGGGTTGCCAAGAAACATTGTGAATGACAGGGATAGCAGGTTTATCAGCTTGTTTTGGCAAGAGCTCTTCCATTTGGCTCACACCGAGTTAACTCCCAACACCAACTATCATCCACAAACGGACGGACAAACGAAGATCGTAAACAAATGGATTGAAGGGTATCTGAGAAACTATGTGATGGGGCACCAATCAGCGTGGGTTAAATGGCTCCATCTGGAGAGTTTTGCTACAATACCACACATCACATGTCTTTTGGAATGTCTCCTTTCAAAGCACTCTATGGTTATGAGGCTACCTCCTTCATGAATTTGATTCATGCAGACAACAGAGTTCCGAGTGCTAGAGACATGGTACAGTAGAATGTAGACATCATGAATTCCTTGAAGGAAAATCTGCAGCGTGCCCAAAATTGGCAAAAGTTATACGCAGATCGGCGAAGGACTGAGAGGGTCTTTGAGGTTGACGACATGGTATATTTGAGGTTGCAGCCCTACCGACAATCATCCCTTAAAGGAAATGGAGCAGAAAAGTTGAAGCCAAGATTCTATGAACCATTCAAGATCACACGAAGGATTGGGGAGGTTGCATATGAGCTAGAGTTGCCCCAAGGGAGCAGAGTTCACAATATCTTTCATGTGTCTTGCGTCAAAAGGGCCTTGGGACAACAGGTTTCACCTTCCATGGAGCTACCACCACTCGATGACGAAGGGAAACTCATTTTGGAACCCAAGACAGTGTTGGATGTGAGGGAGAAGCTGCTAAGGAATAAGACCATTCCCGAGTATTTGGTGAAGTAGAAAAATCTGCCCATTGAAGACGCCACATGGGAAGGAGTGGAGATTTTCGAGCATCCTAATTTGAGGTTGCTGGAGGACCAACAACAGTCTGAGGGAGGGGACTGTAATGTTCCAAACGAAAAATGAGAATTTTGACCGACTACAGGAAAGAGTGTTTTTAAACACTATAAAATTAATAATAAAAGTCAATAATAAATAAATAAATAATTTAATTTTGGGCTGACCTCATTGAGGCGCCAAGCTCATATTTGAATTTGATTTTCTTTCTAGCTGACATGCTTTTATGTTGGTGGGTTGTTGAGTATTTATAGGAGTCTGATTCCATTACCTGATCATCATGAAATCTGGAATTTGTTCCTTACCCAGATCGGTGAGAGCGTAGCTTCTCATGCGGGGTGGCCAGGTATGCACATAGTGACTGCCTGGAGGTTTCGTGTTAAGTCTTCTATCCGCTCACTAGCCTGTATTCATTTCGGTATCCATTGCTATTGCAGGGACATGCGATAGTGACTACACTTGGCACCAAAGCGATCAACAGAGTAGCCCCTTGGCATAGCCTACGACTTTGGCTGCTACTCTTAGCGATTTCCTGGAGACCACCAACACCTTCATATCGACACATACCAACGCGCAAGCACACTTTAGCTTCCATACATTTGATTCACTCAGGCATTGCCATCATGCATTGCAGTTTGGCTCGACCAATTCCATTCCATCCGTCATCCACTTGCTCCCACACGACACATTCCGTCCGCCACATACACACCCCCGTCCACTATCCTCAAAGCACGCATAGGTTACACTCACAAGCGGGTGTTAGAGCTCCCACGCATAACCAGGCGGACATCCAGGACTTCAGAAGTCTATTCATCAATAATGCGATCACATGGGAGAGAACCAACGGCCATCACTAGAGTCGCCGCCCAAGGCGACGCCACCTTGGGCGGCGACTCTGAAATTGTTAATCACTCCCAGGATAGTGTATTACTAGTCAGTGCAGCTCAGTTTGTCAGGAGGTCGGATTGGGGTGTAATGATCACCAGTGTATTTCGCCCCACCTGTAATTCGATTTCCATAATAATAAAATTCTGATTTGTCTATAGTGTGTTGCTACACTAATTTCATTGCATATTCGTTTTCATGAATGTTCAATTCAAAGACGGATTTGGGAAGTGTCTATAGCAAAAACATCCTTGTCTATATTTTTGTTTATTTGCAGTGTGATTTCATTTTGCCCTTGTATATTACAATGAGAGAACAACTAACAAACATAACACACAAAAACGATAGACCATGCCCCAATATACACCAGTCAAAGCACACCATGATATATAATGATTGTGGCGACTTTGAGTAGACATAATATGGGTCAAAAGATAAATCAAAGAAACAAAAGATCAATTGTCAATTGACATACAATAGTGTTACCTCTTACCAATGTGTTGAAAAGATAAAAGGATAGACGTTAATGCTCAATTTGGGGAAGGATGCATCGTACGAAGGCAAGTGATGGATGAAAAATTTCACGATGGCGAATGATCTGACAACTGAATGTTATTGAGTTTGATTTAGAGTTCTTGATTTGACATTGAAAAGATGATGTATCTAGTATGTAGTTTGAGGTGTAAAGCATGTGTTGCTGTTTCGTATTTTATTGATGGAAGATGGAAATGAATTTTTATTAATGGGAAGGTGGGAAATGTAGGAAACTTGTTTAATATGGAACACATCTAGATCACTAAATGAGCTAGAAGGCATATATCAAGATTTATTCCAAAGGAGGATGTAATCACCTATCCCTAGTGTGAAACAATGCAAAGACATACAAGATGTTGCCTCTAGTCAAGTTGAAAACCGATTGATTGATTGATGATGGTGATGATAATAATACCATTGTTGACAATAAGAACGATGTAAGGATTAGGAATGATCTATTCCATTGGTAACGTTGTTGATATAAGAACAACACTAGGATTGGGAAGAAAATATCCTTGATGATAATAGTTTGATTAAAGTGGATCTAGGGTTATAGCAAGGTAGGGAAGAAGACCGAGGGGTGTTTTTGGATAATGTGCTAGATTGCCAAGCAGGATATAGCATGGATTAGGATTGTTGGCATTTGGATGGACTATTAGGATTATTTGGAGTGTGGTGGATTGCATTGGGATTGCTTAGGATTGGAAGATTTGAACCAACAAGGGACTAAGTCTAGAGAGAAGAATAAAATGAGAGAGGGATTGCGTAAGATGGAAGAATAGGAGGATTATTGTTCTCAATTGTGTTGGATGGAAGGCTTGGGAAGAAGGTAGGAGGGATTGGAGGGGAATTAGGATTGATCTCCAAGGACTATGACGCATAAGAATAACATGCCCCATTCTTGATATGTTACAATGGATATGCAAGGATGAATTGTAGAGAAAGCAAGGTTTGTATTGTCCAAGACTCCAAAGCATGTGAGGATATGATGCCCCTATCCTTATCAAGATTGACAACAAGAAGGGAAGATGGATCAAATATGATTGGTTAGGCAAGAAAATGTAATAGATAGGCAGATAGGATGGGGTAGATAGGAGAATGTGGACAGGATGGAAGAATTTTGCTTGCATGTGTAGGGTGCTTGGGGATAGGGGATTTACGCATGATGCTTGTTTGTCAAGTTTTTTTATCATGGTACTTGTCTTAGGCACCATAAGAATGGTTTTCACCATTGGATGGATTATTTCTCTTTACTTTTACGATTTTTGATCTTTATTTTTATTTTTTATGCTTTTGAATTTAGGATGGAATGGGAAAGAGGATATGTGGAGGATGAAGGATGTGGAGGAAGGAATCAAATGTTTGTTTGCATGAAGATAATATCCCTTGTTGAGGAATTGGTGCTAAGGACTTAAAGGCGTTGGAAGATGCTACTAAGAGAGATGGAGTGGATGGTTTAAGGATTGTGATATATGAAAATGTGTGGATCAAAGAAGTGTGATATATGGGATAATGGATTGAATGTGGAAGGATGGATGAATGGATGGAGGGGATGTCATGAGGAAATGTCATTGGATCGAAGGGAACTAAGACCAACTGTTGCACACACCATGTTGAATGATGGAGCATTGGATTAGGATATGAGTTTGGATGTTGGAATTCAGATGGGGGATTTTGGGACATATGGACCCAAAATAGATGTAGGGGATGGAGGATGGGAATTGTTGATTTCGGTATGTAAGGGCCCAAAATGGATTTAGGATTTGGAAGATGGGGATGCTTTAATTTAGATAGAGGAATGTGGGATTTGGATGAAGGATAGAAATGTTTGGATTTAGAAATGAAAGTAGCTTTTGGAGGGATGGTTTTGGATGCATTGTTTTTTGCTTGGGGTTCCACATTGTTTTGGTATATTCATTTTGCTTGATGGGCCTTTGTGGCTTTTTTAAGTGATGACAATTTTGGATTTGGTTTTGATTTTTGCTTATATGTCGATGCTTGGGGACATGGTGATCCTTGGATTTGTGTGGATATTTTACTTTATATGTTGTGGCATTCAAATTGCTTCCAAAGGTGAAGGTGTGCTCCAATGGGGATAGAGTATTTGGACACCCTACGAGTTGGGTGATGGCTTCATCATGTTGAAACAAGTCCAATGATGTGTGCTTTTGTTGATCCTAGTTGAGAGTTTTAGGTGATGGATGGCTAAGGTTGATGAAAGGATTAGTGGTGGAAGTGATAGGAGTGATGGGGGTGATGGGTTTAATGAATAGATTAGTAGTAGTGGACTTTTTATGAGAGTGACAGGAGGCTTCTGATGGGACGCTAGAAGTTTCCTTATCATTAGTAGAAGTATTACCAAGATATTTGTTCTGGGATTGGTATGCGCGGCCTTGAAATCTTGGATTTTCTTTGATTTGTATGGGTTCCAAGATACCTTGCTCATAAAGGCCTAGTCCTTTGCCATGATAATGCATCTTATGACAAATGCAATTCTATATGGGATAATGGGTGCTTTGGATGTGATCAAACCTTTGAAGTGGTAGCAAACTTTTAGACTTGAACGAATTGCTTCTTTGCTAGCTGGGTAGATTGGAAACTTCAAATGAAACTGTGATTACCTTACTTAAAACCTGTGATCTCTTCTTTCCCAGTTTGTGGTGATGCATATTCCTTCAGAGATTTCTTTAAATTGTTTGTTGAGTGAAGTATGACAGCTTAACAAGGGGTTGCGGCCTTCTCTTTACTATTTTTTGTAAACTCTTTGTTGGAAATATTGTCATTAATGTCAAAGGGGCATGGATAGTTTGTCATTGATGTCATTGGCAGATTGAAGACATGTTATAGTGATGTCTCCATTGAAGAAAATTATGAAGGATAAAAATAATGATAAAGACAAAAGATCAAGGCCGACTCCTCTAAAGGCGATTATTAAGTTTAAATTAAAGATTTAAACTTGGCACTAAAATTTTGAAGTTCTGAAATTAAATTGTGTGAAGAGCCTCATTGAAGAATTTGAAATTAAAATAAATAAAATATTATTATACATGGGCCAACCCATGCCTTGGTAAGTGCCATCTTGGAGAAAACAAATTAAAAGTAATTAAATTAAATTTGTTTCATGTGAGGCCGACCTTTGTAAAGAATCGCCTCTCTTGTGAAGAGGCATGAAGAAGGTATTTAAAGACATAAAGTGGAAGGTTCAAAAAGAAGTAAGCATTCAATATTATTTGAATATTGAGCAGATTTAAAGCAGACCAAAAGGGCAGAAAGTATGAAGAATATTTCTGATTCTTATTGAGGAGCATATGCAGATCTATATGAGATATGTGTGCAAGTTTATTTGAAGAACATGAACAGATTTTATGAAGAGTTTATGATCAGATTTATGGAAGATTTGTGATAATATGTATAAAGTTTTTATGAGCAGATCTGAGTTTACTACCACAAACATTAAGGCATAAATGTATGTGAAAAAGTTGTGTTCAGATTTGTAAATGAAATTAGAGCAGACCTTAATGCAGAATTATAAAAGAAAGTATAGCATTATTTAAGAGAAAATTTGTGAAGGAAAGTTGTTGCATCATCATCAAAAAGACTTGTGAAGGAAAGCTATTACATCATCTACAAACCAAGTCATGAAGGAGAGCACTTGTGTGATAACCGTTAGATCATCCAGAGGTGTGAAAGAAAGTGCATCTATAATCAGATATTTGTGAAGACAATATCATCCTTTGAAGAATTTGGAGGTTGGTGCCTCTCAAAGAAGGGTTTGGTGTCTCCAACGGGTTGGTTTCTACAAATTCTGTAAGAGGGGATTGGTATCTCCAATGGGCTGGTGCCTACGAAAGAAGATTTGTCATAGAAGTAGGTTGGTGCCTACAAAGAAGATCAATATATGAGCAATATTTTGCCATGGTTTTCTCCCACAAGGTTTCCACGTAAACCGTGTGTTCTTCTTGTGTTGCATAATCGTTAGATCTTGTGTGATTGATATTGCAATGGTTGTTAAGTTTTGAAAAAGTAAAAGATTGTTGTTATATTTATTCACCCCCACTTCTCAATATAACTGTGTGCTCATCACTCTTTCTCAGGATTTTAAACCTGCAATTTGTTTCCTCTAAAATTCCATGATCTGCTTTAGCAATAACTTTCATTCAACTTTTGGCAATATTCCTCTGTTGGTACTTGCAAAACATAGATCTCCACCACACTCACGCAAAAAGAATCAATAGAATCCCAAATGAAATATATTTAATCGATGGGGTTTTCACAATAGGCTTACCAAGATGTAAGCAAGGAAATTTGAACAAACAATATGCATTAAAAACAACAATTTAAAACACAATTACTCTAATCTATTCAAACCTCTGATTGAGTGCTTAATGGATATGCTCAAGATGTTGATATGTGGATGCTCATTTCTTCAGCATAACCTTAGCATTCTTTGGATGATGAAATTGATAGCATTATTGTGTATTGATTGTTGATGCTGGAATGATGGGTGAGAATGAATTTATAGGTTTTTGGAAGAATGAATGGATGCTCTAGATTTGATCTTGGATCATGAGTTTGATCCATGACTAGCGGAGCTAATGAGAGGTGGCAAATCATGAGTAAGTTGATAATTATTTTAATTTTGAATTAAAATATTGACTATTGGTCAATTGAATTTGACGAGGAGTTAACTGATTGCATGGGGGATAGATAGGTGAGTTGACTGAGTGCATTAAGGAGTTAAGTGATTGCATGAAGGGATTGATTGAGTGAATGAATGAGCTAAGTGGTATGATTGATTAGTTAACTATTTGCATGAATAAGTTAATTGCTTGCATGAGGGAATTGACTGATTGCATGAATGAGTGAACTAATTAGACAAATGAGTTAACTAATTTTAATTGATTAGTTAATTGAATGAGATGGATTTTGAGGATTTATTGATTTATTTAATGGATAATTGAAGATATGAGGTGGAATTTAGAATTTTATTTATCTATTCATGGATAATTGATGAATATTAAGTGTATTTTAATATTTTATTTAAATAAGGATAATATGGGAAATTAGTTTATTTTAACTGAATAATGAGGAATTATTTAATTAAATGATGATGTACTAAGGATTAATGATAATAGTAGGATGACAATAGATATTAAAAATGATAATAATGATAGAAGTGGAATTATTTTAGTGTCTACACATAACATAAAAGGTGGATAAGCTTTTTGTTTGGATGAGATTAGGGCTTCTGTATCAAAAGAAAATATAGAAATGTATTTTAAAGTAAAAAATAGATTCACAATATTATATAATATTATCTTATTATAATTGATAACATCAAAGGTGGATAAGCTATATGAAAAAGGGGTGGATGAGATTTGTTAGTTTTTATGATCAGATATATATAAAACTGAAAGCAATCAAAATAGCAGCATTTAAGACAATGAACACAACAAGATACCTTGGGAAAACCCTCCAACTTGAGGGAGAAAAACCCAGCAAATATATCTCTTATATATTTATGTAATAAGAGCTGAAATCTGCTTACAACTCAGGCACAACTTAATGCCGATTTTGATACAATGAATAATTGTACCTCTCCTAGATGCGAATACAAATGAATATGTTTCTCCTTGATATTGATCTTCTGCTACAGAATGATGATCTGCTGCTCACGTTTGAACTTCTTCTAGGAGTGCGAATTATGATGAATGAACTTGATGATCAAATGAGAGATCATCACCTTATATTTATACAAATCATTGTGTCTCTTCATGTAGGTCGGCCTCATAAGAAAATAGCAATAATTAAATAAATATAATTTCTTTAATGAGGTCGGCCCTATTTAATTATTCACAATAATTAAATATTATAATATAGTGCCAAGTGAAGTGCCTCTTCACTTTAGTTATCTCAATGAAATAAATAGCCGATAGGCTATATGCAATTTTATGTCTTGACTCGAGGCTGGAAGGATGAGCCCGAAGCTTTTATAACATCAACACTCCCTCTCAGCTAGGGAGGAATACTTCCAGCTGTACAAGACACATCACCTCATCGTGATGTCAACCACCATGGCTACTCCCATATGTCGAAAAGGAACATATCACCTCATCGTGATATTAACCGTCATGGCTGCTCCCATGTATGGCATATATGCACAAGTGCCCATCATGGAATCACTCAATGTGATGTCATCACCTCATCATTGTTGATGTTATAGCAGCTATGGTCTGCACTTCATCGCACGAATTCCAAGAAGAAAGCAAATTAAATGTATAGCCATTTGGCTATTTAATTTATATCAAACAATAAACATAAAAGAATAAAGGGCCGACCCTATTGATTCGCATTTATCTTTTATTGTTTGGGCCGACCTCATTTGTATTTTATCTTTTATTATGTTTCTCTAAAGAGGCCGACCTAAGTGAAGAGGCGCCTTGTGTTGTATAAATACAAGGTCATTTTGTCATTGTAACACATTCGATTTAAAAGCAAGTTTGCATTATTCTTCAAGAGCAGAATTCGCACTTCTTAGCAGCAGTTCGATTTCAAGGAAGAATATATTCATTTGTATCTTGTGCATCTAGGAGAGGTGCGACCTCATTACATTCATTATTGGCCATTGCTGGGCCTGAGTTGTAAGCAGATTTCTGCCATTGTTCTATATTATAGAAGAGATTCATTTGCTGGATTTTTCTCCCTCAAGAGGAGGGTTTTCCCAGGGTATCTTTCTGTGTTCATTGTCTTATGTGTTGCAATTCTTTTAAGTGCTTTCATTATTCAATCTGATCTAAGAAACACTAACAATCGTGACGTTCACCATGGCTACTCCCAGAGGGTGAAAAGCACAAGTACAAGAAAATCATCACGGACTCTCTCACGTGATGTTGTCATGGAGTCACACACATGACATCCACCATGGCTACTCCCAGAGGGTGGAAACAAGGGCTTTCACCTCAAATTTCTCTCACAGAGAAAGATGCATTAAAGCAAATCAGAAGATCACTGATATTGAGACTCCTTCTCAGCTAGGGCTTCATTCTCCACAATACCAAGCTTGTCTCGAAAGTACACAAACTTTACTCTGGCAAGAGGCTTGGTGAGAATGTCTGTCGTCTGCTTATTAGTGCTAATATACTTCAACTGGATTGCTTTCCTCAATACCATATCTCTGATATAGTGGTATTTGATCTCAACATGTTTAGTTCTGGATTGACAGAAAGCTTCACACAACTTTGATTATCACAATGAATGACAGTCGGCTCCATCGATTGTCCAAACAATCTTGCAAGGAGCTTCCTAAGCCACACTGCTTCTCGAGATGCCACACAAGCTGCACTATACTCAGCCTCTACTGTGCTTAGTGCCACTGAAGACTGCTTCTTGCTACACTAGGATATCATCGCAGACTCCAAACTGAAACAACATCTAAAGGTGCTCTTCCGATCAGTGACACACCCTACCCTAATCAGAATCAGTATATCCATGCAGCTTCAAGTCCACACCAGAAGAATATCTCAAGCCATACCCAACTGTGCCACGCAAGTATCTCAGGATATGCTTTGTTGCAACTAGATGTATTTGCCTTGGTTCACACATGAACTAACTAAGTGCACTCACTGTATAGCAAATATTTGGCCTAGTATTGACTAGATACATCAATGATCCAATCAACTGCCTGTACATCGTAGGATCCACCAGATCTGAACTAGCTGCAGCCTCCTTAAGCTTTCTGAAAATTGGTTACCATAGGTGTAGACATGGACTTACAATCCATCATGCCAAATCTCTTCAAGATGTCTATTGTATACTTCCCTTGACTCAAAATGATCTCATTAGGCCTCTACCATATTTCTAAGCCAAAGAAGTAATGCATGTAACTAAGATCCTTCATCTCAAATTCAAAAGCCAACTCCTTGCATTTGATAATGAGGTGTTCTTCTCCAATAAGAAACTAGATCATCAACATAGAAAACCAAGATCAATGCCTCACCATCAATTACCTTGAAGCACAGGTTTGAATCAACATCATTCTTGGAGAAGCCCAAGCACATCAGGTGTCTCTCATACCATGTACGAGAAGCCTCATCTTCAATTACACCATTAAGGAATGCAGTCTTTGACTCCCTCTGAAGCTCCAAGTTCTTGCATCAACCTTCTGACCTCCTCGTCCAAGATTGCCTGCAACGCTTGCCTTAGAGAAATGTTTTCCAACGCACACCTCTGATACAGTAGAGAGTTTAGGATTGTCCTCTTCGACCTCATCCCTGATTGCTCCATTCTGAATAGGTTGCGGAGCTGCCAATATCAAATCCAGATGACTGTCTTGTGTAATTTTGATCTCAGCAGCAGAAGAGGTCTTCCAAGGACTTTAGCATTGGCCTTGCAACGTTGCAACCTTCACTTCTTCTCAATGAGTCACATAACTCCCTCTTGATCCCTGCCTTAGAGATTGCAAAGAAAACTTCTGGAAGTGAACTCCCTCTATTGACAGAATCTCAACTCGAACTTTGAATCCTCGGATTTTAACTCCCTCTTCAAAGTATGTCTCCAACCACCAACTCAGTCCCATGGCTGCAAGTTGTGACTCCATGCTTGATCATTTCTTTGGTCGGCATGACTTCCTCACAAGATGCCTGAAGCTCCTCCTCCTTGTGCAATCTCTCATTAACTTCTTGCTCCTCGATTCGTCCTAGAAGCGTTTTAGAGAGAGATTACTAACAGTTTATAACTATCCAAAGAAATCTCAAGGCTAGAATCATACAAGGTTTACTATCCCAAGTTATAGCATGAATACATAAGAATTCATGGACAATATTAAAAACATGAAATGCTTATCTTTTAAAAGTTTATATATAAGAATCAACCTAAAGTGAAATATGTAGCAAATATATATAAAAAAATCAAAATAAAGAAATAGAAGAACTTATCTTTGTTGATTCTGATACATCTGCTTTCATCTTTTCTGCTCTCGGAAGTGCTAACAAAAGACAATCTGCTCAACATAGATTTCTTAGATACATTATGCAACCAGCATATTCAATATAGGGCCAGGCCTCTCAAGGCACCATCGCAGTCCATGCACATAGAGAATGGTATCGATGTGACCATCCAATCACAACGAAATTGCAATTCTCTTTTCATCTCAGAGTCACACTCAGAGATCTTCACAACTAGCATGAAACAACTCGTAATAAACTATAGGTATCTTCAAGGAATCTTATGTCAGAGATTACCTACTCAAAAGAAACCATGACCTTTTACTAATCACAAAATTATTGCAGATCTGCACAACTTAGCAAACTGAATTTTTACCCTAGATTTCAAAAAATATAAATAGAAGGGACTACTTATCTCATTGAAATCAGAATCTCCTTAGGTGCTGTGCTGGAACGCTTTTCAAGTTTGCACTTGTCTTTCATGAGATTTTGATCGCTAGAAGTACTTGAAACATTTCGATTTGATTTTGAAGGAGGCACACGACCTCTCCCACTGGTTTAGATGATATCACAAGAAAATACCAGTTGCAGCTGATGGAATTATTTCTCAGAACCCAACTGAAGGAGATGAATCTGATCTTTTCACGATGTTACACATACATGAAAGACTCATTTCCAAACGGAGAATTCTCATTAATCAATATCACATCTTTTAATCAACTGTAGTAGAACACTTTACAGATCTCTTGAATTTCGAGAGAACATAGAGTCGTTAGATATTCATCCGATATAACATAACCATGACTCCTTGCTGTGTATTTCGTGTGATATGCAGTTAGCGCCAATGTCTTAGTCTTAAGTGATGCGCAACATATCTCAGCATAAGGAGACTCCCGACACCTATTTTGCATCTGTAGGTTTGCCTCCATCAACGGCAATAACATTAACTAAAGACAATGAGCATGACCACCAGACAGTGTAATAAATTGATCACTTAAATTCTTCCGAGAGATTCACAAATCTGATCGGATCTTCATACAAACCCGCTCTGATACCATGTTAGTTTTTATGATCAGATATAAATAAAACTGAAAGCAATCAGAATAGCAGCACTTAAGACAATGAACACAACAAGATACCCTGGGAAAACCCTCCAACTTGAGGGAGAAAAATCTAGGAAATATATCTCTTATATATTTATGTAATAAGAGCAGAAATCTGCTTACAACTCAGGCACAACTCAATGCTGATTTTGATACAATAAATAATTGCACCTCTCCTAGATGCGAATACAAATGAATATGTTTCTCTTTGATATTGATCTGCTGCTACAAAATGATGATCTGCTGCTCACATCTGAACTTCTTCTAGGAGTGCGAATTATGATGAATGAACTTGATGATCAAATGAGAGATCATCACCTTATATTTATACAAATCATTGTGTCTCTTCATGTAGGTCAGCCTCATAAGAAAATAGCAATAATTAAATAAATATAATTTCTTTAATGAGGTCGGCCCTATTTAATTATTCACAATAATTAAATATTATAATATAGTGCCAAGTGAAGCGCTTCTTCACTTTAGTTATCTCAATAAAATAAATAGCCGATAGGCTATATGCAATTTTATGTCTTGACTCGAGGCTGGAAGGATGAGCCCAAAGCTGCTATAACATCAACAAGATTGAGCTATATACATACAAAAATCTCTCTATGAACTTCTATATTATATATAAAACTCCCCCTCTCTCTCATATATATAATCCTTTATAAATATATTAGATAACCTATATGGAAAAATGGTGAATGAGATTAAGGGATGCTTCTATATTTTAAGTATGTAAAATAAATTCATATTAAGTGATGCTTTTATATCTCAAAAGTGTACTTTAAATAACTCTCAAGTAAGTAAGTAAGTAATATATATATATATATACAAAATTCTCTCTCTATATACAAATCTTAATATACTAGCATGCCTATCTTTAGAAAAGTCATGTAAAAGACATTGAGAGATGTCCTGGAGGATATATAAATAAAATAAGCGCCTCGGGAAGGATATGTCTTAGCATCTTTAACATAGATTTTTTTAAAGATAGGTATGTAAGTTTAAATCTAGGTTGCGTGGGAAGGAACTTTGACTTGTTTAAATGGGGAGGATAATGTAGTTCATTTCATTATGTATAGTTATCAACATCGAATAACTTAATGTTATGTAGCTGATTTGTTATGTTGTTGATTGATTGTTGGCTAAGGTAGTGTACTTCAGATAGTATTTATGAATAATTAGACCAATGTTTGTGGTTTAAGTGACAATTGTTGGCCCTACAAATACAATTTTCACTATTAGGGTAATGGCATTAATATTATGATAGGTCCACATTGTACCTCTAAGCATCGTATTGATCATAGATTACATACTTTGTGATTAATCGCTGAGTGGCCGAGTACCCTCCCAATTTTGCTTGGGCGAGTACTCCTTGCTTTTACTCTCGGCTCAGGACGAAAAAAAAAATTCCCTTTTTTTAGAAAACTTGCAGAAAACCCTCAAAGTACTTGCAGAAAACCTTGGAACAGATGAAATGCGCTTTTCATGTGCTTGTTTTCGCATGGTTTCGACGTGTTTTTGGTGTATTTTGGATGTGTGTATGACGCGACTTGGTGCTTATAAAACCCCCGTTTAATGGTCCTTATAGACATTGCATCCTTTGATGCATTTTGGACTGGTTTTTTGGCACGATTTGGACTAGTTTTACTGTTTACGCTATAGTGTTATTGGTAACACATTATCAATATACACAAACCTGTCGACTGATATTACACATTATCATACATAGTCAACAGGTTTGTGTATATTGAGAATGTGTAAATTTTTAAACGTTAAACAGTTTAATGAACATTATCATAATGAATAGTTTAAGTTTGTATATAGTTATACAAAGATTTTAATGGTATTACTATATTAGTGATATGCATCCTTAATAGTTAAACAGTTAAACTTAATATTGATATGCATAAATGATTGATAATAATATGATATCATGATACACTAATAAGTGAAACAAGAAACTGCATGATTGTATGTGTATAGATATGTCTGTGTGCGTATATGCATGCAAACTTGCCATCCTGTGTTTGTGTATAGATATGTATGTGTGCACAATGCAGCGTGTATAGGTATGTTGTAATTGAATTTTGCAAAAAGAAGTGTTTTTATAAGAAATTTTATTACTTTTTAAGTTGCTGAGTATTTGCCGAGTCAAAATTTTTGGGCTTGCCGAGTACTCGATGAGTTCGAGTATGTAAACTATGGTATTGATCACTAACTATGAAATAAAAACATCATTCTCTATATTCTTGTGTAATTGTTCTTTGTTATGAATTGTTTTTCCAATCATTCTTTTGTATTAGTACTTGTGGTTTGTTAAGATTTAATAGTTTTCAACTTCAACAATTATTGCTGAAGTATATGAATTGCAAGTCAAAATGATGGTAAGTGTCATCTGAGAATTACTCCAACATGCTCGAATAATAGGTTGGTAATTTGTGGAGCATCGAATAGCTTGGTGCATGACATAAAAATTTCCATTTTGGAATTGACACCCCTCCATAAAAATGTTGTTATGTTGGCACTAAGCATTTGTATGACTGATAATAAAGTCCATGGAAATGGATTCTCATGGATGAGAAGGTATTGGTAATGACTTGGAAATAGATTCTCATGGCTGGGAAGGTATTGGGAATGACTAATGCTATCCAAGATTTTAATTGTAAGGCTTAGATATTTTGTTAAGCATAAGGCACTTTTGTTGGGATGAACAATGCTTCCTAGTATTAATTTAATGGCACAATCGTGGTCTTTGACTAGGGGTAGATCCTTGGGTTCTTGAAATGCTTGTTGATGGTGTTGAATGATCTCTTGAATTTTTGATCAATTTTGATTTTCCAAATCTTGTGCTTCTACAAATTGTAGTTGTGCACCTATGCTTTAAGAACCTTTTTCAATTAATTTCTTCATCTTATGGGAGCTAATAATTTGACTTGGTGGTTATTGTATCTCTATAATTTTTTACTTTTGCCCATCTGTATTAAAAGCCATGGATAAGTTTTGAAAATTGAAAAAAATTGTTCCTAATTATTTAAGCCATTGCACGCCCAAAAATATATTTGCTCCCCCAATTGGGATAGCAAACATTTTTAATCTAGTCGATAATTTACCATTGAGAGTTTTATATGATGGCATTTACTACCACAAGAGAGTTGTTTCCCATCAACTATCATGACTTGGATATTAGAGATTGGATACAAAAAACAATTGAGCTCATTAGCTAATCAACTAATTCTGTCACCTTTCGCTTTTTGATATAACCAATTACTTTGAGTGTTTGTGGTGCACTTTTTCCATTCAATGCATGTACAAAGAGAGTAGTGCTTTCTTCTTCCTTGGAATTCTCATGCTCAAGTTTCACATTTGGTTCTGCTGTAGCTACTTCTCCTTATTTTGCAACCTCATTCTTAATAATCATTAGTATTTTCTCACTATTAGTACACACTTATGACCCCTAGACCATTTGCTATCAGTATCACAATTTCAACATATACTTTTTTCTCTTTTATTTTTCTCTTGTTGAGGAGAGAGCTTACTAAGTTGTTGCAGGTTAAAGAAGTCCCTTTTTTAGTCAATAGGATTAGTCGCAATCTTTCAATTTACTATTTTAACCTTGCATGGGACTTTTGGTGGTGAAATTACGCTGCTCAATATGCAATGCTTGTTGCTTAACATCCCTAACTGTACAAGGTTAAAACAGACAAACATCGTACTTAATTTGGTTATTAAGTCCATTGATGCAGAGTTGTAACTTTTGATAAGGTGTCACTTCATGATCCTGAATTGCCAATTTCATATGCTTAGCATTATATTCAGCTACAAACCTTAATTGATTTAAATTTGTTAGCTGGGTAACATAGCTTTCCTTCCATGGTTGCTCATAGAGGGTTGCTAAGCCGTTACTAAACTCTTTCCAACCATGCATTTTTCCTTGTTTGTCACTCATCCTCCATTGGTATTGTTGATAAGGTTTTGATTCCAAATGTAGTGATGCTATGTCAACCATTGCACTATTTGGTATACTATACAATTTAAATTATTCTTAATCCATGAAGTTACATTTGTACCATCGAACTTACAGATGGCTATTTTGGGTAGTTTCAATTTTGGATTTTGAAAAAGTTGTCCTATCCCTTGATTTTGTTTGTTATGGTTATATTCACCTAGATGGTTTTGTTGGCACATCAATTCAAATAATAGCTCTTGTTTAAGCTTATCTAAACCCTTATTTAAAGATGATGTAAATGGGCCAATTAAATTATCTTTAATGAAATGAACTACCGTTTCACATCTTGCTAGAATTTTCCCTCAATTTTAGATGGTGGACAATAAAGAGAGTTCTTGGATTCAGTATTTGTAGAAAAGTCCTTTAATCCTAAAGATGATGTGGCTTTTGATATGTTTATATTTTGAACTCTGGGTTTTCCTTTTCCTAAAGTGGGAAAGTATCTAGTGCGAGTTATAACCATAAAATTTTGAAATATAGGCTATAACTGAATTTGATATTTGTCTTTTGATTAAGCTTTGACCACTAAATTAGGGAATTAATTTTTTTTCTTTAATAAAAAATTATTAAGAACTAACCCTACCTAATTTTAAAAGATCTTTCCAAAAATGTAAAAAGAAAAAAATCCCAAAAGTTGTGGCTTGCATAGTATATTAATAAAATATTTTGACCTAACTTTGACCACTGAATTATGGAATCCATTTTGTCTCTAATAATAAGTCACAAATAACATTACCTATTTTTTCACAAGCTTTCCAAAATGTTAAAATATTTGATTTTTTTTTGAAATTTGTGGCTTGGAGAGCCAATTAATGGAAAAATATAAAATTAAAATAGCTTGCACAAAGATTATCCTAGATTCCTTAAAACCTAGAAAAAATCAGGTCCAAATTTGCAATGGTTTGTAAGTTATGGTGGAAACAACAATTTTGGCCCAAATTGTAGCTTTGATAGCACTTGTTATGATATTTTTTGGAAATAAATACAAAGATCAATAAAATAACAGACCACTTTGACGGGTTGACCTCCAATAATAAAAAAATAATATGTGAATTCAATATTAAAAGCTATGATGGTTTGAGAGAGGCTTTCTCTTCCTCAATTATGTGCATAGCTACATAGGGAAACACTTAACTAAATCATCTTAAGGAATTACTAAAACTAATAAATGAAACTATTTAGGTTAAGCATGCCCACAAGTGCTTATCCTTATTATACTTAGGACTATAGAGTATTAGGATCATAACAATAACTCATCAAATTTGATTGGCTTCATCTTGTGGTGGTGTTTGTTGTGAAACCTTTGTTTATCCAAGTGAAATTAAATGTAATCAGAAATTTAAAAATAATGAGGCTCAATGATGGTTGTGGATTGCCTTGAATAAACCTTGAGTTGCCTCGATAATGTCCTGAATTTTGACGTTCAGCTTGCTCAATTTCTTCAGAAAGAAAGAACTTTATCGTGCCACTATTGGTATGACACATGGAGAGCTCTAGGAGCAGTCAGAATCTCATAAGGTGCCAAAGATTGGAAGCTAGAACATAAGCTTTGTGTTGCCACTATATGTGTTACACATCTAGAGCACTAGGAGCAGTCAAAATCTCATAAGGTGCCAAAGATTGGAAGCTAGAATGCAATGTGCAGGCTGTTTACTCATAGATGTTGCTATAAACCCTTGTAATTTCATAGGGTACTCTTTACCCTAGTACTTCCCTATTGCATCTGGATTTAGTTTAGTGTCCCATGGGCTTCCTTTTGCCAAACTTCTTGAAATGAATAAGGTTTAATCTGCTCCTATTGTTAGGAAAAACTTGGATCTGGAAGAGAAGCTGGAAGCTCATAAGATTCATAAGGTTGGAAACCATAACACAATGCAAGGGCTGTTTTCTTGTACCTATTGCCACGTGCTCATGTAATTTTGAAGGGTTATTATTTGGGTTTATTTGATATGGGCTTTTTTGCTGTAGTATTTTTCTATTGTATTTGGATTTATTTTACATTTCCATAAGCCTACTGTGGTTACTTGTGGACCTTAATACATTTTTTTTTTCTGTTGTAGTGGTGCTACTGCTTTTGGCTCCTCCCATTATTTTTGCTGGGTATACTTTCAATTCCCTTGATCTGTTTTGGTCACTTGTGGGTTTAGTTATAATTTCATTCTCATTCCTTACAAGATTGGCCTTTTTGTCTTAGAGAAAGTGCTTTTGGAGTATTTTTGTAACAGTGTGAAACATCTATTTATAATTGTTGATCGTGCATCACTTATAGCTATGCTGCTAAAATAGAGACCTCCTAGGCTCTCACATTCTTCATGCTTTGTGATACCATGGGTGGTATTTTTAATTTTTTTTTATTGCCAACAGAAGCATTTTTGCTGGACCTTTTGGCAGAGATAATTGGTTTGGTTGCTAAATGGGATTTTCCAGGTGATGTTTAGTAGGGATATATGTCTATGGACTGTCATGTGAACAAGTATATGTAAGACATGCTGTAGGAAGATTTTTGATATGGTACATTAATGTTTCTAAAGAATTCAAATTCATAATTTTGCAGGATCAGCTGAAAAGTGAATTGGAGGCAGAAATACAGAGATTGGGCCGAGTATCCTTGATTGAACTGGCTGACATAATAGGAGTTGACCTATATCACATTGAGAGGCAGGCTGAAAGTATTGTTGCAAATAATGAGGAGCTAATGCTTGTACAAGGAGAAATATTGTCACTTAGATATTGGGATTCTGTAGCTGAAGAAATCAACGAAAAATTGCAAGAGTCTAGTCAAATCTCTTTGGCTGAACTTGCTGCTCAATTGCATGTTAGTTCAGAGTTGTTAACTAGTATTTTGCAGCCTCGCATAGGAACAATTGTAAGGAACTCTGGACTCGCACCTTCATTTCATCATAAAAGCATTTATAATTTCATAAACTAATTATGTTGGATATGGTTTGTAACAATGTCTATCAAATGCTCTCATAGAAAAAGTCCATTTTATCTTGCTAGTTAGCTTTGTGGCAGTTTAAGTTGCTTTGTCCACACAATTATTTAGATGAAGTAATGCTACCTACTATTGATTGAAATTCAAGGCATGCTGTTCTGTGCTTTAGAGGAAATGACAATAGAAGTTGGTCAAGTGTACTGAAATTTGAATGTGTTAGTGTGATTCAAAATAGAGATCACATTTTCATTTAACCATAAGTAACATACCTCTCACCAAATTTTGCTTCACTTTAATCTCATAGTGCACAAGGAAACATGGCATTGAATGCTCCATCTTCTCAAAGGAACTCTGAAATGGCACCTTCATTTCATCATAAAAGCATTTATAATTTCATAAACTAATAATGTTGCATATGGTTTTTAACTATGTCTATCAAATGCTCTCATAGAAAAAGTCTATTTTATCTTGCTAGTTAGCTTTGTGGCAGTTTAAGTTGCTTTGTCCACACAATTATTCAGATGAAGTAATTGCTACCTACTATTGATTGAAATTCAAGGCATGCTGTTTTGTTCTTTAGAGGAAATGATAATAGAAGTTGGTCAAGTGTACTGAAATTTGAATGTGTTAGTGTGATTCAAAATAGAGATCACATTTTCATTTAACCACAAGTAACATACCTCTCACCAAATTTTGCTTCACTTTAATCTCGTAGTGCACAAGGAAACATGGTATTGAATGCTCCATCTTCTCAAAGGAATACCACCTTCATATGCCATGACCTCAATGAGTAGAATGCTTAACTTGTAGGTTAAGCTAGTAAGGCTATGTCTTGAGTCTCCCCGTGAGAAATGTTAACCTGCAAAATATATAGAGGCACAAATACATTGCATGCTTGGTGCTGCCATCAGAACCAAGAAAAGTATTCAGAGTATCTCTCCAGCTAAGAGTTTGCAGTGCAGAGATCAATTTGACCTGAATACATTGGGAAACATATGTTGTATGACCTTGTTAACATCATATCCACATATATTTATAGAGATCAAAACTGTCAAATAAGAACCTGATTTGGGAAGGTTGTTTGGTGGAGTGATTAAGACAAGAATGGGGGTCTATTTAATTACAGCCTATCCTTTCAGCCATTTCCTCAAAACCACTGAACACACACTTTATTTGTTGCAAAAATAATTAGGAAATAACACCAAACACTGATTTTATCACTGCTGCCAATCTGAAAATTGTTACAGGCATATGCTAATTGCTGCTAAACAGGACAGCACATACAATGAGCTACAAACAAGGCTTATTGCTACAAAACTGACTTGCAATAGGTGGAATAAACATAACTACACATCTATATTATTTTTCCCATTTCGGTATTTTATTTCTGCAATCCAGTTGCTACTGACAATACAACTCTCATTACTACAGTCACAGAATGCCCTTATTTCAGCTACAGAAACAAGCTGTAATACTGTATTCTGTCACAGCTACAAAACACAAGCAGCAGCTATCAAAATACATGCAAATGGCCCTTTGATCAGATATTCCCTCCAGCTTGATTACCCTCCCTTTTTTGTACCTCTGTCCTAAATTGATTCCAATAGCCTATCTAATGATGGGGTGTTCACAATTGGATATGTAACTCTTCATCTTCCACGTTAAACCTTCATATCCCATTGACTTCTCATTTTCCTTCATCTTTTCTGGAGTGTATCTGCTACAAAACTCTCCATTCAAAAAGTCGTGAGCAATTAGGTTGTAGGTTTCATTTCCTCATGACCCTATCCATGACATTTTCATGATGCTCCCTCTTTTTGAAGAGTTCGAGATATGTTCACCTAGATTGAAGGAAATAAATAAAACTGGGTTATTTTGCATTTGAGCAGTTTCTTGGTGGGATCATCACATAACTACTGTTACTGATTTTCTACAGCAGTGTGTAGCTGCCACCGTCTTTCTGTAGCTGCAGCAAATTTCTTTCTGCAGCAGCTGCAGAAATGCTGCAAGTACAACCTACTTTCAGTAGTGGCTGTGTAATTGCTTCAAATGTTTTTTTAGTGGCAACTGTATAACTGTTGCAGGCGACTTTTCACAGCAACTGGAAGGCTGGTACAAAATGAATATCTACAGCAACAATTTTTGCTATGGAACAACTCCTCCCTTAGTTGTTTCTACAAATTCTACCAATCCCTGTGCATGAAACTCATCAATAGTTTTTTTTGGATGATTCACGATGGTTGTTGCCCAGCATGCTCCTACACCAATGAGCCTTAATTCTCTGGACTTGGAAGCCAGTTAAGAATCTTTGTGTGTTAACACCATCTAAGATGAGCTGGTAAAGATCCCTTGAGGAGTTGTAAGATATTGTAAATTTAAATCTTGCTTGTGCATATTCTCCATACCTTGGCTATTTATAAGTAGAACACATTTTTAAATGCAATCTTGAGGCAAAGTGGATGTTTTTCAAATGATATGTCTCTAATGTCACAGGTCTAAATGCATTCTATGGTCCAAAGACAGTATGAGAGTCAGAATTGTCAATCCATGTTATTCAGCAGAAAACTCAATACTTTTGCAGTAAGGAGGAATCTCCCTTTTCTCCAAGCCTCTCAGTAGCCTAGCAAGAACATCGCCTGCCATTGCTAACTCCTATTTATGTTAATTTGGGTTGATATATGGGGTAGAATCTGGTTAGTGATGCTAGCAACTATGATAGGCTTTTGATTGCTCTAGTTCTAAACTGTACTAATTTTATGTGGCAAAATGTTGCTAGCAATAATAAGTGGTCTTTTATTAAATAATACACTGCCACAATTTAAAATTAACAGTTGTCTGTAATATGTGCACACATTGTCTTTCAACCTGGATGTAATCATGTTTCCATTATGGAACTCTAGGTACATATATGTGATGTTAACTTTTTTCCCTTTTATTAATCAAATAAGAATAGCATGAGATGTCTGAATTATATCTAGTCATTGCTGTGGTGGTTGGGTGAAAGGACAGCCGCATGTTAAGTTTAATTTCAAGCTGCATGTTAAGTTTAATTTCAAGTATTTTGTATGGCACTTTCTTAGGACATACCATTGTAGCGAAAAACCTCCAAACTGAAAAAAAAGACATTTTTTCATTTTCTGGATGAAGAGTGTGTCAAGATTGACCCACCCTCTCTAACCTTAGTTGTGTTAGCATTTTAATTTGCACCTCTTAATGCAACACAAAACCGAACAGCATATGAGGATAAGCCTCTCTTCAAATTGGAAGGGGAAGCTCTTTGTAACAAAAAACAAAACAAAAACCCTAAAACCTTTGGGCACGACCTCTAGCTTTTTACAATATGTGCAATTTAATTCTCAACATTTTGAATATACATTACAAAAAGAAACTAAATAAATGTCTATCTCTTAGTTGTCAGGCAAGGGCACAAGGCTTAACAATACTTTAATTCAACACGGGAGATTTTATGTCTTTTTACTTAAAGCAAGCAACCTATTGCAGTTATTAAACAATCACTCTTTCAGGCTAAAAGCAAACACTGAAGAGTGTGAGTACAACATAAGGACTGAATTAATTTAAAACTTTAAATAAAGGAAATACACAAATCAAACAAATCATATGAAGGAAACTGTATACAAAGCTACAATGATTGCACTTTATTGAAATTATTGATACAAGGCTTGCAAATTTTAGGGAAACCATTTTGATTTACCTAAACAACACATACACAAGATCATAAAAAGAGAAAATAGTAATTTCAGCAACAAATTAACACTGTTCCATGAGGATGTCCTCCTCCCTCTCCCTTTCCCTCCAAACCAAGCATTTTGGGATGGGTACGTTTCTAAGATGCGAGGACTTGGTGGAATTGTCCCACCATTGTCCCACCACCACCACTAGGTGCCTGGGGATGCTTCCAGGATGTCTTCCTCAAAGAGGAGACCTTTTTTAGGATGTCCCCTTGTAATGGAGACACCTTAGAGACACCAAAATGTACTGGCTGTAATGTCCCCGATTTGGAAATTACCTTAAAATCTGCTCTAGAATCACAAATTCCATTAAAATAAGAATTGTCAGGTAGCTAGAGACATAACTTACCAATTAAATGCCTTTTAACAAGATAAATCCTGAATTAGGTCCTGCAATCATATTAGACAATATTGCATAGGTATATACAATTCATAAATCCAATTATTTCTATTAGGGTTAATAATCGCACATATGAGTACAAATAGGTAAAATCATCATTACTCATTAGATAAGCCATGTTACATCTATACTTATGTTTAGTATTCAATCACAATAGGTTTGAATGAGGGAGTATGATAGGTTGGCCCAAAGCAAGCCTCACACTAAGCCCAAGAGTGGACATTCACCCTCTTGGCCCCAAGTGGCAGGCACGTTGGACATCCAACATGGGGTAGTCTACCTAGTGGGGTGCATGTACCTGCCTTCCCTAATATTTTCTTATTCATCCTCTTATGACTTGTGATTTCTCCAACAATCAACCATCGTAGAGGTTGGAAAGGAAATCGCAATAGGGTGCCCGGAAATCCTCCTATCTAAGCCCAAGAGCGTACACTCCCCCTCTTGGCCCCAAGTGGCAAGCACATTGGACATCCAACACGGGGTGGTCTACTTAGATGGTGGTCTCGTATCTACTCCCCTTCCTTGCATTTCCTCTTCTCCTCCACATGATTGCTTGCTGGGTTATAGATAGATTACTGATTTAGAATATGCATTTCACATTATCACACCATAATTATTGATTCTATTATTCATACCACTATGCTTGTAGAAAATAGAATTATTGCAGATTATATATGTATCTTCAGACTGCTGTTGCGATTTAGACAGATCTAACTTTATTACTCTTTCCTTCTTGGGATGCTGATCACTGCTTTTATTGGATAAGTACTTCTGCTCCTTGGTTCAATGTACCTACTTTATTGCTGGATGCTGTTTTCCCTCTTATGAGGATCAATGTTCCTTTTCAATATCCTTCCCTTTCTAGACACCAAGTCCTTATATATCTATTTCGTGCCTCTTCACAAAGGAGGTGATTATTCACAAGGGTTGGCCTCATGAAATGTCGCTCCTCTTCATAATTTAAATTTAATTTACTTTAATTTCCAAAGTTGGCTTGGCTCTATAAAATACATAATCTTTGCTTTTATTTAATACGAGCAATGCCTTTGTCTTATGAGTTGGCCCACATATAACAATTGCTTTCTAAGATAAAAATCACGCTGCCATATAGATTAATATCCTGTCGGCCCTATTCATTGCCTTGTTGAGTATCTTTTATGAGGTGGATCATCATAGTCCTCCCGGCCCAAGATTGCTTGTCCTCAAGCAGTACCATTTTAACCAAAACCTTTTTAATGTCATAGATGCTCTTAACCTTAAAGTAAGGACTTATATATATTAAGATGACGAGAAGTATGACATATTTGTGTAATGTTCTATGAAGATGTTTTCCATTTACTTGACAAGGAAACCTTAGGAGTCATATGAAGAGATTTCAAGTTGACATATTACAATTCTTACTGGGGAGAGTGGTCGGGTAATCTGTTTCTGGAACTTGAGGGTGTAAAGACATCGTGACTACTAGATTTGCTCGTCCATAAAGCTCTAGTTGTTTATTGTCCTTTCTTTTAATTGGATGCTTTTGAGATCTCCTTCATCATACCTTGTTTTCTTGCTTGGATTTCCTTTTTCTTCTTTGTCGGACATTGCCTCTATATTACGTATTTGGCTTGCTTTTCGACATATGTGTCTTGTTCCCCATTTTTCCTTACATTTTAAGCATAGAATTTTCTTTTTAAGGTCTTCTCGTTGCTTTTTAAGGTCTTCTTTATTACAAACATGCTCACGCGACCATTTTTCTCCACAATCGGAACATGGTTTTTCTTTTCGAAGTTCTTTTAGTTCATTTCTAGGAGGAAATTCCTTTTTGTGCCACTTTTCCTAACAGGGGTATTCGGTATGTGTGTTTGATGTAAAATTCTTAGTGTAGGGCTTGTCTTTTGATGACGTCATTTCTAACCTTGTTGCCTTTTGGATTGCATCTTCAAGTGTTGTAGGATCGAAGGCACTTATCGTACCCTTGATTGATTCTTTTAATCCTTCTACAAATAGGTATGTGAGTCTACTTTGAGAAACCTTGGGTACCATGACTGATAGTTTTTGGAGCTTAGTGGCATAATCTTCTACATTTCCATGTTGTTTTAGTTGTGTTAGTTCTAAAGTACCATTCGAGGTGTTTTTGATCAAATATTTTGATAAGCCTTTGAGTGAATTCATCATAAGTGGTTATGTGTTGGTGGCCTTGGGTAATAAGGCCATGATGCCACCAATCATGGGCTGTTCCTTTCAAGTAGAGTATGGCAAATTTAATAGCATCATCCTCCGTCATAGGACTAAGTGAGAGATAGGTGTCCATCTTATGGATCCATGAACGTGTTGTGACTTTCTCGGATTCATCAAAGTTGGGAAGGGTCAATTTACTTACCCTTTGTCTTAAATCTTTGTTGGTTTGTCTCCTCTCTTTTCTACAGGTAGTTCGTGATCTTGCATCACAATATGCCTCAAATGAGATATCTTAATTTCAGGGCCTAACCTTGAGTATGCCACAACATATTCGTCAAAGTTATTAATTTGTGTATTGTTTTCTTCTTCCTCACTTGTTGGCCCTCCCCCAGGTAGGAATGAAGGTCTTGTTGCCCTAGGTGTTGATATCCTTGAATGGTTAGAGTTGGTGTCTCTCCCATTGGTTTGGTTGGGTTGTGGGTTATTGTTGTTCATGTTTTGAATGGTTTGCAGAAATAGTTGTCATTCTCTCATTTTGCTCCATAAAGGTTTGGATTGTGTGCTCCATGAATGTTCTTAGTTCGTTTCCCATTTGTTCTCCCATTGTGTTGTTTTGTGCAGAGTTACTGGTGGCTGAGAGTTTCTTCTTTTCTCTCTCCAAGGCTCTTTGGGCTCTTTGGCTAAGTTGCATCCACTAGCTTTCGTCCCTCAAGCTGGAAGGAACGATGCTCCGATACCAATTGTAATGTCCCCTATTTGTGAATTATCCTAAAATCTGCCCTAGAATCACAAATTCCATCAAAATAAGAATTGTTAGGTAGCTAGAGACATAACTTACCAATTAAATGCCTTTTAACAAGATAAATCCTGAATTAGGTCTTGCAATCATATAAGACAATATTGCATATGTATATATAATTCATAAAAACAATTATTTCTATTAGGGTTAATAATCACACATATGAGTACAAATAGGTAAAATCATCATAAATCATTAGGTAAGCCATGTTACATCTATACTTATGTTTAGTATTCAATCACAATAGGTTTGAATGAGGGAGTATGATACGTGGGCCCAAAGCAAGCCTCACACTAAGCCCAAGAGTGGACATTCACCCTCTTGGCCCCAAGTGGCAGGCATGTTGGACATCCAACATGAGGTAGTCTACCTAGTGGGGTGCATGTACCTGCCTTCCCTACTCATATTTTCTTATTCATCCTCTTATGACTTGTGATTTCTCCAACAATCAACCATCGTAGAGGTTGGAAAGGAAATTGCAATAGGGTGCCCGGAAATCCTCCTATCTAAGCCCAAGAGTGGACACTCACCCTCTAGGCCCCAAGTGGCAAGCACATTGAACATCCAACACGGGGTGGTCTACTTAGATGGTGGTCTCGTATCTGCTCCCCTTCCTTGCATATCCTCTTCTCCTCCATAGGATTGCTTGCTGGGTTATAGATAGATTACTGATTTAGAATATGCATTTCACATTATCACACCATAATTATTTATTCTATTATTCATACCACTATTTTTGTAGAAAATAGAATTATTGCAGATTATTTATATGTCTTCAGACTGCTGTTGCAATTTAGACAGATCTAACTTTAATACTGCTTCCTTCTTGGGATGCTGATTGCTGCTCTTATTGGATAAGTACTTCTGCTCCTTGGTTCAATGTACCTACTTTATTGCTGGATGCTGTTTTCCCTCTTTATGAGGATCGATGTTCCTTTTCAATATCCTTCCCTTTCTAGACACCAAGCTATCTCCTTATATATCTATTTTGTGCCTCTTCACAAAGGAGGTGATTATTCACAAGGGTTGGCCTCATGAAATGTCGCTCCTCTTCATAATTTAAATTTAATTTACTTTAATTTCCAAAGTTGGCTTGGCTTTATAAAATACATAATCTTTGCTTTTATTTAATACGAGCAATGCCTTCCTCTTATGAGTCGGCCCACATATCACAATTGCTTTCTAAGATAAAACTCACGCTGCCATATAGACTAATATCTTGTTGGCCCTATTCATTGCCTTGCTGAGTATCTTTTATGAGGCAGATCATCACAGAGACGCTTAGGGGATTCCCTTCTCTCGATTGGACCTGAGATGCCTAGGCTCCCCGCGCAACAATTGAAGCAAAAAGTTTATTTTAAAACAAAATAGAAACTCTTTTAGATCTTTTTGCCTTTAAATTTTTTACTCCCATAGGCTCTTTTTAGATAAGAGGTTGGCTTTAAGATAATTTGCAACTAGATTGCAAGCAAAACCTGGGGCAACAAGGGGCACTAGGCTATGGAGATGTAATTTCTGTCAACTTGAATTTCAAATGCAGCATAACAAGAGTTAACGCACACCTTCGTTATGCCATAAGCAAAGGTGTAGGAGTATGTAAAGGAGTGACAATATATTGAGCTGAAGGAAGGGTTTATAAAGGCCTTTCAAAAGACGTATGATTTTACACAAGCCAACATCATTTCTATTGAGTGGACAAAATTTGCCGCTCTTAGGGGATATTTAGAAGAAGCCAAGATGGATAAGGAGACCATGGCATAGGAGGATCCAGTTTTGTGGACTATACATGGGCCTAATTCTTTGACAACCACACTAGCCATCCGTTTGTTGTCCTAGGTTTCTAGTTCTTCTGCTACTAACAGGAATTTTGTAATATAAGACCCCAACTTTTTTTTTGATTTCTCTACTGCTGTTTGTAGATTTTCAATGTTTGATTGTTTTATGTTTCTCATATGCTATTCATGAAATAAGCATGCCAAAGATATACAACAGATTGCAAGAATAACAACTGAAAATCATGCAAGGAAAGATGTATTTCTGCCTTTTCAATACTCTGATTTTAATAACAGTTAGGTACATATTTTACAATGATAAGTAACAGACTGATAGAGGTAATCAGACCTGGTAAGAAGCATTGACAGCAGAAATGAAGCTCCTTAAGTGATACACACAGCATCAAGAAATTGATCCTTAACTCCCTGCTTTCAACATCTTGAATCACTGCAACTCAGTCCACAATAACAAGCTGGAACAGCCACTACACCAGTAGGCTATAACTGAAAGTTTCACCCATCAAAGGGCGTCCCCCTGTAGAAGGTCGACTTGACCTTAAAAATTCCACACAGCTCCAAGAAATGTGAAATAATACTTGATAGAATCGCCCTGAAGAGAGCTTTCCAGGAAACCAATACCCATAAGGGTAACCTCATTCATTTCAGAGATATGAGCAATTATGTAAGTTCAGGTCCAGAGAAGTAGTGCCCAGAAGTTGATAAAAATCACACCAAAACTCCAAGGAAATCCACGCCAAACAGAAATGAAGCAAACCCACACCAAAAACCAAACTGAAACACCTCAAAAGAACTGAAATATCTTCATTTTCTAATCCTGTAATCTGCAACTGAAGCTCAAATACGATTTCTGAATGAAACCACCTTTCTACTAGCTAGGGCAGGTCTTGCACTATTGAAACCAGCTTAAGACATCGAGGGTTTTCGTCCTCAACTCCGATTATCAGACCTCCTGGCGAAAAACCAACAGCATCTCCCTAAGCAGCCAAATCAACCATGAGCAATGAGGTTTTAAAAGTGACTTTTAAAAGCCTCACCTTCAAATTAGGGCGACCAAGCCTTAAACCCTAAAACCCACGCCTCCTTTACATTTGCTTTTGTTTTTTAATTTGATTTTCAACTCAACCTTAGGCAAGAAGGTCGACCCCCTTACCCAGCCTTCAGGATTGCTTTTCTTGCCTTTTAAAATGATTTTACGTCATTACACTAGGCACCATGGTACTATTATGTCCCCTTTTGATTCTCAACATTAAAATATAAAGTTTATAATAATCCAATTTCGAAGGGGAAATCAAATATTAAAATGTTTTAACCTTAGCAACTTGATACCAACTGATAATATGCTGTTGAGAAAGAGTCCCTGACCAAGACCAGCTTAGCCGAAAAAGACTTACTATTTTTAGAAAGTACTAAAAATAGTAAGTAATACCCAAGACATGAGCCAGAAAGATATAGATAAGCTCAAAGGGCTCATTGACAACTGAAGCTCAATACTAGAACGCCCTGTTAAAAATAGAAAGTACTCTAAAAAGTTGAAAACCCCAACACCAAAGATTGGAACTGAGTTCCCTTACCATAACCTTTTAGCCTACAGGAACCCTGGGATAGGCTAAAAGTCGAGTGCACTGCCATGAGGCTAGGAGGGGACATTACAAATTTGTCTACTTATAGTTTTATCCGCTTTGTTAAGAGGAACCAACTTACCTCTAGGAGGGCAAAGAAGCTTGTAGTTGTACATAGCACCTTGTGTCTCATTGAGCACAACATGCTTATGTACAAGGAGATGTCATGTCCTCTCTACTAGGATAAAATGAAAATATTTTTAATATACTGAAAAAGTGTTTTTAAGCACTAAATTAATAATATAATTATATAATAATAATATTAATATTTGTTAATAATAAAAAATAAAATAAAAGATTTCAAATTCTAAGTGCTGGTTGGTGCCAAAAGAGGATTCATTTTCAAATGAGGTCGGCTTCATGTTGATTATTCCAAATGGGTATAAAAGGACGCTCATGATTTCATCCTTGGCAGATAGCTATCCAGATATTTCTGACCAATTGAACTTTTGATTATATTTTGTTTGCTGGGACGAAACCCCCTGCACTCACACATTAAGGTATTTGGACGAAAACTTGAATACCTTTCCTTGCCACCTTCAATCTGAAGTCGCAAGCTGGCTGATCTGTTGGTTCATTTTGTTTTTCATCACCAAGATTGGATGTTGACAGGGTCTGATGCATCACCCTTATTAGGGTTCATAACCCAGTCGCAGGTCTCCACTACCAGATTTGAAGGGTTCTGGGTGCTGGAGTTAATCACTACAATTTCTATTAGTCGAAGTCAGCGCTGCCTACAGTCTGACTACCTTGATTTTGGGTGCCTATATTGCTGAATAGATCCTGATCGACCCACATTAGTATCTTACCAGTGGCTGTTATCCATGACAAGGGCTGGGCACTAGTATTTTGCATTGGAAGAGAAAGGGTTACAGTCTGAGACGCATCTGTGGAAGTTTAAAGAAAGCAAGTATAAATTCCAAGACCTATTTGGCCCTGCAGTGACCTTTCCAACCTCTGAGGAAGCGAAATCTGACACTATTGCTGCGAAGGAAGGTCTTTTTACACATTCCAAGCTATACAGATCTATTGAAGACACAAGCAACATTTAATCCTTGTATCATCTGAGTGCATAGCTCTAAACCTGGGCCATTTTGGTGTGAGAAATCAATTCTTCTGTGGAATCTAATCAGATTGCTTATTTGCTGGTAATTAGTGCTGTAACTGTCACTGTGTATGGTTTCAGTTTGATTCCTCGTTGTAATGAAAATATAGCATTGCCTATGAATCGTATGAACTGAGATAGTGATTTGTATCTATTAATGAGGAGCTATTGACCCTAGGACATTACAGGAGAGTCCAACATCTCAATGGGATATAAAGCCAGAGGAACCAACATAGGTTGATGAAGATGTAACACATACATGGTTGGTTAGTATTGGTTTGGAGGAGCTTGACCTTGAGGAGTCTATTAGTTTGAGTGATGAGGAGTTTGGTTTGGACTTTGGGGATGAATGATGATTTGAGGCATTGGGCCATTGGCCAATTGTATTTGGATTTTGAATGTCATCATCATTTTGAATATAATATAAATATATTGATATTCAGCATTTTCATTGTTCGATGCAATTTGTTTCGAATATTTCAAAGTTTCATATGTTATTCCTTGTATATTTTTTATAACTATTTTTTAAAGTACTATGTATAGTTGCCCCACCATCCTGTTGCCGTCCCCAAATCTAGGCCCTTGGTCTCCCCATCCTCGAGACCTATCTCCATTGTCCCCATATCTCCTTATCCTAAGACTCTATGGAACACTGCAAAATAGGCATACCAAATTCTATTCATGAAAAACTAAGTGTAGATGGCACTTATTTATAAGCATTTACAAGGTTTTGCATGATAAATAATTTAAAAAGCTAACTATTACTTTTATGCTATGAATAGTTTTCTTGCACACAAAGTAAGCTTACTATACAATTTTGTCCACAAATTTCAAACCCTAAATCAATAAATCATCAAATAAACTTCTGATAAGGATAACTACCAACTAAAAACAGACCTTCTAGAAGATCATCTAAAAATAGCTGATCTATAAATAGTTGTTTTAAAAATACTCTTCTTAGAATATGATTATCTCCTTAAGAATAGTGATGGCTACTAATGGCATGAGCTACAAATAACTTGGGCTAAAAATAACACAGGCTATGAATAGCCAATTTGACTCTTGGCTCTTGACAATGATTTTGATGAAGCTCTTCTGTTCTAACCATCATTTGCAGACTCGGAATTAGAGAGTACTTGGCAAGCCCAAAATTTTCGACTTGGCAAAAACACGACAAAAACTCAGAAAAAACTTGGCAACTCTAAAAATACTAAAATTCTTAAAAAAACACATTTTTTTTGCAAAATTCAATTACAAAATGTATCAAATGAGTCTAAAAAACCACGAGGAAGTGTTTTCTATTAAATTTGATTCTTGAATACATATGGATTACAAAATCACATCAGTATGCGAAGCCAAATAATGGATACAATAACTAGCTGGTAATTGATAACTATTATGAATTTATGATGATTGTCTTTGAAAATCATCATAAATTTCATATTTAGGCAAGTGAAAAATTACAAGTTTTTACAATTTCCTTTTCCCCAACCTAGTGAAAAATTAGAGGGTAGAGGGTATGATTCTCGCACTCAGTTGTGGCTCCTTGCTTGGTGTAGAAAATTGGGCTTGTGGCTCCACCCTGCTGGTAGATGGCAATGACTCCTCCACCATATAACAATTTGAAGTTGTGTTGGTATGTGAAGCCAATTTTGTTTATACAACTTAATAAAAAAAATTGGGATGATATTTTTGGCAATTTTTGGCCATTCAATATGTTAAACCTGAAAAAAATCCCATGGTAAAATAACTCGTGAGTTAAACCTATAAAATTTCGGGCGATAGAAAAACCCGAGAGTACATGGCAACTCAGCAAGTACTCCGAGAGTTTGTGAACTATGGTTCTAACCATGGTATATCTTTTGAAGAAAACCTAAAACTTGACCAGTCTTACATTGAATCTGGAAAACCTTTCCCTCTACCACTAGGAAGCTTCATCTATTTTTTCCTTGCCCTTTTTCTTCCAATTGTGTGCTTCTCAAGAATAGTGATGGCTAAAAATAGTCTGGGCTAAAAATAACATGGGCAAAAAATAACATAGACTATAAATAGTTTGAGCTAAAAATAACCAATTTGACATGTGGCTCCTAGCAATGATTTTGATGAAGCTCTTCTATTTTGACCATGGAAGATTTTTTGAAGAAAATCTAAAACTTGATGACCAATCTTGATGCTTTGGATTTGGAAAGCCCTTCCTTTTGCCACTAGGAACCTTCATCTATTTTTGCCTTGCACTTTTTCTTCCAATCTCATGCCTCTCTGCTAATAGTCCTTTTGTTTTTCTTTTTAGTCTTTGTTTGCACCGCCTTTTTGGAGTGCACACCTCTATATATGGCTGCATTTGAAATTTTGAAAAAATGTCTTCGTTGATGGGGGCATATGCCCTTATATAGAGTTGCACTTTTTGAATTTTTAAATGGTTGTATCTCTTCATATGGGCGCACACCTATGAATAGTTAAACAATTTTGAACTTCCAACTTTGATGTCTTCCTTTGGAGAGGCATGTGTCCTCACATAGATGTGCAATTTTTTGATTTTTGAAAGTTGTGTTCATCCTTGGTGAGGCATACTCCTTTACATAGACATTTATTTTGCATTGCAAACTTTGTACACTCCTTTGGTCAAATGCACACCTTTTCACAAAGATGCAAAATTTTGTGCCTTGACATATATTTTACCTTCTCTCCCTCATATAAGCTCGGATCTTTGCTTTGTTAGATGCATTTGAAAGCTTCCTCGGATGGCCCTGGAAAGACACTGACTAGAGATGAAGAAAATGATATTGATGACCATTACAAGGATTTAAGTATAGCTAACAAGCAAAAACAACAAATTTTATACTAAGAATTTGACTTGCTATGAAATTTTTTCATATGGGTACAATAAATTGTTTTCAATTTCGACTTTTTACTGCCCTAGGGCCTAGATAAAAGTTTTCTATATGAAGTTATACCTGGTTTGGGATATTTGCTGAAAACATTCAATGCAATTGTTTTTCTAATTTTTTCTTGATTTCATTTTTCAAATGTATTTCCAGATTTTTATGAACCTCTTGCATTTTGTTTTATAATGAATGTGGCTACTATGGTAGGTATATATATCTATGCAAAATAGTTTTCATGTTTTAGACATTCTTACTTAACCATTATGTTTGACTTATTTGGGTATTTACTATTTAGTTCTTGTGAATATGTTTTATAATTACTATGTATTCAGGTACAAGGTAAATTAGAAGGTGGCCGGTTATATACTCCTGCATATGTTGCTCGTATCAGGGCCATGATACGTGGAGCAGTACGAGGAATAATGGTTCCAACAAACTTATCGTCTGTTTGGAGTTCCATAAATAATTTGCTTCAACAGATGGATGGAGGAGGAAGTAGTACTAGCTCTACAGAAGGCATCCTTTTCCAGACTTTGTTGAATGGCCTTATCAAAGATGGGGAAGTACTTGGTTCACTGCGCTCAGGAGTGTCTTGGACACCAGCTGTATGTCATCCTTGTCTTTAACTAATGTCTGATGCCTTGAGGTTTGTTCATCCAGGGTGTCTTGGGCTTTGTTTAAAACAGTCTTGTGGGCTCCCATGTATAAAAATTTAATTTATCTTGTATTCTATACTCTCACTCCTTCAGCTGAATCACTGAAGCATATGAATGTGACAGGTATTTGCTCATACACAACGCGAAAGTGTGGAATCTTTCTTTTCTCAGGTTTGCCTGTTTAAAAGTTGCTTTTTCCTTCTATGTATTATCTACTCCTGAGTAGTTTATTAGTATTTTAGTATGCCATAGTACTTTGAAATCATCTGTATCATTTACTGAATATTGACTTTCTCAGAATAGTAATGTCTATGGACAGAATTAGTCAAATATAGTATTTAAATCATGCAATAACCTTACCAAATAGGGCATTGAGCTCCTACATAGTCTGCTTATTTATCATTGTTGAATGATACATGGGAATGTTAAAAACTGAAACCTGATGTCATGACTCAGTATTTATAATTGAAGTCCATCAACACGTGCTTTCATATGATGATTTTCGAGAAATTGACATTCAATGATCAACTTAGACTATTACATTAGAGCAGTAGTCAGTTATATCCTTATTTCTATAGCAGTTATGTGTTTTTCCAGAACTTGCCTCTTAGTTAACTTCTTGTTTACATTGGTAGATTTGATGCTTAGCTTCCACATTAATGTGGAAATTGACAGAACCACTCATTCATAGGTGAAAATTTGTTTCATCCAGCAACAATAGATATCAACAATATGCGACACTGCAATACAAACAAAACTTAAACAGCTTTACTCTACCACTTCAATTTATATTATCAAAGTAGCTCGGTAAGAACTTTTGCACAATAACAAGAGGGAGAAAAGACTGATAGAGGATTTTATACCAATGCTTTATGGATTGTTGCAGGGTTGATTGCTACACTGGGATTGGTACTGATAAAGGTTTTGTCAGTGCTGAATCTCAAGTTTAGTGCCAAAACTTAATTGTATTGATGCCCTTAAGATACTTGAACATGGAGACTATTGTTTCATTATTTAAAAGTGCAAGAATGAGGGCTATGATAGAAGGGCAAAGGACGGACAAAGATATAATTTGAATTTTTTTTTTAAGAAGTATGAATGCACAAATGTCTACTCTGTAAAACTCTAAGACACAAAATGTTTGCACACCAGGGCTACGGAAGCCTTCCCTGATACATTATGTTAGAAAATAAGTATAGAAATATGAACTTATATGTTACCTTATTAGCTAGCCTAGAGAAAAATGCTATGTACCTTCTAATTAATACCATATGATGACTCATATTCATCTAACACATTACATAATATCATGACACTTTAACTACCACCACAACTTTTTATAATCATTTACATGTCGAATTATTCTCTCTACTGATGTTTACCTACAATAAATTATTCCCCAAACTTATCATTTGGAGTATTTTGGACAATCATGTTACCAACCCATATATCAACTCCCTTATTCAATAAGTGCATAACAGGCACATTTGACTATATAAATGTGATGGATCTTGATTTGTTTCTTTTTCTAAATCATGCATGCTTTGATGGTCAAATCATTTTTTTTAGAGATTCTTATTTTTAAGATCGTTGCATAATTGTTTTGAGATTTGTGGTTTAGTTTCCTCCCGAACATTTTTGTGATAACAATTATGTGAAATTTATTCTGCAGAATTCATTCATTGGTTATGATGTTCTTCACAAGCTTGCAATTTCTCAGCCTAAACAATATTTACAGGTTGGCATTATTTACAAAATATCTGTGTTGGGCATTGCAATCATTGAGCATTTTTTTTACCTGTTGAAGATAATTGGAAATTTAGAAGAATGCTGAAATATAAGCTTGCTTGTAGTAGTCTAAAATTTGAGGGCACTATTTTCATTTTCAGTCCAAATATCCTGAAGGCATACCTCTGGAGACTGTCTTTGTGCACCCTTCAATGATTGGCATGTTGGATGCTGCTGCAGAAGATGCTATTGACAATGGGGGATGGTAAGGGTTAGAATTCACTCTGATAAAAAACAATTTACTAAGAATAAAAAGTTTAACTGTGACTAATGTTTTGTTTACATCTTCTTCTGGTATACAGAATGAGCTTCTGAACTAATTTTTGTCGCCTTCTGATTAATCAATTTTTCAGCTGGATTATGATTTGTTTCCAAGATCTTCTAGATAACATGTGTAGTTTATCATTGATTCATCTTTACACAAATGTGTTTATCTCCTGCTATATCCATGTCCACTGGTATTTACCTTTTTGCTAAACTGATGGAATTAATCTTTGACAATCTTTCATTGACCAGGAAAAAGTCACAGGCAACAGTAAGTGATAAATGATCTCATTTTAGAAAATCCTTGTTACAGGATACCTAAAGGCTTTAGAGAAGCCAAGTTTAATTTATTCTAGTAAATTAAATTGCTTAAAGGGGATCTTTTTGAAGTTTTCAGATAAAATAAAAATATGATACCTTCTATTTATAGATTTGTTGGAGTTGTAAAAATGAAATTTTACATCCCGTTTGCTACTTGATTATGTGGTGAGGAGAGGGTAACAACTTGTATTAAGAATGCGAAAAGTCCACCTTTACAACCTTTGGGAGATTATGAAGAATTATGCGTAGACATTGAACAACAAAACTTTGAACAATTAAAACAGATAATTATATTCCCTAATTATCTAGGTTAAATGGTAGTGCTCATATGCAACCGATTGTTTGGGGAAAATTACAAGTAAATAAAACTACGAAGTTCTTAATTCAAAATTATACATGAAAATGAAAATAACATGTAACGACCCGAACCTTCGGTAAAATATTTTTTTTCCAATTTACATCGAAAGAGTAGATAAACGTGCTAACAAGTTATTGCAATACAATTTTTCTTTCCTTTATTGATAATATACGAACAAGATATCATAAATAAAAATTACAATAAAGATTCCATGTCATTACGATAACTTCACAAGTACAAGTAATGAGGAAACGTACCTTAACTAACATAGCTCCAATGAGCTTTAGAACCAATAGTAGTAAGAAGGTCCAGGAATCTGCCTTTCAAATTTTGGTGCTCCAGTAGCCTTCAGAGGAGGAGAAGCATCACTTGGGCGCTTTTCTGCCAACCACGGACTTATAATGCGGTCCCCCGCACATCTATCATTCGATAGATGGCCCTCCCTTCAACGAAAAGATTGGTAGAGTAACCGATATTGTTAACCAACTGAGCATAGTGGTGTGTCCTACATAACTAGAACCTGTGCATTCCGAAAAACTCTCACTCTAGTATGTAATACGGGATCACGGTGAACTGACAGTGTAATCATCGCCCAGTCTAAGAGGATGTAGGTACATTACACTACTTTGATCAAAGTGTTTCATACAGTATTTCTACTGAGGGTCAACTGTCACATACACTTTTCAGGGTTGATTTGACTTAGGGCTATCTTACACTACACATAGGTCTTTGTCTTCTAATGGGTAATCCGTACCTCAGACATCCTACATCATACTGTACTAGTAGAAATGAATTAGCATAATCAAGTAATTCACATATCCCCTCCTATACTGGAAATCTTTATCTTAAGAGTACTCAACTTACCTAAGTTAACCCAATAACTACAGCTGAAGAATTTACTTGACTCCTGTCCTCATCTCAATCCTAGTATATAGTAATTAATGAAACAATACTCTCCTTTACATGGAGATCATACTATTAATGTAGAATATGTTAGTGTTTCTTAGATCAGATTAGACAATAAAGTACTCAAAAGAATTGCAACACATAAGACAATGAACACAACAAGATACCCTGGGAAAACCCTCCTCTTGAGGGAGAAAAACCCAACAAATAGTTCTCTTATATAAGGTAACACAATAACAGAAATCTGCTTACAACTCAGGCCCAGCAATAGCCAATGTTTGATACAATAGATTCGCCCTTTTTCTAAATACACAAGATACAAATGACTGTATTCTTTCTTGAAATCGAACTACTGCTCTTGAAGTGCGAATTCTGCTCTTGATGAATATATGCGAACTTTTGCTCTTGCAATGGTAAGTGTGAACTTGCTTATTAAAATCGAATTGTCTTTACAATGATAATGACCTTTCATTTATACAACATATGCGCCTCTTCATTTAGGTAGGCCTTTCTTGGAAAAACATAATAAATGATAAACAATTAATATATCTTGGAGTCGGCTCAAGGTTGAGACAAGGATAGGCGAGCTGTAAGGGTCGGCCCTTAGTAAGTATTGTTTGATATAAATTAAATAGCTGAGAGGCTATACATTTAATTTATTCTTTTCTTCTTGGGAAGTGCAGACCGAAGCTATCATAACATCAACACTCCCTCTCAGCTAGGGATGAACTTTCATCTGCACAAGACACATCATATTAGAATGAAAACAAAATAGAATATCACCTCAATGTGATATTAACCATTATGGCTACTTCCATAGATGGTATAAATAAAATCATCACGGATTCCCTCACGTGATGTTGTCATGGAGTCACACACATCACATCCACCATAGCTTCTCCCAGAGGGTGGAAACAAGGGCTTTCACCTCAAATCTCTCTCAATAGAGAATTGCAGTATCAAGGGCTTACACCTCAACTCTCTCTCATCAGAGAATTGCATTATCAAGGGCTTACACCTCAACTCTCTCTCAACAGAGAATTGCATTATCAAGGGCTTGCACCTCAACTCTCTCTCAGCAGGGAATTGCATTATCAATCAAGGATCACTGATTACTGAGACTCTTTCTCAGTCAAGGCTGCATTCTCCACCATACCAAGTTTCTCTCGGAAGTACACAAACTTAATCGTGGCGAGAGGCTTGGTGAGAATGTCTGCCGTTTGCTCTTCAGTGCTGATATACCTCAATTGTATAGCTTTCTTTTGCACCATATCTCTAATATAGTGGTACTTGATCTCAACATGTTTTGTTCTGTCATGAAACACGGGATTGACAGATAGCTTCACACAACTTTGATTATCACAGTGTATAATAGTAGGCTCCATTGATTGTCCAAACAATCCTGCAAGGAGCTTACGAAGCCACACTGCCTCACGAGCTGCCACACAAGCTGCTATATACTCTGCTTCAGTTGTACTCAAGGCCACTGAAGACTGTTTCCTGCTACACCAGGAGATCATAGCAGTCCCCAAACTGAAGCAACAACCAGAGGTACTCTTCCGATCTGAGACACATCCTGCCCAATTAGAATCAGTAAAACCATGCAGCTCCAAATCCACGTTTGAAGAATATCTCAACCCATATCCAATTGTGCCACATAAATATCTCAGGATATGTTTAGCTGCTACAAGATGTATTTGCTTTGGTTCACACATAAACTGACTAAGTGCACTCACTGCATAGCAGATATCAGGTCTAGTGTTAACTAGATACATCAATGAACCAATCAACTGTCTATACATCGTAGAATCCACTGGTTCTGAACTAGCTGCAACTTCTTTCAACTTATCTAGATTAGTCTCCATGGGTGTAGACATAGGTTTGCAGTCAATCATACCAAACCTTTTGAGAATGTCAATAGTATACTTGCCTTGACTTAGAATCATCTCATCTGGCTTTTGCCAAACTTCTAAGCCAAGAAAGTAATGCATAAGACCTAGATTCTTCATCTCAAACTCTGAAGCTAATTCCTTCTTGCATTTTAGAATTAGATGTTCTTCACCAGTAATGATCAAGTCATCAACATATAAAACCAAAATCAATGCTTCACCATTTACTACTTTGAAGTAGAGGTTAGAATCTGCATCATTCTTTGAGAAACCCAGACTTGAAAGATACTGATCAATTCTTTCATACCAAGCACGAGGAGCTTGTTTAAGACCATACAAGGCCTTCTTCAGCTTGCAGACATGAGACTCTTTCCCATGCACCTCAAATCCTTCTGGTTGCTCAATGTAAACCTCTTCTTCTATTACGCCATTCAGAAAGGCTGTCTTTACATCCATTTGGTGAATCTTCCATCCTCTAGATGTAGCAATAGCAATGATGGTTCTAACAGATGTGTATTGAGCCACAGGAGCAAAAGTTTCTTCATAGTCAACTCCCTCTTTTTGTGAGAACCCTCTAGCCACAAATCTAGTCTTGTGTTTCTCAATGCTCCCATCAGCTGCATGCTTGATCTTGAAGAGCCACTTAGAAGACACCACAGATTTGTCTTTGGGTCTAGGAATTATATCCCAAACATCGTTCTTAAGTATGGATTGATACTCCTCAGTCATGGCATCCTTCCATACTTGTTGACTAGAAGCTTCTTCAACATTTGAAGGCTCTGACTCAATAATCTGACTCATCAAGGCGACATAACTAGAGAACTTGTGAGGTCTCTTGCTTTCTCTGAAAAGATCCTCTTGGAGCTGCAAAACTTTCTGCTTCCTGCATTGTCCTATGAGCCCAAAGAGGTCTTTTCTTTCCAATCACAATGTCTAGGGGCCCATCAGTAGGATCCAAAGGCTCAGCTGGATCAATATCTTCTTTAGGTTTTGGATCCTCCTTCAGATTCTTTGGAATATGGTCAATTTCCATATCTTGAGGAGGTTCTTCTTCATCAATCTCCATAGGAGTGCCTTTGGATCTTCTGTAAGCAACATCTTCCTCAAATGTGACATCACTACTAATCTCAATAGACTTCTGTCCTGGAATGTATATCCTGTAAGCTTTTGATGTCTCATTGTAGCCTACAAGAATTCCTTTCTTCCTAGAAGGTTCTAGCTTTGTTCTCTTTTCCTTTGGAATATGAACATAGACTGGATAGCCAAAGATCCTCAAATGACTAACTTCAGGCTTCATGCCTGAGAATGCTTCTTCAGGAGTTTTATTCTCTAAGATCTTGTGGGGACTCCTGTTTTGAACATAGACGGTTGTTCTTGATGCTTCAGCCCAAAGAGAGATTTGTAAGTCTTGATCATGGATCATAGCTTTCCCGCTTCCACAATAGACCTATTCTTCCTTTCAGCAATACCATTTTGTTGTGGATTATAGGGAACACTGAACTCCCTCTTAATCCCTGCTTCAATACAAAAGTCACGAAATGTGCCAGAAGTGTATTCTCCACCATTATCAAATCTCAATACCTTGATCCTCTTCCTAGACAGATTTTCAATCTGTGCTTTGAATTCTCTGAATCTTTCTAATACTTCTTCTGATTCTTTAGATCTCAAGAAATAAATCCAAGTCTTTCTAGAGTAATCATCAATGAAAATAATATAATACAAGAAACCACTAGATGATGCAATAGACATTGGACCACACAAATCAGAATGAATGAGATCAAGAATACATTTAGATCTACTTTCACTGGAATGAAACGTACCTTTTGTGTTCTTGCCTAGGGCACATCCCTTGCATGTACCTTCATGTTCTTGATTGAATTTCGGAAGACCGGTGACCATCTTCTCCATGATAGGTAGAGCCCGAAAGTGAATGTGAGCCAATCTTCGATGCCAAAGATCACACATGCTGGTACTGTTATGCACAAGCGCTTGAAGAGGACGAGTGCATAGTCTGTAAAGACATTCATGTCGAACTCCAATCACTTGAGCAGTTTTGAAGCTGGAGTTATTTGCCCATATAAGAACTTTGCCTTTAGAGAAGGCAACTTGATAACCCTTGTCTTCTAATGCTGATATTGAAACAAGGTTCCTCTTTATCCCTGGCACGAACAGTACATCATTCAATTCCAATGAAATCCTAGAATCCAAGTGAAGAGTGGAATTTCCAATTCCTTTTACAGAATATTTAGCATCGTCTCCAATAACAACTTGATCACTGGAGTTGCTTTCCACTAAGTTTGAAAGGTGACCCCTGAAACCGGTGATGTGCCTAGAAGCACCACTATCAATTAGCCAAGTGTTGGAGTCGGTAGAAACATTGCTAGACAAGGCTGAATAAAACAGATAATCATTGGAGTCCTTTTGTGGAGCGACTTCTTCAACATCTGCAGTGGCAACTTGATGCTTAGGTTGTTGAGGACAAACCCTCCCAAAGTGACCATACTTATCACAACGAAAACATTGAATCTTGGACATGTCTCGTTTCCTTTTGAAGGTAGGAGCATCATCATTTCCATCTTCTCGATTCCTTTTGAAGAATCCTTTCTTAAAGCCTTTTCCTTTGTTTGATGAATGAGAGGCAAGAACTTGTAAATCTTCATTCTTTGAGCTTTGACCAATTCCCCTTGCTATTAGTCTTGACTCCTCTTGAATGCGGTCAATCCTCAATCGATCAAACTTGGGAAGTTTAGATGTTGCACTGATTCCTTGAATGAACGCTTCCCATGAAAGCGGAAGACCATTGAGAGCAAGCATAGTCAGGTCTTTATCATCAATCATGTGACCAATAGTGGAGAGCTGATCTTTTATCTCTGAAATCCTCATGAAGTATGTAATAACAGATTCTCCTTTCGTCATTTTTACATGATGAAGTTGTTGTTTCAGAGCAAGGGCTCGACTAGTGTTGTTGATTTCGTACATCTCTTCCAAGGTTGCAAACATCTCTCTTGCTGTATCCAACTTGAAGACGATCGGTACAATATGATCCTTGACGGAATCAACCAATGCTTTCTTTGCCCTAGTGTCTTTCTTCCTCCATTGCAGCTTCTCTTCTTCCTCCTCAGGTTCAGGAACTTTTGTTTTCACAAACTCAGCCAAATCATTCTCCTCCAATGTTAGCATGATCCTGAACCTCCATGATGTGTAGTTCAAGATCCCTTCGAGTCTATCCTCGATTTTCAGACCGTTCACCATCTTGAGAAAATTAGAAGGTAGACTGAAAAAGAATAATGAGAGTTGCAAACTAACAGATTTGAATCTGATCACGATCTTTTTCACACCCGCTCTGATACCATGTTAGTGTTTCTTAGATCAGATTAGACAATAAAGTACTCAAAAGAATTGCAACACATAAGACAATGAACACAACAAGATACCCTGGGAAAACCCTCCTCTTGAGGGAGAAAAATCCAGCAAATAGTTCTCTTATATAAGGTAACACAATAACAAAAATCTGCTTACAACTCAGGCCCAACAATGGCCAATGTTTGATACAATAGATTCGCCCTTCTTCTAAATACACAAGATACAAATGACTGTATTCTTTCTTGAAATCGGACTGCTGCTCTTGAAGTGCGAATTCTGCTCTTGATGAATATATGCGAACTTCTGCTCTTGCAATGGTAAGTGCGAACTTGCTTATTAAAATCGAATTGCCTTCACAATGATAATGACCTTTCATTTATACAACATAGGCGCCTCTTCATTTAGGTCGGCCTTTCTTGGAAAAACATAATAAATGATAAACAATTAATATATCTTGGAGTCGGCTCAAGGTTGAGACAAGGATAAGCGAGCTATAAGGGTCGGCCCTTAGTAAGTATTGTTTGATATAAATTAAATAGCCGAGAGGCTATACATTTAATTTATTCTTTTCTTCTTGGGAAGTGCAGATTGAAGCTGTCATAACATCAACAAAATACAACTAGAATGCAACCATTCACTTCCTACGTACCAACGGTAAATACAAACATAAAACATCCTATGTCCCAACATTGCTAGTATAATTAAATACTTATGTTGTACCTTATGTAATATAGTTGAATTCCTCAATCAAGTACTTTCTCCTATCATGGATTACTTAAAACACATTATAATAGCAGCTCCAAGGTTTCAATACCTTTTATCCGAAAGCAAACAAGCTTAGCAACTAGTATTTGTGCAAACAACTTTCTCTTACTATGGAGATCATTCAAATAATGCAATCTCACAAGTATGCATCTTTCACAACAAGTATATGCCTATTATACTTTTACAGTATGTATGCATTTTTTAACCTTTCACAACAAATAAATACTCTTCATAGTAATTATGCATCTTCTATGACATATTCACTATATGCAAGCTAATGTATAGATTATTGAAAACACCCTTTTTCAACATACAACAGTAGTTTATTAAAACAAACTTCTATTTAAACACAGACATTAAACATAACTTCATAATAATTCCAAGACTCTTGGATGAGATGAATAGAAGAATAATCCATTCCTGGTTTAAGCTTTTCTCCAACGTTGATGGATTGGTCAGTACTTGCAGCACTTCCAAACTATCATCAATCCTTTAGATAAACTTAGTTTCTCTCTCAGAAATTGAACACTCTACAGCTGGTAACTGATTTCAGCTTCTCAATTACAAACTCAGAAATTATGATGATGGTTGCACTTTCAGCAACATGAAGAAATGTCACTCAGAAAATATAATGATTTTGCTCTCAGAAAATGGTATAATACTCTTGCTAGAATGAATGCATAGAGCTGGATAATTCGTGTGAGTGAGAACAAAATATGATATTAAAATGTGAATTGCAATGGAATGGATGATAATTCTCAGCAAAATGGCGGCTTTATATAGAGCCTTCTTGCCCAACGTATTCCTCTTAAAAAGGCATGGCAAATGACAGGCCTGTTTATTGATTAATTCAAATGGTATGTGGCGGATTGAAAACCCCATACTCAACATTTTTAGAGATGATTCGACCTCCAGATTGACAACAAATAGAGAAAGTTTCAAACTTGCACCTGTTTAATGAGGAAGAATCGACACCTTCAGGTAATGGCACGATTCAACAGGTGAAGGTAATTGCAGATATTTTCAGAGAAAAAGTCCTACTCCATTTACTCTCCACAATCCCTAATTCCAGGCAGACATTGATACACTGCAAGCTGCGTCCGCATTCTTCATGGCTGTGTGCTTCAACAAGCGCACAATCTTCCCAGCGATGCATTTTCATATTTTTTTTTACGGCAAGTTCATTTCATATTTTTCACGGAAAAAGTTCTATAGTTTGCCAAATATTTCGAATTATACTTTATGAAGAATGATGTTTAGCAAACATAATACTTTATTGCATTCGATTTTCCAAAGGTTGATAATATTTAAATTATTTGGCTGGGTTAACATAAACCCGATTTCTCATGATGAAGTAAGAAAAAGTCAATTTCTTTAATACTTAGGAAATAATTCGATTTCCCAAATATGAGATGGTAAATAAATCAAAGATTTGATTTTCCAAATAAGAGAAATTAATATTAAATTAATTTAGGAAATAATTATATATTTTATTATTTAAATATAATTATAGTTCTTAAATATATATATATTTTTTTGATCGGTAATAGAAGTGATTTTATTGAAAATTAAAATAAGATAGACTTCTTGAAAACCCCACAAAACCCCCTTATAGAAAACCTACATGCTGATAAGCAAAAAAACTCAGCCTCATAAGTACAAACTGAAGCTTCCGAACTAGTACAAGAGAACAAGCCTAAAATCACCAAACCCATGTAGAGGACCTAATAAACGGTCAAGATATTCAAGCTCAAGATGGTCTTCTCTTCATTTGGGATCTGAGGACCATAGCATACGTTTCCTTCCTACCTATCTTCGCTTTCTTCCCCTTAACCATTTGCCAGCCATCCTCTACCCTTGCCGCCGCCTCCTGCCAGTCCAAAGATTTGTCAAAAAGGCTCTTTGTAGCTCCAACCAAGCTTCCAGTTGATTGAAGATTCTACTCATCAGATTTTCGTTTCTCTGAATCTTTCTCTTGCAATCTCGCCAAACTTTTTTTTTTTCCCCGACATTCGGGTGTTGCTGCCCCATTTATGAGATTCTCCCTTCCATTGCAAACGAAGTTATCTCTATTCACCTCCGAGTTCCCATCTTGCGCATGGACATCACCATTCTGTTGCTAATTCTCCCTTATTTCTTCCTCCACCATCTCCTTCCCTTTCTGACCCGCTTCCTCCCTACTTTTCTCTTGAGGGCTTCTGTGATTCTTATCCTTTTTCTCCACCGTATAGTGCTGGGGGCCAACACCATCCCACCAAGAGGCTGATTTAGTTGCTCGTTGTTTGACACATTGAGCAGCCAAATGACCTGTCTTGAAGCAAACTCTGCATCTAAAGGGTATCCCTTCATAGTCCAAGGGCTGCACCCAACATCCTTTCGAAGTCTTTAAACATATTTCTTCTGGGGGTGCCTTTGACACATCCATTTCTACTAGAATCTGGGCAAAAGTTGAATGCAGAAGATTTGAAGAGCCTTCATCCACCATTAAAAAATTTCCTAAAGAGTTCCCTACAGCCTCTAAACATGACTCAAACCAAAATTGTAAGCGAAAGTAGGGAAGTCTCACCCAGATGGGAACCTTCTGAAAACATTCAGTGGCTGGATTGAAAGCTGGATGCCATGGATTTAACATCAATGGATATTTATCATCCCAATCCTAGTGGTAGTCACAGAGGATCTTATTCCTATCCTGCTCCTTTTCAAAAACTACAATGAAAAAGCCTGTAGCCATAGGATAAATTTGAACATACCCTTTTGTAACATCTTTCCAGTGAAGAGAAATCCACTGGTGGAGGTCTGTCAAGCTTGGCCAAAAACCTCTGAATCTTCCTATCAAACCCAAACCAGAATTTTTTTTTTCATTGAAGGTCACTTCCTGTTCGAGTTCAGCATCCAGCTCCATTGTGACTGTTCTATAAGTTGGCAGTAAGCCAACATCCTCTCCTCCCCTCTCTGCTCTAGCTGAATGCAGAAAACCAGATTGCCCCCTTCCCCTGCCTACCAATTTTTTGGTTAAGGGAAACACAGACTGGAATGGTCTAGTTTGGCGCACCCCACCCACCGATGCCTTGGACTTATCTGGACATGGATCACACCTTTTCAAAGACACCTCTTCTTAAAATAAATCACACCATTTTATTTTTTGTCTTTATTGGTTTTGTCTTATTCATTTTGTCCTTTTCCAAATTTTGTCTTATCTGTTTTAATTATTGCTGAATCGTGTCTCTTCAAAGATAAATCACAACACTTTATTTAATCATCCTTTGATAATTCTGAAACTGAAATATTCCGAGCCAAATTTTTTCAAATTTTCAATAACAGTAAGCAATGCAACACACATCCGTTAGGGTTAGCACTTAAACCAAAATGATGTGGAATTCAACTCTAACCAAGAATGCGTCAGATGACGACGAGCATATGGTCAGAGGATCTCAAAGCAATGCTGAATAAAGAACTCTAACCAAGAATGCGCCGGATGACGAGGAGCATATGGTCAGAGGATCCCTATCTTCTATTATGCTGAAAGTAAACTCAACACCCAGAATGTGCTTTCAAACCCGGAGTGGGAATGGAGCTACCATAGGGCGGAGATGTAAGATATTACAATGCAAATCAAAGTAAATAGGCGGCAAGCCAGCCTCTTCCACTTATCCGGCAGGTATTACAATGAAATAACAGAGAAGAAGTAAGATTGCTGATAGTACTACTGTTCAGCTTACAATAATTAGAGATTTGCCTGTCAAATACATAGAATAAGAAAGTCTAACCATGCTGCAATATAGTATAATGTCTCCTCAATGATTACAAAGACTTTCAACCCAAACCCAACTCAAAAGATAGACTTTACGCAAGCTGATATGACAGAACAGCAACTTAATATGCATAACCAACAACCTTAGAATCCACTAAAATGCTCACAACTCACTCAATACTTGCCAGAATGACATGAGACTTGATGCAAACGAAAGCTAGGTTGATGACGATGAAGACTAGATAAAGAAACAGCTGAAAAATTGAAGTATTTTTTTTTCTAAACACTTGCCAGGCAAAACAGAATGGTACAGCCTCAAGAAATATTCTACCAACAAGATAAAATCCAAGACACCTCTAAAAAATCTGCAACTTGGCATAGAGGGGCGCCCAAGGCTAGCAAATGCATGGGTAAACTACCCAGAACCAAAATAAATTCGCCCAAAGACTTATGAGTATAAACTTCAATCTGCAATACAAAAATCAACAACTCCAGATTTTGATTAAAATGCAAGGAACCGAACTACAAATGCAAAACAACTTCTACAATGCAAAATCTCACTACAAATCTCACTCAACTACAATCTAACTCTCCACTAGTTGCTGTCTTTCAAGCAAGAAGTCGAGCCAAGGCTAGGAGACATTCATTCCTCGAAGCAATCCAGCACCATTTCGGCAGCATAACAATATTCCAAACATAAGATAAACCAAATGAGGACCCAAGACCTCCTTTTATAACTTTGTGAAGACTCTCCAGAAGCTTCTAGAAACCCTAACTTTTCAATTTTGAAATAACTCCTTTCCCTCCAAAGATGGCGTCCCATTTTCCAAGCAATATTTGACTTTAATTTTAAATTAATCCCCTCCTCAAAGAAGGCGTCCAACTCAAGCATGAAATAAACCTTTGAATAATAATAAATTTCCTTCAATGAAGCGCCCACCCTTGAAGAACACCTTTCAAGAACAACTTGAAGTGATGTAGCTAGGCCAAGGGGGAAGTCAACATTAAAATATAACATTAACATAACATTATTTAAATAAAATGAACTTATTTCTCCAAAATGCATCCCAAGGCCAAAATTGATCAAACCAACCGAGCTGACTGAAGATGAGAGCCATCCGTGTCGAAACCAACAGGACCACTGCCAAAAATAGAATTTACTAAAAATAGTAAATTCCAGAAAGTTGCCCGGATCAAAGTGCATGTGATACCAATGCGAAGCTTTCTGAAAACCCAGAAAGAATCCGCAATCCAAAATCCCAAACTCCAGGATGTAGCCGTCGTAATTTACTAAAAATAGTAAGTCCGGAAAGGTTGCCCGACGCAGTTGCAAGTCATACCTCTGCGAAGCTCTCTGAAAACTCAGAAGGAATCCAAAATCCAAACAACCAAACTCCAACAAGCAAAACCCTGAATCATCAAGAGAACCCCCCAAGCAGCCGAAAACCCTAATTCTGCCACTGACTAGCCGACAACACACTGGGAATAGGCTACCAATCACTGAAAAGTGGAGTGCTAAAAACGGGGACATTACAGAAACACTATCTCATAAAGTTGATTAGAGCATTAATAACCAATATTAGTTTGTTGTTTGTTTAGCAATGATTTTTATTTTCAGAATTAAATCGATTTCTTCTAATGTAGAGAATCGATGGTTTGAACTTCATTATGTCTTTTAATTGCTGCAGTTTCAGTTATAATTGCTGCCTTCTATATCAGTAATCACTGCCTTCTTTGAAATCTGTTCTTTAGCATAGGCCAATCTTCTTCATTTAAACTCAATTGAATCATGATGATCTTGTTTACATACTTTGCAATTGAATCATCATGATTTTGTTTACATACTTTGCAACTGAATCTTCTACCTTCTTAGCTTGACATCAATGACAATTTCCAACAATTAACTTATTATACTTAGGAATATATGATATTAGGGTCATACATTAGATAGAATATTAAGGACCTAACATGCCCCTCCCCTGCAAAAAAGCATTGTCCTCGATGCTTTAGTATGAATTGTTCATCTTCCCATGTGGCATCTTCAATTGGCATATTCTTCCAAGCGAGTAGGAACTCATAGATAGCTCTATTTCATAACTATTTCACTGTTTTCTCAATAATTTTCTCCAGTTCTAAAATAAATGTGCCTTCTTTATCTAAGTTTGGAAATTCCAACTGAACTGGAATATTGTTACCTATTACTTTCTTTAAACAAGAGACATGGAAGAAAAGATGAATTTTGTAAGAAGGTGGAAGTTCTACTTATAAGCTACACTTTCTATTTGATGGAGAACTTTATAGGGACCATAAAATTTAGGTGCGAGCTTCATGTTCTTATGTTTCTTAAGGGAAATTTGTTTATAAGGTTGTAACTGAAGAAATACCCAATCTCCCTTTTTAAAATGCCTCTCACTATGATGTTGATCAGCTTATTTCATTCAATTTTGAGCCTTAACTAAATTATCCTTAAGGAGTTGTAGTATTTCTTGTTGGTGTTGAATATGGTCCTCTATTGCATGACCTTTAGAGTGAGATTGTAAATAGGAAGTAGCAGATGGTGGAGGGTAGCCGTAACAAGCCTTAAATGGAGTCATTTTAGTGGATATGTGAAATTGTAATGTCCCCATTTTTCGTGTCGCTACCTAGGCATTAATTTAATTATTCGATATTGCTTGGAAAAAAGTATATGTTAAAGGGTATTATATAATTAAATTATAGTGTTATTATAAAGTGACACTGAGTAAATATTTAAAATATATTTTATAAAGTCACTTTATAATAAAGTGCTAATATGTTTTGGCGAGAAATTTAAAAAGGGATTTCCATTTGGTTATAAAAAGGAGAAGTGAGCTCATTTCGAGATTATGCTGTTTTATTATTTTCTTTGGTATTTTGGGGGACCTCTTCGGAGTCCAAAACCCTAGGTGGGATTTCTTACGGGTATCCAATTTCGGTTGTGAAAGATTCTTCCCTAGCTAGATTGAAGCAGATTCGTTTAGGATTGACATTTGCACAATAACGTGGTTGTCCCAAATTTGTGAGTCTCCTTCAGAGACAAATTTGTAGAATATCGATATATCTTGTTGGAGACAATTTCCAAGATTACTCAGGTTTATACAAAAGTATTTCTCAAGGTTTTATTTTGCAGATTCTCTCTCCTTGTGGCCCTCGTCCATATCATGCTTGTGCCATTAATGTTAAAATTTGTGTGAAGATCCATTAATTCTAAGGTTCGTAGGAGTTGATGTTTTGATTGGGCCATGCCAAGCTGCAGTCATGAGCCTTTAAGATTCATAGAATTCCTATTTGCATTAGTCACAGATTTTAATAACTATGAAGAAGACTTTGTGGAGGTGGCGTGGAGTTTAGGAGAGTCAAATTAGTCAACTCCCTTTGCACATCGGGTCCTGTGTGCTAGCCGGCTTCCTTATATGATAATCACAACCTTTATCCTTAGACGCCATTCAATAAGGGTTGTGGCATTGGTATTATTGAATCATACCATCGGGAGAATAATTATGACGTGCCAACAGATATAATCCATGTTTAATCATGGGACCGGCATTGAAAGGAAAAAGGAGAAGTATCGCCACAATTCCTAGGGCCACCACTTCATTTATAGCATTAACCGCACATCTCAGAATTAATCACATAGATACTTGTTGAGTTGACGGCTCCTACTTGGAGAATAAGATTGATCAAGGAGGAAGTATCGACTCCTTTCCAATTGTTGTTGGCATCTTGGTGTAAGCTGTGAGTATTAATATGAGCCGTAGCCTTTGTCAAAGCTACACCTGGCATGTTGGAAGAGCCGTGAGAATCCAGGAAGGTGGTGTATGCTTTGCTTTTTGATACTTGAAGGATTATATACATGGAGGAATAGCTTGTGTGGGGCGATATTGCTGCTCATAGCATCAAATATCATATCTTCAACTCAGAGACATTGAGATACTGTAGTTAGCGGAATAGTCAATTGTGTTGTATGAAAGGGAAGTACCTGTAGATGAGCTAGGAGGATGTTGGGACAAATAATTCTACCAAAGGCCTCATACTCATAGCCGTTTATGCAAGAGGAAGGACACAAGGAGACTAAGGAAAGGCATGGGGACTTGATAGCAGATCCGCTACTCAGAGAAAGACGTGTAGCTTGGTGTGAGAGTTGTAGAGTTCGTGGGGGTGCTATGCCTAGTGTGGAAGGTGCATTGTACTTTTATTAGGTTGATATCTCCATCTAAGCAAGGTGTGCGACCTGTTACTATCATTTCCCAAGTCTGAAACGTGTGTTGCATGTTAGGAATATTTTAAAATTTTCATGATTCATGAAATGTACGGAAGCTATAGGTTTGCATATGGTAGTTGTCTTTATCAATTGTTGAAACCAGTATTCATGATGTATGGAATCGATTGGATATGAATGTAAGCTTTATTTCATTATTGGTGAACTGCATTAAGGTTAATAACTCTGTGAATGAATCTCTGAAGCAAACTCAAACCTGTGTAACGACAACTATTTGACAAAATGTTTACCTTGTCAAACTAAGCAAATCACAAAAATTTAGATAAATCTCTAGTGGGGATTTTACAGAAATGATGTGTTGTACCACTACTTTGCTAATGGTAGCCATTTGGACTATTGTGTTTATTTATCAAAGGCAAAACAATGTAAATATCCTTCTAAACATTTATTCACAATTTCTGTTTGGCATCTGATTGTGGATGATAAAAGGAACTATGTGCTAGTTTTGTACTCCTTGTTGTAAATAAGTCTGTCCAAAAAATGCTAGTGAAGATAGGGTCATGATCACACACTATGATTTTGGGAGTTCCATGTTCCATGAAGTTTCTGTACATTTTCCATGAATATTTTGGCCACATTACTTGCATGAAATGGATGAGAGAGTCCACAAAAATTCGCATACTTGGTGAGTCTGTCCACAACAACCAAAATTACATCAATATTATTAGATTTCGACATACCTGTAATGAAGTTCATTTGTAAGAGGCTTGGAGTCTGTATTGCTTCACTTTTATTTCTTTGGCATATCAAACATTTAGCCACATTTCTTGACATTTCCTTTTAGACCTTCCCAAAAGAAATCTTTCTTTATACAACGATAGGTCTTCAAAAACCTTGAATGTCCTATTGGTGAATCATGCATTTGAGATAATGTCTTCGTTTAAATGAGAATTTTTACATAAAAATAATCTATCTTTGTACCATAACGAATCTTCTTTCCAAACATACTTATCGAAAGAAAATGGGTCATGTTGAAGTTTTAGAATGAGATTAGGTATTTGAGGATCATGTTGCCACTCTCTTGCAACTTCCATCCATTTTGGTTGTATTAAGGAAATGGACCAAATATTTGCTTCCTCTACTTGTCGAGAAAGGGCATCAAGTACAATATTTTCTTTACCTTTTTTGTAAATTATTTCAAAATCATATCCAAGCATCTTTGTAACCCATTTTTGTTGTTCTAATGAGGTGATGGTCGCTCCTCCAAAAAATATTTTAGACTCTCATGATCAGTGTAAATGTAATCAAATCTTTATCAAATAGGATCCTAATAAATCTAAGGAAACACTAAGGTCAGAAATTTTGTGTGAGAATTCTAAGTCAAAAACAATTTCCAGATTTCTACTCTTTATGTTGAATGTGCTGATTGCAGAACATTAATGATTTCGATGTTTGCATATCAAAGATGGAACAATGTTAAATACCCTTGGAGACCCGCCTCTAAGAGATGCGTCTCATGAGAGGACATGTCTCCACACGTGGAGACACGTCCGCTCATGGGACGTGTCCCTTTGGGCGCGCGGGTCCCAAAGGCAATCGACTAACACTCGGTTTAGTAAACATAATACATGCGCCTTGACACACATGGCGAATATATATAATATGAGTTCCGAATTTAATTCAATGCAAAATTTGATCATCATTTTATTATTTCGAATTTATGCATGCTTATAAATTCGTTTTACTTATTTCCAGAAATATATTTAAGGATTAAATTCGATCACATATAAATGATGATGATGCTATTTAGCAATCATCATTTATATCTGACCGAAGCTATATCTCATTAACACTCCCTCTTAGCTAGGGAAGATATTTCAAATCAAATAAGTAGAGATATCACCTTCACACGTGATATCGAGGATATGGTATGTTTTACTCAATATTGTCAAGTCACATGACATTCTTCATAACACATCTTCATTATGGTATGTGCACTGACATCAAGTCACATGATATCTACCATAATTCATGGCATATCCACGGATATAAATATCCACCATGATAATCTCTTAAGGATCACAATGATCTACAGAAGACATCAAGTCCCATGATATCCATCAAAGTGTCCAAGAGTTACTATCATGACATTTCCACAGATATCAAGTCACATGATATCTATCATGATAGTTTATCATTGTAGAGTCGTCACTTTACAATGTCAAATACAAGTGTTCATTATTAGAAAGATCGTCACCTTTCAATAATGTACACAGGGGGAGTAGGCCCATAAGGTCATGGAGTCACACACATGACAAAAGAGTTTACACATTAAACATCTTTATATATTAGTACAATTTATAAACAATTTGTATTTCAAACATAAATATCAAATTACATTTCAACCATACCAAGTTTCTTCTTGAAGTGCTCTACCTTGATTCGGGAGAGAGGCTTGGTGAGAATGTCTGCAGTTTGATCATTTGTACTAACATACTCCAACTGGATCACTTTCCTTTCCACCATATCTCTTACATAATGATAGGGGATCTCAATGTGCTTGGATCTATCATGGAAGACAGGATTTACAGAGAGTTTGATGCAACTCTAATTATCACAATGAATAATTGTAGGATTCAAGGGCTCACCAAAGAGTCCCACAAGCAATTTACGAAGCCAAACTGCTTCTCTTGCTCCCATAGAGGCTGCAATGTATTCAGCTTCTGTTGAGCTCTGTGCAACTGAAGACTGTTTTCTGCAAATCCAGGAGATCATAGCCAATCCTAAACTGAAGCAACATCCTGATGTGCTTTTTCGATCGGTTACACTTCCAGCCCAATCTGAATCAGAGTACCTATGTAGATCTAGTTGGTTATTTCTGTAAAGAAGACCATATCCAATAGTGCCTTGAAGATATCTCGGAATATGTTTCACAGCCATTAGGTGAATTTCCTTTGGCTCACACATGAACTGGCTGAGAACATTCACTGCATAGCAAATATCAGGTCTGGTGTTAACCAGGTACATCAAGGATCCAATCATCTGTCTATAAAGGGTTGGATCTGCACACTTGGATTCTGCTGCTGCTTCTTTCAGTTTGTGAAGGTTGGTTTCCATAGGTGTAGACATTGGTCTATAGTCCAACATTTCAAATCTCTTCAGAATATCAATAGTATACTTCCCTTGGTTTAGTATAATGCCCTCTGATTTTTGCCATACTTCCAAACCTAGGAAGTAGTGTAGAATGCCCAAGTCTTTCATGTCAAATTCAGAAATTAGATCCTACTTTCCTTGAGCAATGAGGTGATCTTCTCCTATTATCAGCAGGTCATCAACATATAAAATAATTATTAGCATATCACCTTTGATTACCTTGAAGTAGAGATTGGAGTCTACATCATTCTTGGAAAATCCTAGTCCCAAGAGATAGCATCATTCTTGGGAAACTTGCAGAACGAAAAGGATACAGGGAGGTTGGAAGGCCTCTTACTTGCTTCAAAATAGATGCAGAAAAGCTGAACTTTGGGATTGGAAAACCAAAAAAACCTTTTTTGGTTTACTTGTCACCCCGGTTGTTCTCTATGGGTGTGAAGTGTGGGGAAACAATACGTCAAAGAGCAATTGGAGACAAATAGAAAGAATCTAGAAACACCTAATAACAAGCAATCTCAAAGTTAAAGCCACAATCCCTTATGAGATCCTTTTAGCTGAAGCAGGGGCTTTTCCTTTGGAAGCATTAGCGATAACCTGGTTGATTGGTTATCTAAAGAAGGTCGAAAACATGGATAATCATCGATGACCCAAAACGGTTATGGAGGAGACGTTAGACCGAAGAAAGAAAACTTGGATGAAGCAGAACAACAAGTGGTTGAACAAGTGGGACATCAAATTGCATGAGTGTCCTGGCACCAATAGTGAAATAAAAAACTATGTGAGGGAAAAATTTAGGACTGCCATGTGGTCAAATCAGATTGGGCGAAAAAAAGCATATTACATCAAAGAGTTTAACCCAACAAAGGATCATGGGGAAAAAACCTATTTAGGTGCAGCTATTAAAGGGAAGGCGAGGTTGTTAGTTGCGCAATTGAGAAAGGGATCGCACCATCTTAGATGCGAGACTAGTAGGTGGAAGATTCGTAAAGAGGCTTGGGAAGAAAGAACGTGCATATTCTGTAATAAGGGGGCGGTGGAAACGGAATGGCACTTCGTCATGGAATGCACAACTTATGAAGATATCCGCAATCAGTTCACAAACAGTTTGGGGGTGGACAATATGCAACAGTTATTTGAGGAGGATAAGATCAATTAGACGGCCAACCTTCTAGTCAAAATCAATAGCAGGAGGTCCGACTTGGAAAAGAGCTTGAAGACAAATTAAGTTGTTTGTCTCGGTCCCATAGACTGTTTAGTCTCGTGGACGTCATTAAAATCTTTCATTCATTTATTTCATACCAGACCCTGGGAGACTGTTTAAGTCCATAGAGGGCTTTGTTCAGTCTGCACACATGAGTCAGGTTTATGTATCACAAAACTTTCAGGCTGTTCCAGATAGACTTCCTCTTCAATGGTTCCATTTAGGAAGGCAGTTTTCACATCCATTTGATGGATCTTTCAGTCTTTAGCTGCAGCAATGGCTAGTACTGCTCTTACCGATGTGTAGTGGGCAACAGGTGCAAATGTTTCTTCATAATCAATGCCTTCCTTTTCAGAAAAACCTCTTGCCACAAAATGTTCTTTATATTTTTCTATATTGCCATCAACATTATGCTTGATTTTGAAGAGCCATTTGGAAGAGACAACAGATTTCTCTTTTGGTCTAGGCACTATATCCCATACATCATTCTTTAGAATGGACTGATATTCTTTCGTCATTGCATCCTTCCATGCTTGATGTCGGAAAGCTTCTGTAACACTGATAGGTTCTGAGTTTATGATGTTGTTCATTAGAGCAACATAACTAGAGAACCGTTTGGGTCTTTTACTCTCCCTGAACGTTCCTTTGGGTGCTGCATGATCCTCGGTTTCTTTGATCATCTTTCTGGCCCAAAGTGGTCTCTTTCTGCCATTGTCATTTGTATTCTCATCTGAAGTAGAAGGAAGTTCATGTGGCATTTCCTCAGGATGCTCCCTCTGAATCTGAGGAGCAGGTTCCATTTCAGGTACTGTAGGGGAATAGGTTTCTATCTCACTAGAACTTCTTGCCCTCTTGAATGCAATGTCTTCTTCAAAGATGACATCTCTGCTCAATTCAATTTGTTTCTGCCCGGGTATGAATATCCTGTAGGCTTTGGAAGTTTCACTATATCCCACAAATACCCCTTTCTTTTCGGAAGGTTCTAGTTTGAATCTCTTCTCTTTGGGCACATGAATATAGACAGGGCAACCAAAAATCCTAAAATGACTAATATCAGGTTTTATGTTGGTAAAAGCTTCTTTAGGAGTTTTGTTATCTAGATGAGAATGAGGACATCTATTTTGGATATAGACAACAGTCCTAGAGGCTTCTGCCCAGAAAGAAGTTTCAATGTTTTGGTCAAGCAACATTGCCTTAGCAGCTTCTACAATGGTTCTATTTTTTCTTTCAGCAATCCCATTTTGTTGAGGGTTGTAGGCAACTGTGAACTCCCTCTTAATTCCAACACTCATGCAAAATTCCTTAAAAATTTCAGAGGTGTATTCTTTCGCAATGTCTGTCCTTAAGGTTTTTATTTTCTTTCCGGAGAAGTTTTCAATAAGGGCTTTGAACTCTTTGAACCTTTTGAGGATTTCTATTAATTCTTTACACTTAAGGAAATAGATCTAGGTTTTCCTAGAGAAGTCATCTACAAATATGACATAGTATAGAAATCCTGCTTTAGAGGGTACAGACATGGGTCCACATAAGTCTGAGTGAACCAGTTCTAACACATTTAGGGTTTTGCTCAAACTATTGGGAAAGGATCCCTTTGTATTCTTTCCTAAGGCACAACCTTTACAAGTTCCTTCATGAGATGGTTTTAACTTAGGTAAGCCTGTTACAAGTTTTTCCACAAAGGGTAGGGCAGGGAAATGAAGGTGTCCTAATCTTCTATGCCAAATCTCATTTGAATCAAAGGTGTCAAGGGTAAGGGCTTGTTTAACTTCAGTGCATAGTTTGTAAAGGTACCCTTGTCTTACACCTATGGTTTGGGCTTTCTTGATAGTTGAGTTTTTAGGCCATGCTAGAACTTTCCCATCCATAAAAGTAACTCTATATCCATTGTCTTCGAGAGTAGAGATGGATATTAGATTCCTCTTTATTCCAGGTACAAATAAGACTCCAGTGAGTTGAAGAGAAAGACCAGATTTCAGTTTGATGGAGCAAGTTCCAATCCTTTGTACAGGGTGTGCAAAATCATCCCCAATGGTTACTTCCTCATCAGACTTTTCAGTCATAGTGTCTAGGTGTTGTTTGAATCCTGTGATATGTCTAGAGGAACCACTATCAATTACCCAGTTGTGGGTGTTGTTAGATACTTGACTAGATAAGGCTGTATAGAACACAAAGTTCTCAGATTCATGATCTGAATTTGTCTTTCCTACTTTGGCAAAAGATGCTTGTTGCTTTGATCTGTCAGGGCACTTCATTGCATAGTGGCCATATTGATCACATCTAAAGCATTGCACTTGAGAGATGCCTTTCTTCTTAGAAGATCCCTTTCCATTGGAATTTCTCTTTCTTTTAAAAGATCCTCTCTTGTAGGAGTTTTTCTTATTCCTTTTATTAGACGTTGTGTTGAGTACATGAATGTCTTCATCTATGTTCTTCTGTTTATTTTCTTTTGTGGAGAGTCTTGTTTCTTCTTGAAGGCAGTCAGTTCTTAGCCTATCAAACTTAGGGAGTTTAGATCTTGCACTTATTCCTTGAACAAATGACTCCCATGAGTTTGGTAGGCCTCCTAGTGCAATTAGAGTTAACTCTTTGCTATCAATCTTATATCCAATTGTGGATAATTGATCCCTTAGTTCAATGACCCTCATGAAGTATGCATTAATGGACTCTCCTTTGTTTATTTGAGCATTGTTGATTTGCCTCTTTAATGCAAGAGTCCTACTGGTGTTGTTGATCTCATAGGTACTCTCAAGAGATTTGAACATATGATATGCAGTTTCATGTTTTGCTAAGATGGGCACTATATGATCCCTAACTGCATCTACTAGGATTTTCATGGCTCTTTCATTGTTTTCAATCCATTGAGTTTTCTCAGGATCAGCCTTTGGTTCCCTTTTATTTTCTCTCACAAGTGAGTCTAGTTTATTCTCTTTAAGGATCATCATGATTCTAAATTTCCATGATGTGAAGTTGTCTGCTCCTGCAAGACGATCTTCAAATCTGATCACACTAGACATTATGAAGAATGTGATGTGAATTCGATTTTAGAAAATACGAATTTTCTAGAGCAATTTGATATTTAGATTTGATTTGGATTCACACAACTTGGCTCTGATACCATGTAAATTTAATCAAATCTTTATCAAATAGGATCCTAATAAATCTAAGGAAACACTAAGGTCAGAAATTCTGTGTGAGAATTCTAAGTCAAAAACAATTTCCAGATTTCTACTCTTTATGCTGAATGTGTTGATTGCAGAACATTAATGATTTCGATGTTTGCATATCAAAGATGGAACAATGTTAAATACCCTTGGAGACCCACCTCTAAGAGACGTGTCTCATGAGAGGACGTGTCTCCACACGTGGAGACACGTCCGCTCATGGGACGTGTCCCTTTGGGCGCGCGGGTCCCAAAGGCAACCGACTAACACTCGGTGTAGTAAACATAATACATGTGCCTTGACACACATGGCGAATATATATAATATGAGTTCCGAATTTAATTCAATGCAGAATTTGATCATCATTTTATTATTTCGAATTTATGCATGCTTATAAATTCGTTTTACTTATTTCCAGAAATATATTTAAGGATTAAATTCGATCACATATAAATGATGATGATGCTATTTAGCAATCATTATTTAGATCTGACCGAAGCTATATCTCATTAACAATCAGTTTTGACTTTGAAATGCCTTCCCATTAAATATTGATTCCATTTTTTAATTGCATGAATAATGGCTAACATTTCCTTCTCATATGTGGGCCTTAGCAAGTTTTCTCTTTGAGTTGTAGAATCTCAAATGCTAATGGACGTCCTTCTTGCATTAATACTGCCCCAATTCCATGCCCAGAAGCATTACATTCTACCACAAATGTTTTAGAGAAGTCTACGGTAGCTAGTACTAGGGTTGAAGTGAGTGCTTTGTTTAGTTGTTGGAAGGCTTGAGTGGCTAGCTTTGACCATGAAAAATAATCCTTCTTTAATAATATTTTAAAGGGTGTTGGGATACGAGCATAATTACGAATAAATCTTCTATAGTATCTTGTTAGACCCAAAAATCCTCTCAATCCTTTGATATTTTTAGGTTTTGGCCATTCTTTTACTGCAACAATTTTCTTGGGGTCTACCTTAACACCTTCATGTGACACCACATGTCCCAAGTATTCTATTTCTTTTACCCCAAAGACACATTTAGATATCTTGGTATAGAGTTGATTATCTTCCAATACTTGTAATATCTTCTCTACATGTTGCAAATGTTCTTCCCATGATTTACTATAGATAAGGATATGATCAAAGAAATCCACCACAAATTTACGAAGAAATGGATGAAGTACAGAGTTCATGAGATTTGAAAATTTGATGGGGCATTAGTTAAACCAAATGGCATTACTAAGAATTCATAATATCCCTCATGTGACAAAGATAGTTTTATGTATATCCTCTTCCTTTATACAAATTTGATGAAAACCAAAACGTAAATCTAACTTAGTAAATAAAATTGTACCATTTAGTTCATCTAATAATTCATCAATAGTAGGAATAGGAAACTTATCCTTAAGAGTGAGCTTATTGAGTTCCCTATAATCAGGACACATTGTCCATGACTCATCCTTCTTTTTAACTATAACCATTGGAGATGAATATGGACTTTTACTTGGACGAATAATTTCTAAATCCAACATTTCATTGACAATTTTTTCAATTTATGTCTTTTGCTCACAAGGATAGCGATAAGGTCTAATGTTAGGAGGAATGCTTCTAGGTATTAATTCAATGGCATGATCATGGTCTCTAATTGGAGGTAGACCCTTAGGTTCTATAAAAATTTGTTGGTATTTTTAAATGATCTTTTGAAGTTCTTATGGATGTTGGGTTTTCACATCTTGTGCTTCTAAAAAATTTAGTTGTGCCACTAGACCGCAGGAACCTTTTTTTAAGTAATTTTCTATCCTATGGGAGCTAATAATTTGGGTTGGTGGTGATGTTACTGCTATAAGTTTATAATTTTGTCCATTAGAGCTGAAAGTCAAATAATTCTTGAAAATTAAAGGACACTGTTTCCAACTGTTTAAGCCATTGTACTCCTAAAACTACATCTGCTCCTATTGGAATAAAAAAACATTTCTGAATCTAGATGGTAACTTCCCATTGAAAGTTTTATATGATGGTAGTTACCACCACAAGAGAGTTGTTTTCCATTAGCTATCATGATTTGGAAGTTAGAGACTGGATATACAAAACAATTGAGCTCATGAGCTAATCTTTTATCAATGAAGTTATGTGTACTGCCTATATCAATCAACACTATTACCTTTATCTTTTTTATATAACTAAAAACTTTAAGTGTTTGTGGTGTTCTTGTTCCATTCAATGCATGTAAGTATATAGTAGCACTGTCTTCTTCCTCTAAATTTTCACTCTTTAGTTCTATATTTGGTTCTTCTATAGATACTTCTTCCTCTTCTTCAACCTAGTTCTCAATAATCATTAGTCTCTTCTGATTATCACCACATTTATGGCCCCTAGACCATAGTTTACATACTCGGATTCAGAGAGTACTCGGCAAGCCCAAAATTTTTGACTCGGCAAATACTCGGAAAATACTCGGTAGATACTCGGCAACTTAAAAGGTATTAAAATATAGTATATAACTTAATATATATAATAAAGTATAAACTAACTATATTTTTTATATATATTAATATATTCATATTTCATAATGATAATCTATACTTATAGTATATACTATATATTATATATATTAAAATATTTATAATATTTTAAAGTTCTATAATGATAAAATATAACATATAATAATAAATATAATCTATGATTGTATAGTATACATATTAAAATATTTTATAATATAATATTATAAAATATTTATAATATTTAAAATTTTATAATATTTTAAGATTTTATAATATATAAATTTAAAATAAAATACATAATAATAAATATATCTATAATATATTTAAACTATACACATTTTATATAGTATTAGAAATTTATAGACTTTATAAAAAATTTAAACTTATATCCTCTAACTCTTTGTGCGATGTTGTGAGCTCCTCCTGCAATTTGTGATGTCGATTGCAGTCACAATTGCGCAAAAAAAACAGTGGAAATTCGTGGGTGTCTTCAAATTCGAGTGTCATATACAAATTTGAGGGTTTAATGAACCAGAGACTTCCAAAATGCAAGAAGAACTGGCATGTTGCTGCAAATAGCAATGCCTATAGAAACCAGTCGCGTGGAAATAGAATCTTCGAATCACGCCAAAAACGAAGGTAAAAATGAGGGTTAAAGTAGAACAAACACAGAAAAAAAAGTGTGAAACTAAAGCACTGTAGCATTTGGCGAGTAAAGGCAAAAAATAATCGTTTTGCTTGAAACCTGGCGATTAATCGTCCACTCGGAGATTAATCGGCGATTATGTAAACTATGCCCTAGACCATTTGCTATCACAATGCCGACATAGACCTTTTTCTCTTTTCTTTGCCTCTTGTTGAGGAGAGAGCTTAGTTATTTGTTTTGGGCTAAAGAGGTTAGCCCCTTTTTTTGTTATTAGGACTAGTGACATTTTTATCTCTCCATCCTATTATTTGGCCTTGTGTTGATCTTTTGTAGTGAGGTTTCTTTGCTCACTATGTAATGCTTGTTGCATTGCTTTTCTAATTGTACAAGGTTCCAATAAACGAACAACATACTTAATTAGTTCATTAAGTCCATTGATGTAGAGTTGTAGCCTTTGATAAGGTGCCACATCTTGAGTTCGAATTGCCAATCTCATGTGTTCAACATTGTATTTTGCTATAGATCCTGTAATGCCTCGCCACGTAACCCTAGAGGAAGTTGCAATAACTACGGAAGCGTACAATTTTTTTTTCTTAAAAAATGCAATAATAACATGAAAGATGCGCTACTCCATCGCAAACATCCTCTAACGCACGCGACTAAGGTTGCAATTGATTCCCATACATAAACATAAATACATTCATAGCATATGATTAACTACTTATGAATTTAAAGTACACACACTCCAAACATTGAAATTTAATCACATAGATTAGATATATATCAAGATCCGAATATTACATTAATTTTCAAATAAGGTCTACAATACTCATTCCCAGAATGAGGAAGATCATACGTAAGAGTTACAAATTACATGAGACCTCCTCAAAAACAACTGAGGAGTAATATAAGTACAAGAGTCAACTGATACAATAATCAATGCATGAAATAAATCAAAGGTATCCTCGAGCTCTCCAACGGAAAGCTCTCGCCACCACTTACAAAAGAAAGAGGACCCAACGGAATAGGGTGCACGTTCCTCCCAACCAAGTGGTACCCAAAGACCCACCCCCCGTGCTAGGAGATAGTAACAAGGATCCTAGACAAGACCTACTACCTCTAGACACGGGCTAACACATACTGAACTTAACCAAATATTAGAACCACACAATTACAAAGGTTACATTGCTTCCAGAGTTACACAATCAAGTATGTCAACTGAACCATACACACAAACCACTATCATAGGAAGAGTGTCATCACACCAGCTCGACATGGGTTACCCGCTGCAGATCTTCATAGGCTACCGACCCCTATCTGGTTAAACCTTGACAACCTCAACCGATCCTCGACCCCCATTCTTACTCATGCGAGATCAAAATTACCTTTCGAAGGGACAAGGCAGATGACCTTCGCCATTCCAGGTCTTCCCACTCATCCCAAGCCCAAACGAGCACTTGAGTTCATGAGTGAGGCTATCTTATCTGAATTAGTATGAATTACTACCCAATCCCCTAATTACTTTAAATTATGTTTTCACTTGATTAACTACTTTTGAAAGGTTAGCCAGTTTACCTCTTAAGGGCTTTGGCCCCTAATGAAAGCTACTCTCCTACTGACAACACACGGATCATAAACCAACACCCTAGGGTAACATAGTGCAAAACACCGGATAACAAATTCCACTTCAAACTAAAGGAGGCAACACATAACAAATTCCACTCGAAACAGAGGAGGCATCACATAACAAGTTCCACTCCAAACAAAGGAGGCAACAAATCCCCGTTCGTGGAAACCGGGTGATATACAGATAACGACAAACACACTAACCAAGGGTAACAAAATGGGTTGACATTAAAATTACAACAACCCTCAAATCTATAACACAAAAGTCTTATAACGCATCTAAACCAATTTCCCAAAAAGTGAATAGAGGAAATTAAATACAAAGGCAATTAAACAGGAAATAAACTACTCTTCGGATATATTAAAGAAATTGCCCAAGTAAATAAAATAAAATTAAAGCCCTTAACAACGAGAGAAGGAAATTCTAACTTATCTGTAACTTCAATTTCCTCGATTACTTTTAATAGAATAATAATTTTTACTGAAAGATTATAACAACAAAATCTTCTATTCGTGCATATATTACATGCACCCAATTTAAAACAAATATATTTAAATAAATATATTCAAATATATATATATATATATATATATATATATATATATATATATATATATATAAAATTATATATATATATATAATTATATATACATATATGTATATGTACTTATAATTATATATGCATAAAAATATATTTATTTATTAAAACAAAATTTCTTTTCTAAAACAAATAAACATAGTTTATTATATGTATATATATAATATATTCCATATATATATATATTTATATATAATATATACTAAAAAAATACAAACCACATAAAATTAGAATCGCCAAACATCGGCGGACGAAACTCATTTTACAAGGGTTCACTGTAGCTTAAGGGAGAGGTCGACTGTATCAAAAACAATTGAGCCTCCACACATATATAAGGCTGTAGCCCAAAGGATAGAGGGGGGGCTGTGGAGGGACTACCTCCACAACGCCACTCCCATATGGGGGCGACGGTGGGGGTAGCACCTCCCCACGCCTTCCCCATATCACAGTTAACATAAAAAAAACAAACTCCTGAACATACTTCCTTTCCAACCGATAAATCAATACAATATTTACTCAAAATCTTCGTACGACGTATGAACAGGATATCAGAAGCTTTGACAAAAATACAGGCAATATATATATATTTACACTGCAATATATATATACAGATATATATATATATATATATATTTATATAAATTTGTTGAACCAAATACTATGATCGGGGAAATAATTTTTTCAAAAAGAATTCTACAGGAAACTTTTCCAAAAACATCCAAAAAGCCAATTTACAGAGGAATTTCCTATAGACGAATTTCCCAAAATAAAAACACAGAGATTCCTTTTAAATTTGCCCAGACAACAAAACTAAAAGAGAAAGAACAATAAAATTCTTACAGACAATTTAACAAGAAATTTCTCAAAAAGTTTAATCCTACAGAAGGTTAAATTTCTTCCCAACCAGGGTTTTCTTTCCAGATCCCTAATATATTTCCTTCTGGGTTCATCAATGTTTTCAATCATCCCAATTTAAATCTTGCAATAGGTTCAACAGAGGATTTCATTTTCATAGAGAATTTCACATACGGTATTTACAATTTTTAATAAAACTCAAAACTTTAAAACTTGCACAGACAATTTTTTCCAGAGAGTAATCTAAAATAAGAACCTTTTCCAATAAGAAACTAACTAGAATTGAAAGAGGAACCTGAAATCCAACGCTTGTTAATATGTGAATTGCCGTAGTGCCTCCTCCACAGATCCAAGTATTTTCTCCCAGATCAACGAGAGCTTCCTTCAAAACAATAAAAATTCCCGAACACAACTTTTCCCGAGAGTAGTTTTTCCAAATTTTTTTACAACATGCAATAACAAAAACTTCCTTTCCCAAACCTCTTTCCCAACAAAATATCCTACAACCTTCTTCCGTGAAGAAGCTTCACACTTCTTACCGTTACAACCAAGAATTTCTCCATGAAATTTTTTTCCCAACAAACCTCATAAATTTTTCAAAAACATGTTGAATACCAAAATATCTTTTAAAACCAAATTGCACAAAATCCTCAAGATATTTTAAAAATTAAAACATATAATAATTTCTAAAATACTTAACATTTCTAATTTAACTTAATTAAACTAATTTAATTAATTAATAAAATAATATAATCCTAAGATTAGATTATTTACCAATTAGATTAAATTAATTAATTAACATCTTCTAAAATTATAACCAGATTAATTTAATAATCAACTTAAATATTTAAATCCATTAATTTACCTTTTACAAACTTTGCAGCATAATAATTTCAAAGCAAAATTATACAACATTTAACAAACAAAACCAACTACAACCGACGACACACTATGACCAAGGTGGTGGCTTGACACAAGAAACCTAGCTACTATCTCCCAATCAACATTACTATTGGGCAATGGACACGCTCAAACTTGTGAAGCCAGGTGGAGTCGATGCCCTGTACCTGTAAACCTATAAACAAAGCATATATAGAACATGCATATAAATATCATAATAAAACACACCGTGAAGACAGAATCATAGAATCGCAGGGCGCTCGCAAGCGAGTGGTGCAATTCCGTCCCTTTCACCAATACAATATCACAAAATTAACGATTCTAACATTAATAATCAATTCATGCGCATATAACAATATTAATTCAAATAATCATTATGCTAATCCAAAGCATGTCATAATGGTAACATCAAAATAAGGTACGATCACATTATAATATAAAATCCACATCGCTCTAAAGTTAGCGATCAAATAATAACCAAGCATCATAGTATATCATAGTCAAGGTGCTAACAAAAAATAAAGCATAACAAAGACACACTGTCTGAGTTGTAGTCTTTGATAAGGTGCCACATCTTGAGTTCGAATTGCTAATCTCATGTGTTCAACATTGTATTTTGCTATAGATCCTATTTGTTTTAAATTTGTAAGTTGGGTAAAATAGCTCCCCTTCCATGGTTGCTCATAGTGGACTACTAAGTCAATGGTAAATTCTCTCCAACTAAGTAATTTCTCTTTATTTTCACCCATCATCCATTGGTACCATTGATAAGGTTCAAATTCTAAATGTAGTGAAGTTATGTCAACCATTGCATTATCCGATATATTATGGAGTTTAAAATATTGTTCCATGAGACTTATCCATGAAGTTACATCTATACCATCAAACATGTGTATATTTGTTTTGGGTAGGTTTAGTTTTGGACTTTGAAAAAATTGACCTATTCCTTGATTTTGTCTATTAGGGTTGACCTACCTTGATGGCTTTTTGAACCCCTCAATTTTGATAGTTTTAATTTTTCAAACCTATATAATCCCTCATTTAAGGATGTCGTAAATGGGTCAAATAATTTATTCTTAATGAAATGTACCACTTTTTCACAATTTGGTGGAATTATTCCCTCAATTTTTGGCGGTGGACAATAAAGATGATCATCGGTTTCCACATTCATAAAAGAGTCCTCTATGTTAAATACCCAAAATATTGAGAGAGGGGGGAGGGGAGGGGGGTTGTGAATCGGTATTCTATATGACCAATTACTCACAAACCATCCAATTATCAAAGTATATCTAATTGCAACAATAAGTGAAAGCATGAAACGAATCATAAGATCTCATAACACATGAACACCACGATTTTTACTTGGAAAACCCAAAAAGGGAAAAACTACGGTGAGGATTAGCTCACAATATATCATAACCAGTTATAAGATATTACAAAGGATCATTGCCAGGACACACTGTCCTTATGAGGCTCACAACCAGAGATAGATACAAAAAAAAACAAAATGACTTTACAGCCAAAGTTTGAATTGATACAAAGTGCACCTTCCTAGTGCTGAATTCAGTTCCTTTTAAGCTCTACTTAGTAGTCGCTCAATGTTCGCAACAATTCTGCACATATTCTGATCTCACACATCTAAATTCGCACATTCGCACAATATCAGATCTCTTGCACATCATATCATATCATATCATATAACATCTGCCTTCTATCACTCAAAAACATCACATATATACCCAATTACATCTGCATACATCAATTAGGTCGGCCTAATTAGATGCAGTCCTAATTTAATTCAAAATAGCTTTGTTGGCTCCATACACAATTCAAAAACATTTTCGCGCTCAACCCAAACGAGCAATTACTTTATTTAGGTCGACAAGGACCTAAAATAGGTCCTACTAACATCCACAGTACATCCTTATCCTTTACAACACAACATGTATTAGGTCGGTTAGGAATTAGACCTAATCATAAAATAAGCCAACTAATCACACACCAATTGATTGAAATGATCATATAAGTACACACCATTTTGAATATATATAGTAATGACACCTGTGAGCAATCTCCCAAAATTGCCAAGACTGATTCTTAGCATTAGAGAAATGCGGACCAGGTTATAACTTGTCCAATCACACTATATAAGCCAAAACTGAATGCCGAACTTTTGTCATTTGTAACTTTCAACCTGCTTAACCAAAATAGCTGAAATCTTGATCATAGATGCATCTAATAGTAAGGAATAACATATTTTAACCTCTTGATCCGATCTTGTTGCTTGAGTAATTTCGGACCAAAATGCCTAATTAAAGTTTACCATATTAGACAAAACTATCAACAATTAATGTTGGCACCAATGACAACACATTGAGGGGTTTCTTCTCCATTCTTTCAACACTTTGGTCCTAAAGATGACATGGATTCAAGTTTGTGAACTTGTTGTACCCCAAATTAAATTTTTTGCTACACTTAGGCATTTTGAAGAAATGAGTTAAAGTCTTGTCAAAATCTGTCAAAAATGTCAAAAACGTGGTAAATACCAATAGGGGGAGTTAACTTCGATTCAAATTGAGATATTTGTTCTTGTACTAATAACAATCTATTTTCTCTCAAAAGGAAATCATCCAGGTCACATTCGTACAAAACTGTTTTTACTGTTTTTATAATTGAGGAAAAGGAGGAAAAGTTACCATACTTTCTCTCTCTAAAAAACCGCTTTTTTGAAGGTAAACGCCATTTAATATTTTTGACATACCAAATTTTAAATAGTAGCGATAATCCGACATCATCAGGATCCGAGTCCATCTCGATATAGTCGATAAATGTAAGCCAAGAACCATACCAATTTAAATTAGTAACATTTCTAAGCCTTCTAAAAGATCTAATAATTCTTCCTACTTTCTCAAAGTAGTAGGAGTCATACTGCAAATCTTTGATGAGCTCCACGTTCCTATAAAAAAGAATCAACTGTAAGGGAATTATGCAGGACATACAAAAGAAAAATCCAATGAAGATACAAAGAAAAATATCATACTCCCGAACATTTAATATATATTTCCATGTATCAAAGGATATTGACGTATCCTTTCCCTTAACTACTGTTTCATTTATTGATTTCAATAAAGTGGGAACATCCCAATGCCAACGGGATAACAAAAGATTCAATTTCGGGATAATTTTCTCTCTAAATTCCCACTTTAGAAGTGCCCAAAATTGATGAGAAAGTGCCGACAAAATAGTCAAATTTTGATTCCAATTTTGACTAATATTGTGCGAGATTGATACCAATTGATCACTACTATTTATTGGTATTTCCGGAAAAGTAGCTAAAAACATAATTTTAGCATATTTCCACCCTGTGGAAGTCAAAAACCATAACCATGACCTATATGTTTGAAACAAACCCCATTTCTCAAAAAGAATATTGATTTGAAGGGTCTTAAAAGAAACTAAAAACTTGAGTTCTGAAACTAAAAACTTGAGTTCTTCTTTATTCAAAAGGTCACCTGTGGCTTTATCTTCCATTATGTCTTTTAAACTTTCTGTTGAACTATAATTTTCTTTTTCTCCCAATTTATTCATTCGCAAAGATATTTCGGATAGTAGATCATCTTGATAAGATTGAGTTTGAATAAGATTTATGTTTGAACTAAAACTGTTTTTAGAATACTGGTTAGAGGTCTTTTCTTCTGAATCTGAATTACTTAAAAAAGGATAGCAAGAGTTTTTGTCAAAATTGACAATTTTTGGGCTTATTAAAGGAGTTTTATAAATATCTTCAATCGAAAAAATTTCTATATTACTATGAATCAATGAATTCAATTTATGAAGTAAATTAGACGATTGATTTAGATTCTCTTTCATTTTCAAGCGGATTGATAATCTCCCAGATAATCTTATAAATTTTATTCTCAAAATTTTTATTGGGATTTCCAAACCAACCCCAATGTTGAGTAGTCCATAATTCAATTGGATTGAACACTCTATTTTTGAAATTGTTTTGTTTGGAAATGGACAAAAGATCTTCTAATCTTTTTTGAAAGTATTCGATCTGAATGGATAATACAAAAGTGTTATTCTTTTTATTGTCAAAAATTCGAAGAATAGAGCGATTCAACCTTTGTTTCTGACATATTCTCCAACTTGATGAATGCTGGGTAATTGCATCTTGCGTTACATTATTCAATTTTATCCAATTTGTTCGAATTGGATCTTTTAAATTGCGACTCAATGTTTTGATTAATCAATTAGAACGAGATACAGACAAGTAAATCCCTTATGAACTTCAAATGAATTGAAGGCAAAGAAATGTATCGTTCAAAAGGGAGGAGACTGCTCACTAATTCCATATTTATGTCATAATACGAATGATAAACCAATAATCGAATTCATTTAGAACTTGAGCAAAGAGTAACTATTTCATTTTATAGAGAGCAAAAAACATTTGCACAATGATACATAATCACTTTCCATTTCAGTATAGTTACTTGAGCCGGATGAGAGGAAACTTTCATGTCCGATTCTGAGGGGGGGGGAAAAAATATTAGAAAACCCTATCCAAATGTTTGTATTACTAGGCATATACTTTACATGTTTTTAGCAATTGACATGGCATCATCATAAAATGATACAAATCTTAGATAAGAATATACAACGCACTAGAACGCCCTTGTTTACGATTTTTGACTGAGACAGCATCTAAGACTCCTCGAATTATGTGATATTTAACACCGGGCAAATCTTTAACTCTTCCACCTCTTACTAATACTACAGAATGTTCTTGTAAATTATGGTCAATACCAGGTATATAAGCAGTGATTTCATATTTAGAGGTTAATCGTACTCTGGCGACTTTGCGTAAGGCAGAGTTTGGTTTTTTAGGGGTGATAGTGGAAAAGTTGACAGATAAGTTACCTTTACTGCCACTATACAAAACCGTACATGAGAATTTCACCTCATACGGCTTCTCGTTCAATTCTTTTGAAGTAGGACATTTTTGTTTTTCGAGTATTCCCTTTCTTCATTATGAAAACTTGATTAGACAGTTTTCGTGAAGAGGTTCTATATTCTCAATTCTGCAATATATCCAAATTTGATAGATCCGATCTATGAAGAGAAAGAAATTTCTATGAAATGATTATTCAAGGAGATTTTACACATGTTCTCCATGGTAACTGGGTTTATGAATTATAGTGAACAAGCAATACAAGCTGCGAGATACATTGGTCAAGGTTTTATGGTTACCTTATATCATATGAATCGTTTACCTATTACTATTCAATATCCCTATGAAAAATTGATCCCATCAGAACGATTTCGCGGAAGGATCCACTTTGAATTTGATAAATGTATTGCTTGTGAAGTATGCGTCCGTGTATGCCCGATAAATCTACCTGTTGTGGATTGGAAAGTCGGAATAGATATTGGGAAAAAACGATTGGAAAATTATAGTATTGATTTTGGAATTTGTATCTTTTGTGGGAATTGTGTCGAATATTGTCCCACAAATTGCCTGGCGATGACTGAAGAATACGAACTTTCGACCTATGATCGTCATGAATTAAATTACGATCATATTGCTTTAGGACGTTTACCTATATCGGTTGTTGAAGATTTAACAATTCAAACAACTCCGAGCTCAACATATTAACTTAGTATGTCTGAAGAAACTACGGACAAATTGGATTATTCAATCGCTTCTACGATTATTCAGATTGAGTTCCGATCAAAGAATATCTGATAAATAAAATACTTTTTTGACAAGTCAGGAATTATAAATCCTATTGACATTTCATGAATAATGTCACATGTATGATTGATCAGAATCTATTATTAAACTATAGATTAATGAATCAGTGCCCATATCAAATGAAATATTTCAAGTACAAATCCAGTATAGCATATAGGTAAATGGGGTCACTTTTTATTGAATGAATGGGAGGAAATAATATTTAAACTTATTGTGCACATAATGAATCGACCTGAATCGATATATGATATTCTTTTGGCTCCTCTAACGCTAAGTCTTATATTAGGAGGTATGGGAGTAGTATTATTTACTAATCTAATTTATTCCGCTCTTTCATTGGGGCTAGTTCTTATTTGTATATCCCTTTTCTATATTCTATTGAACGCGGATTTCGTAGCTGTTGCACAAATCCTGATCTACATAGGAGCTGTTAATATTTTGATTCTATTTGCCGTGATGTTGATTAATAATCCGAAATATCCCAATTATGCCCCTCCCTGGACCGTCGGAGATAGCATCACTTCAATAGTTTGTACGACTCTTTTTTGTTCATTAATTACTATTATCTTGAACAAAAATCTTTAGTAGAACAAAAAGGTGTTTGTGCAGAATGTGGAGCTACTCTGCAAATGACTAGTTCAGAGCGAATTGAACTTTTAATTGATAGTGGCACTTGGCGCCCTATGGCCATGAATTTATCTACGATAGATCTTTTAGAGAAAAAACATACGACGTTTGACATCAAAATGGTTCGAAAGGTCTCAATTTTATTGTACAAAGTAATTTATCACAAATATTTTTACAAAGAGTTTTTTCAAAAAAATACTAAAGCGTTGAAAACATTAGTAGCATACAACAATACTCTTGTTAATATCCTTAAGGTTGTACTAGAAAAGAAATTCATAAAATATTTGAATTTAGATGCAAAAGAAACTATTAAGATACTGCAAGACATTATTGGTACAGGTTTGAAAACAGTTCAATTTGTACTTCTTGAAATACGTAAAAGAATAAAAGATGAATTACATAGGTTTGCACTTTTCAATAAAGCATTAGAAAATCAGCAAATGTCTAGGTTGCTTTCTAAAACTTCTTCGGAAGATAGGGGGAATGACAAGTTTTCTATCATTTCTATAGAATTCGACAAAATGGCGCTTAAATTTCAAAAATTCCTAATTTTGGAATTGCTAATAAAATTAAATAAACAATTAGCCCACTTAGAAGAACAACTACTTTCACAAGATAAGTTCTTGAAAGTAGTGGCGGTAAACTTAGTCAAACTAGAACTTTATTTTCCGGAAGAAAAAAGAAAAACAAGAAAAATCAAAAAAATATTTCCTTTTTATCCTGGAAATGATCCAGAGACAGATTACTTTTTATGGCTGCGAAAACATATGGCGATCTGTTTGATGGAAAGATATCTGGTCTTTAAAAACTTTAAATATTGGTTTAAAAATCGTTGTTGTGGTTTACTCAAAGGAGAACAAGAACAATTTCTCGTTTTGGTTCTGATATTCTAGTAGAATAGTGAAAAAACAAGATCGCTACCAGTGTTATAATATCATGGATCAGATCATACAGGATGATCTAGTCTCTAGTCCAAATAGTGTGGAGTTATTTCACCAAATAGAGAATCTCTACCTTCATCACAAGAAGAATGAAAAAGATTGTGACGACAATTTCTTGTCGTATACTGAAGATACTAAGAGTATTTATTTCTATTTACTAGAGATAATGAAAGAGTTTTCTACATTAGCACTAGATAGAAAAGAAAAATTTTGTAAGAAAAAAGAGACTTATATAGAAGATACTGAAGATATTGAAGATACTAAACCGGATTCCCCGGTGAATCAATTCCAATATTTCGCATAAATTCCAATATTTCTTTGACAGATTGTTCCCCAAGATGTTTGATTTTCATTAAATCTTCTCGCCTGTAATTCGAGAGGTCCGATACTGTATTTATATTGGCCTTTTTGAGGCAGTTATATACCCTAGTAGAGAAGTTTAATTGGTCAATATACATTTTATCAAAATCTATTCTCTTCGTATCAGTCGATATATGCGAAATAGGTAAGGAAGGAGTAATATTGTCGCTTAGACTGTTTGTTCCATCGATGTTCTCTTCCTTTGCATTCAGAAAGGGAAGGAAAAAATCAATCAAATTCCGAGACGCTTCATAAAGTGCTTCTTTAGGCGCTAATCCTCCATTCGTCCATATTTCAAGAAATAGAATTTCTTGTATCTCATTTTCGCTCCAATAGGAGTGAATACTGTAATTGACATTTTGAACAGGGACAAAGGCAGCATCCTAAAGTTCAATCTAAATAGTTATGATAGAAAAAAAGAGTCATCTTATATAATGTTGTTATGATAGAAAAACCGAGTCATCTATATAAATGTTGTTATGATAGAAAAAAAGAGTCATCTATATAAATATTGTTATGATAGAAAAATACATTAATGTAGATAAATGTTGTTATGATAGAAAAAGAAATTAATGTAGATAAATGTTGTTATGATAGAAAAATAGAATCATCTTATATAATGTTGTCCTATTACGAGGGATAATTCCATTCATTTTTTCAAATTGGAGTTGCCAAAATAGTCATGATCATGCTACACTCTAGAATGACGAACCATTATCGGTTTGTTTGAACGTCTTTTGAACTTTTGGTACGCTGGTCTATATTAGGTCTTATAGAGAGGTTTTCATTCTATTTTTTGGAAGAATCAATACTAACAATGGTCAAAATATTGACTTGACTCATATTTTTGTTTCCCAGGAGGTTCGTGCTTGGATGGCGGCTCAGGATCAGCCTCATGAAAACCTTATATTCCCTGAGGAGGTTCTACCCATTGGAAACCGTGTTTAATGGAACTCTACTGATTATTCTATTCCACTTTCTCATTCAAAAAACACAAGATTCTATGATCAAATATAGAATCAATTCTATAATTTCTAACCAATTAATTTATAAAAAACGGGAGGGTTACTTATGATAACTGCTTTAGCTGCTTTTGTATTGCCGTGGATAGAGAGAGGTGTTCCGGTAATATTGTTTGGATTCTATTACGGTTTCTTAGCGACATTGCCAATTGGTCCAGCTCAGATGTATTATGTCAGGTCCATATTACTGCGGGATCAAATAGTTGACAGGAATAATAATAATAAAATAATTCCTACGGGAAAATTGATTCTTAGTGGTTCTTTTGTGGGTCAATTTATAGTCTTTTCATCGATTTATCTTTCCCCTATTTATAGAGCGTTATTTAAACCTCACGCGATGACTCTAATGTTTGTGCCAGTCTTCTTATTTCTTTTGATTAGAATACTCTTCTCCAATCTATTGTTCCCTTGGATTAACAATCCTGCAATAGAGTTTTTTCTTGGAGTAGCTCTCCAATTGCTGAATCCTGCCCTTTTCGGTAAATCTGTGTTTCCGAGATTAGTGAACATGATGTTGTTTAGGTATAGCGGCAACCTTTTATTTCTGCTAAGTACCGCAGCTGGATGGTTAACCGGCCAAGTTCTATTTGTCAAAATGACAAAAATCTTCTGTTCACGTGTCGAAGGAAATACACCTTTAAAATTAGGAAAGAAAAAGCATCTATTCGCTTTCACTTTTCAAGTTATTTTCTTTGGTTACTTTATGCTGACATGTTATGGGAGAAGTCCATCATTGGTCCTGACTAAATGGAATGACCAAAGATCCTTTATTCAGGGTCCTCTAGAAGAGATAGAACAGGACACGGAAGAATATAGCGCTACTATTTATTCGTAGAAATCAATAATGTAGTAGTAAAAAAGCATAGAGATTCATAAAATAGTTAGAAATATTACTATGAGTAAGGTTCAAGACGTAATAATATTCAATAGAATAGATTTTGTGAACAGTCTCTAGTGAAGAGCAGGGAGGAAGAAAAGCTAACTTGCTTTTCCAGCAATTGTTCTGTTTCTATTTATTACATTCAGAAGATAATTTTAGGATAAGAAAAAAAAAAAAAAATGGAATAGAAACAACTTAGGGTTATCATACATTTACTTATATTGTATTAGTTGAGTTTAACAGAATAAAATCTGTGCCAATAAGGAATCTTCGGAACCCGATTTGTTGAAAGGGATGACGGATGAAAAATTGTCCATAAATATACAAATCAGCGTATACCCTTTGATTCTATCAGATAGGGTGCTCGGAAAAGGTTGGAATAGTTAAATAGGAGGATCACTATGACTATAGCCCTTGGAAAGTCTTCCAAAGAGGAACAAACTTTATTTGATATTATGGATGACTGGCTACGCAGAGACCGTTTTGTCTTTGTGGGTTGGTCCGGTCTATTGCTTTTTCCTTGTGCTTATTTTGCGCTAGGTGGATGGTTCACGGGTACAACTTTTGTGACTTCGTGGTATACTCACGGATTGGCTAGCTCCTATTTGGAAGGTTGTAATTTTTTAACTGCTGCAGTTTCTACGCCTGCTAATAGTTTAGCACATTCTTTGCTGCTATTATGGGGTCCTGAAGCACAAGGAGATTTTACTCGTTGGTGTCAATTAGGTGGTCTATGGACTTTCGTTGCTCTTCATGGTGCTTTTGGTCTAATAGGCTTCATGTTACGCCAATTTGAACTTGCTCGATCTGTACAATTACGACCTTATAATGCAATTGCGTTCTCTGCTCCGATTGCTGTTTTTGTTTCCGTATTCTTGATCTATCCATTAGGTCAGTCTGGTTGGTTTTTTGCACCTAGTTTTGGCGTAGCAGCTATTTTCCGATTTATTTGAGAAGCCACATTGGACGGCAAAGATCCAAAAAGAACTAAGGAAGGGTGATTTGCATATTCAACCAATTCCTCTTTTTTCCTAGAATGAAAAGTGAAAAAATTTTGTATAGTTTCTTTTCGTTCACGAACGGAGAATTCCGATTCTGGACAACGATGTGCCATCGCAGCTAACACAGTATCTTCTCCTTGAGTAAAAGCATAATCGAGTCCATTCGCTCTTGCCACTAGAATTGGGATTCCAATTTCCCATTCTAGTTTGGGTGCCATACCTTCCAAATCCATTTTGATTATCTCTGTAGTACAAGTACCTATCCATATGATCACGCTGGGGTCTCTATCTTTTCTTATTCGAATACAAAGCTTTTTTAATCCTTCATAATCATTCAATTGAGCCGAGATATCTCCTTCTTCCAATTCTGCCATTGCATAGCGAGGTTCTGCGAAAATCATTACTCCAAGTGCATTTTGCAGAAAATAACCGCATGTCTTTGTACCCACAACTAAAAAGAAACTATCTTCAATCTTTTGATATAACCAAGATACACAGCTAATTGGACAAAAAGTATGATAATTACCTGTCTCACATTCGACAGTGAGAGGTTCATCAATGTTCACTGACATAAATGATTATAACTATGTTGATTAAATCGTCGTAAATCCAAGTAAATTTTCCTTATTATTTTGATCTTTCCCCTCATCAATAGGATTCAGATAAAGGTCAGAGAGTAAACTGAATAATTCCCGATCTGGAATCTCCTTTGGCACAATACCTTCTGGTTGGGACAATATTTGATCCGCTATGTCTAAATAATATTCACATACATAGTTAAGAGATGGTTCGGATCCAACCATTTCAAATAAGGTTTTCCCCTTGACTCTCGAAACTCGAATATCTTCAATAAGAGGTAACACTTCTATTACGGGCATTGGACAGGCTTCTACATATTTATTGATAAGATCTCTTTTAGATGTACGATTTCCAACCAAACCTGCTAATCGGAGTGGATGTGTACGAGCTTTTTCCCTGATAGAAGCAGTAATACGATTAGCTGCAAATAATGCATCAAATCCATTATCTGTGATAATGACACAGTAATCTGCATAGTTCAACGGAGCAGCAAAACCTCCACAAACCACGTCACCCAATACATCAAATAATATTATATCATATTCGTAAAATGCATTTAATTCTTTTAACAATTTCACAGTCTCTCCTACCACATATCCCCCGCATCCAGCTCCTGCGGGTGGCCCCCCAGCTTCCACACAATCTACCCCTCCATAACCTTTATGAATGACATCTTCGGACCAAATATCCTCATAATGATAATCTTTGGACTGCAAAGTATCTATAATTGTAGGTATCAAAAATCCTGTTAGAGTAAAAGTACTATCATGTTTGGGATCACATCCAATCTGTAACACTTTTTCACCACGTCTAGCTAGGGCAATTGAAATATTACAACTAGTGGTTGATTTACCGATTCCGCCTTTTCCATAAACTGCTATTTTCATCTTTTGATCTCCTTTTATTTCTTTTTTATCTTCCGAATTTGTTATTAGGAAGATCTCATTTTGAGTTTTACTTTGCCTTATTTATATGATTGTAGCATATTACATTGTAGATATAGATAACACACATAAAGCTAAAGGAATTTCGTAACTAATAGCTTGAGCAGCAGCTCGGAGACCACCTGAAAAAGAATATTTATTATTTGATCCATATCTTGCTATAAGCAGTCCAAGGGGAGCAATACTTGAAATGGCAATCCAAAAAAAAACGCCTATACTAAGATCAATTAAAACAATATGGCGACCAAAGGGAACTACTAAATAGCCTAAAAAAATAGGTATGACCACTACCGCTGGTCCAATACTAAATAACCAAATATCCCCCCTAGATGGAATAATATCCTCTTTTAGCAGTAGTTTGATTCCATCTGTCAAAGCTTGAATAATTCCCAAAGGACCGGCGTATTCAGGTCCAATACGTTGTTGTATATTGGGGTTTTGCATGTCTTGCATGGGGGTCAAAAACTTGAAATTTTCAAAATTTGACAATCTGGGTCGGTTCACAATGACCAAATCTACAAAACCTAGATTTCAATTTTTCAACCCTAAATTTTAGGAAATTTTTATTTTTAGCAGTTTTCTAAAAATATAAACCTTTTTTTGGTTTCTTTTGAAACAGATATTGGCAAAATTTTCTAAAAATAGAAAGTTTGGCTTCTAGGGTTGAGACTGGTTTTGATTGGCTCAAAATACTTCCTCATCAGGCTAGTATAGTCAAAATTACGAAAAGATTAGTTTTGCCCTAGTGGGTCTATTATGCTTTTTTAGAAGCTTTTTCTAGAGATCCACGGTCATCAATGGAGGTCAGTCAGTTGCTGGGAATCAAACATTCAAGCATCAAACATAAGTTGTCAATGACGAACGTGCACGAAGAATGAGGAATGGAGAAAGGAAGCTGAAAAAAGTTGAAACATGCAAAATTTTGACTACCACTGGAGACACCAAGCGCCTTGCTCAGTTTGGGTGCCCAAACCTTCATGCCTTAGAAATTTTTTCTGTTTCGGTAGCCGAGCTCAAGGGAAGCATGCCAAACGAGGAAGGATTTTGAAATTTGCAAAAAAGTGGCTAAGTCTTCCAGCCATGGGCGCCCTTGGAGAAGAAGGGCGCCCATCTTTTCAGAGGGTCAAGTGATAGAGTCAGAGGTTCACTTTCCCAGGCAACGTTGTTCAGTTTCCTGTCAGCTTCGCAGTGGGTGTCTTCGTCAGCTCATCCGATCACTTAGCCGTCGACAAACTCAGATCAAACAGGAGCCATGGCAAGAAGTATTCAAACTCTGAAGGTGAAAATGATGAAAAATATTCTAAGTCTAGTGAAAGGGCGCCCAAGTTTTTAAGATGTCAAATGAATGAATTTGCAGAAGACACCTCCAACGTGACTTCATCAGATTTGATCAAGCTTTCCAACGCAATCATCAACACATTCGTCAAAGCTGGCAGTCATTAGATATCAGAGACTGAACAGAGGAGAAAAAGTGAGTAAAACAACAGAAGTCAAAAACAATGATGAAAATCTCAAAATAAAAACTGACTCTGGAGAAGTTAGGCGCCTCTAGTAAAGAAGGGCGCCTAGGGTTTAGGGGCCTCAAATGACAGTTTTCAAAGATGCAGTTTCCAGGAGACCCCTTCTAGAATCTTCTTAGCTATCCAGTGAACCTGACAGCTAGTTGATTTGATCAGTATAACGATCGGAATCATGAATTCATAGGAAGGTCAGAAGACAAGTAAGAACTTAAAGCTCATAAAAATGGCTAACACTGGTAAAGATGGGCGCCCTTGGAGGAGATAGGCACCCAACATTTTGAAGGGTCAAATGAAGTTTTCATCAAAAGTTGCCTCCAAACAAATTTTGTCAGATTCGATCAAGCTCCACGATGAATCATTCAGCTCGTTCGTCGAATCAATCTGGAAACCGGGAGACAGAATCAAACTGGAGATGAAAATTGAGTAAAAGTTGAAAATGCTGAGAAAATGGCTATGTTTGGGTGAGATAGGTGCCTCTAGCCAAGAAGGGCGCCCAACCTCACCTGACTTAGTCAAATTTTTGAAGATGAAGAAAAACGTCTAAGTTCATTGCATAAACTCAAATTAGGGTTTTGAGGAATTAGGGTTAGAGAAGGCTGTTTCACTCAAGACAAAGCTTATTTAAAGGCACTTTTGTGTTTTATTCTTCATATTTTCTTGCAGGTGGCTTCAAGGAGAAATAGAGCAGCAACTTTAAACCTATATTTTTAAGATTCAAGAACTTGAATTTGTTGGTTTTTCATGAATTTTCAGATCAGCACATAAGAAGGCTTGTTTTTTCACGCTTTTTTCATCCAGAACATCAAATCTTTGAAGGAGGCCATTGTTTTCAATTTTCAAATCAGCACATAAGAAGGCTTGCTTTTTCACGTTTTTTTCATCCAGAACATCAAATCTCAAATCTTTGAAGGAGGCCATTGTTTTCAATTTTTAGCAAGCTGGTTTATACTAGTTCTATCTTCTAGATAATTTTTGAAGAATTTTTTCAAAGTTGCAGCAGCTGCTTTTTCTTTGCATGTCAGAGAAAACTTCAAGATTTCCAACTTCTAATCTTCTGGGTTTTTCTTAAACATTCTTCTGGACATAACCCATATCATATCACAGTTTTTTTTGAGAATTTTGAAGTGGTTACTTTTTCTGCCAGACTTCAAGGTTTTCAACATCTGATCAAATGGGTTCATCCAGAATGTGCTTCTGAACAATACCCAGGTGCCAGTTTTTTTTTTTATGTTTTTTAAGAGGAAATTAGGGTTTGTTGCTTTTTCAGTCTACACTCAAAATTTTCAAAATCGGACAATCTGGGTTTGCTTGCAACAAAATTCTGAACAAAACCCATATCTCAGAATAATTTTCAAAAAATTCATCCGTTTGATGAAGAAAATCAGCAAGCTAAAAATAGAAGGTTGTGCGAAACTTGTCTGAATATAGGCAAGATTACAGTCAATCTTCAGGTTTTTCAGCATGGATTACTCTCCCATTGAATTCAAAACCAAACAAGTGTTGTATCATAATTATCTGAACGAACAATGTCGAGAAGGGCTTTTCAGTACCATCATGGACATAAAACATCATCATCTTAGTGGAAGAACGTGCAAAGGGAGTGGTATGAGTGAAAATACAAGTGTCGGAAAAAGTTGTACAATACTCTCCCGTGGGAGAATCAAGAGAAGTGTCAGAATGCACAAAGTTGCAGAGCTGCCAAGTTATCAATTAGTGAGTCATCTTTTGGGGTAGCGATGTTTTTCAAGAATAAAACTCATAAAGAATCTGAAGATGTCAAAGATTCTCTAAGTTTGATTGCAAAAGAGGAGAAGATCTTAGAAAAGCAAAATATGGTTATAGATAGTATCAACGCTCTTGTTAGAGAGGCAGTTTCCCGCTTTTTGGTGGATATGATAGAGATTTAAAGCAACAATCTTCTAGAAGCTTTCTCCAAGCCTTCTTTCCATTCTTATCTCACACTTTCTTTCTATTCTTGTCTCAATTCTTATCCATTCTTTGAAGAAGAGGGAAATCAAAATGTAATAGTTGGCATTTTCCTTGTTTTTAGGTTTTCTTAGTTGTAGATGCTTATCTTCCCTAGGTTTAGAAATAAAGCTTGCATGCTGGCATGTATTAGTTGTAAAAGCAAGGAGATTTTAGGGGTCCCTACTCCTTTGCTTAGTTATAAATAAGAGCAGTCTTTGCTCATTTTTCGGGAACCATACTAGTGATAACAAAACACAAGTGCCTTTAGTGTCTTCTCTTCATTATTCAGTGTTGTTCGGAACCGTGCTTGTGATAATAGAATTGCTGAGCCTATGCTTTCATGTTTGTTATCGATTAGTTTTAGTTCACTTTGTGTTAAGGGCAAGTTTGCATGCCTCTTTTAGCTGCAAATCCTTGTTCAGTACATGTGTCTTGTGTCAAGTGATAATTTGGTTTGATCGCATGTTGTGTGTATTTTGCCACAACTTGCTGTCCCAAAATTGTAATCTCTTGTGCCCGAAGTTTGAGAAAATAAAGTCTTGAGCGTGCTTTTGTTGCCCCGATATAAAGTCTCAGATTTCCGTTTATTGTGTAATGCTTATATGTCTCCTTTTCAGCTTGCATTGAAATTCAACAGATGTATGTTGGGAAAAGTTTATTTAAGTATCTGTGTCAGAAAATCAATCTCGTTCATTTCTAACTCTCTTGCTCCGTGTTTACTTGAGAGGCTAGAAACGTCAATAGAGTAAGTTAGTTGTAGTTGTTAAGTTTCATTAAAGGGAAAACCTCAGCTGCAACATTTGGAGTTCTATAACCTTGTGTTCTCACAGCTGAATCAAAAAGATAGGCAAATTAGCTTTAGTTTACTTTCTTTATGCAAACTCAGCGAAAGAGGGAGCTTCCCCTCCTAATTTGAAGAGCAGTTTACTGCACATAGCTGTCTGTTTCCAAAACGCATTCTAGAGGTGCGATTTGAAACGCCAATAGAACTATAGATTCCTCTTTTGTTAATTAAGGGAGGATAGTATCTAGTGTGGGTTGTAACCATAAAAAATTAGAACATATGCTAAGACAAGTTTTGAAATTTATGGTTTGGCTAAAATTTTGACTACTAAATTAAGGAGCTTATTTTTTGTCTAACAGTAAATTACAAGTACTTAACCCTACCTAATTTCTTTTAAGGTTTCCATTTTTTTTTAATTCCAGAAAATGCAGTCTATAGAGCAAAATAATGAAAAAATTTGACTGAACTTTGAGCACTAAATTAAAGAATTTATTTTATTTTTTAATAGTAAATTACAAAGAACAAACCTTACCTAATTACTGATAAGTTTTCCAAAAATGTAAATTAAAAAAAAAAATCCAGAAATTTTGTCCAATAGAGCAAATTAATCAAAAAAAGTAAATTCTCAATAACTTTTAGAAAATGTACCTTTAAAGTTTGATTTTTTTTTTGAGAGCTAACCTAATACATACCTCAAAACCCAAAAAAATCAGATCCCAATTCACACTAGTTTGGAAGTTATGGTGGAAAAAAAAATGTTGGCTCAAATTGTAGCTTTGATACCACTTGTTATGATATTTCTTGAAAATATTCGTAAAAATTCAGAAATATAGCAGATCACTTTGAGGGCTTTACCTCAATTATTAGAAAATAAGATATGAATTGAATATTTGATAATCTAATGATTTGGGAGGAATATCTCCCCTTTATTTATAGGCTTAACTAATTATATAGGGATAGACCCCTTCATCCTAATAAAGAGTACTTAAGGTGTTAATTAAAACTAGTGTTTGTTGAGAATTAGTGTTCACATAGGTGTTAGAAATTAGAGTTTATGTGTGTTATAAATAAGTGTCATAATATTAAGTTGTTGGGAAACAACTTAATATTATTATTAGTCACATGGTTTGTTAAATAGGTTAGTATAATGGTTATACTAACTTGTTTGTAGGAAGTTAAGTTGTTAAAACAACTCATAAATATAGGGGAGTGGTTATAGGAGGCAGAACAACCTGTTGATGTTTTTAGCTTCGGGAGGTATTACCCTAGTCGGCCAAAAGTCAAGTCAGATTAATTATAAACATTTATTAAATTTGCTGGGTCGGCTCAAGTGGAGTATGACGCCTGGACTTGTATAAATAGGAGAGAGACTCTCCTCATTCAAACATCAATTCATTCATTCGTTCTTTGGTGACCAAGAAGAAGATTTGTTGCTCATGAAGGAGATTTATTTCTGCTCAGAAATTCGCACTACTTATAGTACTGGATTACATTATTGTATTTTGCCTTTTTGGCTTGATTCTCAAGTGCGATTTTCTGCACTATTCTACCTGATCTTTTATTAGTAAAGTGTTGTTGGGTTTTTCCACCTTGAGTAGAAGGGTTTTCCCAGGATAAAATCTCTGTGTTCACTGTTCACTGTTCTGTGTTTACTTTTCTGCTTATTGTTCATATCCGATCCAAAATTAACACAACCTTCCTATAATATAGGTTATGAATAACCTATAAATGTGTATGTAATTCGTATTATGAAGTGAGAGTTGAATTAAAATATGATATTTTTGTGTGCACTTTGAAATTCAATATGGTATCAGAGCGGGTTTGATGAAATGGGTTGGTGAGATCATTCTCCCACCTTATGAGGTGGAAATCCCTATGATTTGGGAAAGTGGATTGTTTTTATTTATTTTGTTAGCGTAGAGTAGAAAATAGAAGTTTTTGTGGCAGAAAATATAGTCGTACCAGCTTGTATCCTCTTGTTTTTGGAGGAGATATTGCTTGGAAAGTGAGCTCCTCATGCACATCTTTGGCTTCAAAAGGCCATGGGATTCCACAACTCAAACCAAACTAACAGGTGGAATGCAATTGTTATTTTTTGATCAAATCAATCAGATTATAATCAGGATGATGAACTATGATTGTGAAGTAGATGTCAAACTATATCTTATTTTCTGTATTGTGAAATCTAAGTCTAAATTTCTTTCTTTTATTGTTAATGCTCAATTGTAGAACATTTATTAATTTCGATGTTTTTCTTTGAGGCTTTGAACACCTTTAAATATAGAGAGGGGGAATCACGTCCTAGGTTAAGAGAGACATGTCTCATGAGCGGACGTGTCTTCCATGAAGTGGAGACACGTCCCCTCATGGGACGTGTCTTAGTTAGTGCCTCTTAACATAAAGACAACCAAACTTTAATCGATTAGCAAAGGAGATTCATATTAAATGATATCAATCTGGAAATCGATCTGCTTTAAATATATAATTTATATTCTCAAAAATATAGATCAAAGCCATGCTTGGATGAAGCAATCTGATATAAATGATGATGATGAATAAATTCAATCATCATTTATATCTGACCGACGCTATCAGGTTTCAACACTCGCTCTTAGCTAGGGAAGATAACTTCAACCAAGTATAAAGTGATATCACCTTACTTGTGATATCAGAAGATATGGAATGCTTCTAAAAGTGTCCAAGTCACATGACATTCTTCATAACACATCTTCATTATGGTATGTGCACTGACATCAAGTCACATGATGTCCACCATAATAATTCATGGCATATCCATGGATACATTTATCCACCATGATTATCTCATAAGGATCATAATGATCTTCAACTGATATCAAGTCTCATGATATCCATCAAAAATGTCCATGAGATACTATCATGACATATCCACAGATATCAAGGCACATGATATCTATCATGATAGTTCAACTAATCATTGTAGAGTCGTCACTTTACAATGTTAAATACAAGTGTTCATTATTAGAAAGATCATCATCTTTCAATAATGTACACAGGGGGAGAGAGGGCCCATAAAGTCATGGAGTCACACACATGACAAAAGAGTTTACACATTAAACATCTTTTAAATATATTAGTACGAAATAAACAATTTGAATCTCAATCTCTATAACAAATTACATTTCAACCATACCAAGTTTCTTCCTGAAGTGTTCAACTTTAATTCTGGAGAGAGGCTTGGTGAGAATGTTTGCTGTTTGATCATTTGTACTAATATACTCCAACTGGATCACATTCCTTTCTAGCATGTCTCTCACATAGTGGTAAGGAATCTCTATATGCTTAGATCTATCATGAAATACTGGATTTACCGAGAGCTTAATGCAACTCTGATTATCACAGTGAATAATAGTAGGATTCAGGGGCTCACCAAATAATCCCACAAGTAATTTCCGGAGCCATACTGCTTCTCTTGCCCTCATAGAGGCTGCAATATATTCAGCTTCTGTTGAGCTTTGAGCCACTGAAGATTGTTTCCTGTTGATCCAGGAGATCATAGCCGATCCTAAACTGAAGCAACATCCTGATGTGCTTTTCCGATCGGTTACACTTCCAGCCCAATCTGAATCAGAGTATCCATGTAAATCTAGTTGGACATTTCTGTATTTAAGACCATATCCAATAGTACCTTGAAGGTATCTCAATATGGCTTCACAACAACAAGGTGAATTTCCTTTGGCTCACACATGAACTGGCTTAGGGCATTCACTGCATAGCAAATATTTTGTCTGGTGTTAACCAAGTACATTAATGATCCAATTATCTGTCTATAGAGAGTAGGATCTGCAAATTTAGATTCTGCTGCTGCTTCTTTCAATTTGTGTAAGTTGGTTTCCATAGGTGTAGACATGGGTCTATAGTCCAACATCCCAAATGTCTTCAAAATATCAATAGTATACTTTCCTTGATATAGGATGATGCCATTTGATTTCTACCAGACTTCTAACCCCAAGAAGTAATGTAAAATGCCCAAGTCTTTCATGTCAAATTATGAAGTCAGGTGCTTTTTACCTTGAGCAATAAGGTGATCTTCTCCTGTTATCAGTAGGTCATCAACATATAAAATTATTATTAGCATATCACCTTTAATTACCTTAAAATAGAGATTTGGATCTGCATCATTCTTGGAAAATCCTAGTCCCAAGAGATAGCTGTCAATTCTTTCATACCAGGCCCTGGAAGCCTGTTTAAGTCCATATAGAGCTTTCTTCAATCTGCATACATGTGAGTCAGTTTTATGTATCACAACACCTTCAGGTTGCTCTACATAGACTTCTTCTTCAATGGTCCCATTCAGGAAGGCAGTTTTCACATCCATTTGATGGATCTTCCAGCCTTTAGCTGTTGCAATAGCTAATACTGCTCTCGCAGAGGTGTATCGAGCAACAGGTGCAAATAACTCTTCATAATCAATACTTTCTTTTTGTGAGAAACCTCTGGCCACAAAACGTGCCTTGTGTTTTTCTATACTGCCATCAACAACATGTTTGATTTTGAAGAGCCATTTGGAAGAGACAACAAATTTCTCTTTTGGCCTAGGTACTATATCCCATACATCATTTTTCAAAATGGACTGATACTCTTCTGTCATTGCATCTTTCCACACTTGATGTTTGAAAGCTTCCGCAACACTAGTAGGTTATGAACTAATGATTTCATTCATTAAGGCAACATAGCTTGAGAATCTTTTGGGTCTCTTACTTTCTCTAAAAGTTCCTTTGGGTGCTGTATGATTCTCAACTTCTTTAATCATCTTCCTAGCCCAAAGTGGTCTCTTCTTGTTGTTGTCATTTGGATTCTCTTCTGGAGCAGTTTGGTTTTCACTAATGATTTCTTCAGGATACTCCCTCTGAATCTCAGGAGCAGGCTCCTCTTCTAAGACTTTAGGAGAATCTTGAATTTCTATCTCACTTGAACTCTTTGCCCTTTTGAAGGCAATGTCTTCCTCAAATATGACATCTCTACTTAGTTCAATTTGTTTATGCCCAGATATGTATATTTTGTAGGCTTTTGAGGTTTCACTATATCCCACAAATACCCCTTTCTTTCCAGAAGGTTCTAGTTTGGATCTCTTTTCTTTAGGTACATGAATGTAGATAGGGCAACCAAAGATCCTTAAGTGACTTATGTCAGGTTTTATACCAGTAAATGCTTCTTCAGGAGTCTTGTTATCTAGATGTGAGTGGGGACATCTATTTTGGATGTAGACAGCTGTCCTAGAGGTTTCTGCCCAAAATGAGGTTTCAATGTTTTGGTCAAACAACATTGCTCTAGCAGCTTCTACAATAGTTCTATTTTTCCTCTCAGCAACACCATTTTGTTGAGGGTTGTAGGCTACAGTAAACTCCCTCTTAATCCCAGCATTTACACAAAATTCCTTAAAGATTTATGAGGTGTATTCCTTCCCATTATCTGTTCTTAGGATTTTGATTTTCTTCCCGAAGAAGTTTTTTGTAAGTGCTTTGAACTCCTTAAACCTTTTAAGGATTTCTATTGACTCTTTACACTTCAGAAAATATATCCAGGTCTTCCTAGAGAAGTCATCTACAAATATTACATAATATAAGAATCCCACCATGGAGGGTACATACATGGGTCCACATAAGTCGGAGTGTACTAATTCTAATACATTTTTGGTTTTACTCAAAATCCCTTTGTATTCTTTCCTAGGGCACACTCTCTGCATGCTCCTTCATGAATTTGTTTTAATTTAGGCAATCTTGTTACTATTTTTTCTACACAAGGTAGGGCACGGAAATGAAGATGTCCTAATCTTCGATGCCAAATTTCATTTGAATCAGAGGTCTCAAGAATAAAAGCTTGTTTAGAATCCGTGCACAATTTGTAGAGATATCCTTGTCTTACACCTATAGTTTGTGCTTTCTTTATAGTGGAGTTCTTTGTCCATGCCAAAACTTTTCCATCCATAAAGGTAACCCTATATCCATTATCTTCAAGAGCATAAATGGATATTAGGTTCCTTTTTATTCTTGGCACAAACAATACTCCAGTGAGTTGTAGAGAGAGGCCAAACTTCAAATTTATGGTGCAAGTTCCAACCCCTCTTACTAGATGTGCAAAATCATTCCCAATAGTCACTTCTTCGTCAAATTCTTCTTTCATAGTATCTAGGTGTTCTTTGAACCCTGTGATGTGCCTAGATGAACTACTATCAATTACCCAGTTGTTGACTTGGTTTGATACTTGACTTGATAGTGCTGAGTAGAATACAAATTTCTCTCAGAGTCATAGTCTGTATTTGTTTTTCCAACTTTAGCAAAGGATGCTTGTTGTTTTGTTCTATCAGGGCACTTCATTGCATAGTGTCCATATTGATCACATCTGAAACATTGTATTTGAGAGATGTCTTTCCTCTTCTTGAATGATCCTTTTCCATAAGAATTCCTCTTTCTCTTGAATGATCCTTTTCCTCTTTCTCTTGAATGATCCTTTTCCATAAGAATTCTTCTTACCTTTCTTATGAGAAGCTGTGTTGAGCACATGAATATCCTCATCTATGGGTTTCTGAATGTTTCCTTTTGTTATCAGTCTTGTTTCTTCTTGTAAGCAATCTGTTCTTAGCCTATCAAATTTAGGTAGTTTAGATCTCACATATATTCCTTGAACAAATGACTCCCATGAGTTTGGTAGGCCTCCTAGAGCTATTAGTGTTAACTCCTTGCTATCAATTTGATATCCGACTGTTGACAATTGATTTCTTAGTTCATTCATTCTCATGAAATATGCACTAATAGACTCTCCCTTGTTTATCTGAACATGATTCAGTTGCCTTTTTAGAGCAAGGGTCCTACTGGTGTTGTTTATTTCAAAGGTGCTCTCAAGGGGTTTAAACATTTGATATGCAGTCTCATGTTTAGATAGAATAGGTACTATGTGATCCCTAACTGCATCCACTATAATTTTCATGGTTTTCTCATCGTTCTCAATCCATTTAGTTTTCTCCTGATCAGTTTTTGGTTCTATTTTGTTTTCTTTCACAAATGAGTCTAACTTGTTTTCTTTCAGAATCATCATGATTCTGAATTTCCATGAAGTAAAGTTGTTCGCACCTTCAAGACGATCCTCGAATCTGATCACACTTGACATTATGAAGAATGTTATGTGTTTGTGATTTAAAGAGAAAATATGATTTAATAATCTGATATTGGATTTAATCGGATCTTTTCTCAACGTGGCTCTGATACCATGTTATTTTTTGATCAAATCAATCAGATTATAATCAGGATGATGAACTATGATTGTGAAGTAGATGTCAAACTATATCTTATTTTCTGTATTGTGAAATCTAAGTCTAAATTTCTTTTTTTTATTGTTAATGCTCAATTGCAGAACATTTATTAATTTCGATGTTTTACTTTGAGGCTTTGAACTCCTTTAAATATAGAGAGGGGGAGCACGTCCTAGGTTAAGAGAGACACGTCTTTAGGAAGACGCGCCTCATGAGAGACACGTCTTTAGGAAGACGCACCTCATGAGAGACACGTCTCATGAGCGGACGTGTCTCTATGAAGTGGAGACACTTCCTCTCATGGGACGTGTCTTAGTTAGTGCCTCTTAACATAAAGACAACCGAACTTTAATCGATTAGCAAAGGAGATTCATATTAAATGATATCAATCTGGAAATCGATCTGCTTTAAATATATAATTTATATTCTCAAAAATATAGATCAAAGCCATGCTTGGATGAAGCGATCTGATATAAATGATGATGATGAATAAATTCAATCATCATTTATATCTGACCGACGCTATCAGGTTTCAACAACAATAATCGTGCATATGCCGTTTAGTTAGTTTGATTGAAATAGAAAATGGAGGGCATGGAAATCCACCAGAGGGCAAGGTTGGTGAAGGAAGGAGTAGAAGGATCCTTGGAAAGGTAGTTATCGAGCTTGTCCTTGAGTGATTCAGCAAGAGAAACAGTAGCAACAAAGCAGGAGGATGATTCATCAGAAGAAAACGATGAGTGTGCTGATATTGTTGGGGAATTATTTGTCCCTTGTCCAATGTGTTATTTAAAAGATCATTAGGAGGGCGACAAGGAAGATGAGAGCATTCAAAGGTGGAAGAAGCAATTGCTTGGCTTTGTTGACGTTGAGTTGAATGATGATAAAATAGAACTCGAAGTTACAATGCTTTCTCTAGGAATAGTGTCTAAAGGCCATCCAAAAATAACTTTGCAACTACCTCTTGATAAAAATTCCAATGATATATGCTTCACCTTCAAGGAAGGCTCCAACTACCATTTGAATTTTACATTCATGGTTCGTCACAACATAGTTTGTGGTTTATCATATACAAATACTGTTTGGAGAGGTGGAATTCGAGTAGATCAAACACAAGGCATGTTAGGAACGTTTAGTTCACGACGAGAGCCTTATATAAATATTACAGAGGAAGACACAACTCCAAAAGGAATTCTTGCGTTTGGGACACTGGACTTGATCTATGCCATAAATTTTAGCACAAATGCGGCACATCAATCAAACTTGTGCATGCAAGGCGAAACACAATTGGAGTCATTGCGGTCTCTCTTTTGCTAGGACAAGCTCTATCTCACGCCTTCTCATAGATCCTCGATTATCAGAATGTGGAGACCAAAGCGGAATCAAATGTTGAGGCAAGTGGTCCGTTTTATTTTAAGGAACTCGATTTGACAGTGACAATTTGGGCATCAATATTCTCTAGGTCATTCATTGAGGTAGATAGTGTAATAGAGCTTGATCGTGTCCTTGAATGTGATGGGTCACCTGAAACGATCCAATGGTTCCAGTAGCTCTTTTTCTTGCTGCAGTTCTGTCCACCAAGATCTGTATCCCCACAACAAATTGAGGTTTTGCGCTAAATTCAAGTCCCGTAAACATGAAAGAGAAAGTACTTATAATTATTTTTGCTTCAATAGGAAGTGGGTGAGTTTATGTAGTTGATATTTTCACCATCGAGTCTCATTTGAACTAGAAATTTTGTTTTATTTGTTTAGTTTTTAAATTGTAGTTTATAGTGGTAGGTGTTTAATGTAGGGTTAATATTTTTATTAGTTCTCATAAAGATATTTTGTCATAGTTCAAAAGTGTCAAAAAAAGCTATAAAAGTAAAATTGCCTCGTTTGCAATGAACTCATTATCTCTTGTACGCAGCGTTCATATTGAGGGGGTTTTTTTGTAATTGAGCTTCAAAGAAAAATTTGCTAAGAAGTAGCAAACCAAATCGGAGGACGAAAGCACTAGAGGCTGGAGGACATTCAACAACCTCTCGTGAGTCACTAGCAACTGGGTTGCAAACTTGTTTTAGTGACAAAACAACTTGTGCCAAAAACGACTAAAGCCAAGATCGGTTTCCAGGTGGTAGCGACAACTGTCTCATATCATTTGTGATCAGAGTGGCAATGATCTATAGTGGTGGTTGCATACGCGACAATGAGGGCTTGGTGTTCAAGCTTTTTTATGTTGTGGTTGGATGTGTTTGTCTTCGATCACAATTGTTGATTGTTTGTGAATGGATGTGTTTGTCCCTATTCACAAGAGGGTGTAAGTGATTGGAAGTGTTTGTCCCCAGTCACATAAGTTTGTGATTATGATTAGATGTGTGTGTCCCCAATCGTAATTGTTGTGAGCAAATGTGTGTGTCCTTGTGCATAACCTTGATGTTGGATAGATGTGTTTGTCCCTATCCAAACTTGATGTAAGGCCTTGGATAGAAGTGTTAGTCCCTATCCTTGGTTCCATGGGTAGATGTGTTTGTCCCTACTCATACCTTATGATGAACTATTGTGTGTGGTCATCAAGTATTGTGATGTACATTTACCCCATGTTCACACTAAGGGGGGGTGTTGGGAATTAGTGTCCATATAGGTGTTAGAAATTAGAGTTTACGTGTGTTATAAATAAGTGTCATAATATTAAGTTGTTGGGAAACAACTTAATATTATTATTAGTCACATGGTTTGTTAAATAGGTTAGTATAATGGTTATACAAACTTGTTTGTAGGGAGTTAAGTTGTTTAAACAACTCACAAATATAGGGGAGTGGTTATAGGAGGTAGAACAACCTTCCTATAACATAGGTTATGAAAAACCTATAAATGTGTATGTAATTCGTATTATGAAGTGAGAGAGTTGAATTATAATATGATATTTTTGTGTGCACTTTGAAATTCAATTTTGTTAAGGTTAAGCATGCCAAGTGCTTAACTTATTATACTTAGGAATATGTATTATATTCGTAGGAATATATGATATTAGGGTCATACATTGGATATAATATTAAGGACCTAACACTATAGATGACCCGACAAGTCATCTATCTTTGGAAGAGGATATTGACTCTTGTTTGTAATCTTGTACAAGCCTTTTTAATCAATACCCAATTAGATTCTTGTGGATATATGATTGGGTGGATGATAACTTGATCCAAAAATTCTTGGAGTTGCTACTTCACTTCATTTGCCTCCAAAATAGATTGCCTATAAAAGTCTATTCTAAAGTAGTGAATCTAGTAGCAATTGAACTTATTGCTCTACCTCTCTCATGTGATATACCTTTGGATTCTTGGAAATTTCTATGAAGTATGTTGGGTGAAAATAATATAATCAACTTTTCAATAGATTAGGCTATCCAGATTTCAGCCACAACTATGTGAGATATAATCTCTCCTCTCAGAAAGGAGAGGTGCCCTTCTTACTACTAACATAAGCTATAGTAAAACTAATAAAGTACTTACAAAATGTACACTACACTTACGAAATTGGGGGGTATGTTACATTCATGCTTCTCTCTTTTTTCAGAGAAGATGTTTACAATGCTTCACGATTTGAAAGTTCTAGATCTAATAACTGAAACGTGACAAAAAGCAGTAATGCCAATATCTCTATGTTGTCAAAGCAAAGCATAGAGATACCAGATGTGATTTATAATAACAAAGTAAAAGAAAAGGGAAAGCTCACGAAGGCACAAAGTCGTTCCGTAGCCTTTTCAATGCTGGATCTGTAGAAGACGTATCGTTTGTTGCATTAGAAGCACAAAGTCTTCTTAGATGCAGCAATTCCTCGAACAACAAGAACGATTACAAGCACAAAGTCTTGTAGATCTTTCAACCAAAACATCCACACATAAAAGTAAATTCAAACAATAGATGCAACACAAAGTTTACATGAACTATTTGAAGGCCTCCAAATATTTTTCGCTAATCACCACCAATCTTACTCAAATCCAAAGAGAATTGATTCCAACACAAAGTCTGGAATGCAACTTCCTTCTTTATTGATTAAATTCAGCTTCGCAATATTGAACACAAAGTTTCAATGCTTGTTTCAAAGGGGCAGCACTTCGTTGCAAAATATCAAAAGGTAAATATTACAATAGAAATCCCTCATATATATAGAAAAAGGAGATGAGTTAATCTAGGTAATTAGGTGAACAAAAATAGGAAACCCTAATTTAACTATGTGTAATTTTTCTTTGAGAAGTTACATCTCATATTTTTAGTGTAATTATACTTTACAAAAAGACATTTAAGATGTCAAAAACTATTTACAAAATGCATATGGGAATGCATCAAAACATTCAACGCTGGGAGATTAGGGGTCTTCATGGTTCCTTGCTTGGGCGTAGAAGTCTTCATATTTCTTCCTGGTCTCCTGCATGAATTTATCATCCAGACCAATGGTATAATCCACAATGGTGTGAATCCTCGTGATTGATCTCTTGGCGGATGAAAGAACCTTTTTGCACCTGTCAAGATGCGTATTAAGGTTATCAAGGGTGAGCCTGATATCACAAAGATTGTCTATGGAGGCATCTGAAAAGTCTGCACTCTCTACTTGATCCATGATGGCTTCTTTGAAGGTCTGTGATAGTTCTGCGGCCGGAAGGAAGATACGGTCTTCTTCGAGAAGCTTGCTTGGCAACTCTTTAACTCTTTTTTCAAGAATAATCTGATGTTCTTCCACATCTTCTTGAACTTGGTGGAGATCTTTTGTAAGAGATTTGATCATCTGAATACGATGCCTCAATGATTCCCTTACCTCAACATATTTTTCCTTGTCGGGAATAACCTCGGCTTCCACCAGTTTACTGAGCTTTACCTATTTCATTTGCGACCAAAATGACAGGCATCTTTCCATTTCTTTGAGCTCTTGGGAGAGGACCACTTTTTCTTTATCCAACTCCAATTTGAGCTGAGCTACCTGGGTAGCCTTCTCATTAGTGGCAATTATAATTTGAGAACCGTGTTCTACAACTTTGTTGATGAAGTCATACAACGCTTTACCTTTGGAGAGAAATTTATCAGCCTTCCTAATGGTTGGGTCCTCAGTACTTACCATTGCCAATGGTTGCGCATTACTTGTAGATCTTGCAAGCTTTTTAACAATAGCGGCATAATGCTCTGCCCTTTGTTTGTATAAGTCATGGGCTTGCTCCATTTTGTCCAGTCTACCTGCCAATATATTCAGAGTTACTTGCGCATCTACCTTGGCGCTTTCATTAGTAACCTTGCCAAGGTGGACTCTAGTTACTGTATAATCCTCCATATTAACATCTCCTTCCTCTTGAGGTGGAATGCCAATCTCCGCATATTTCTGACCTGCTTTGTCAACTTGAAGTTGTGAATACACTTTCACCTTCTTCTTCCCCTTGGCCTTTGGAGGGGCTATCTCTTCAAGATTGAGCTCTTCTGGAGAAATCATTTGCTTCTTTCGCTTCGATACTTGGGATACCAACCACGGGGGAAGAGAGGAGGCAAATGATTCCTGGTTGACTGCCAATTCTTTTGTTACCGCCACTTCTGAAGGAAGGATGGGTATGGAAACAATTGGCGAAGTATCTGTCATTACTGTTCCAGGAACGTGCACATTGACTTGATTCTGCAGAGAATCACTCATAAATCTATTAAACTCAGCTGCTGACTTGAGATCATATGATGGCAATGATAAGCTAGGAATGGATGATGGAGAACTTGATGGAACATCAACCGCTTGAACACTTGTTACCTAAGGAGTATCTAGTGTGGTTGACGCTATAGGGAGTGGTGCTGTGTCCACTGTGCGTATGCCAGATGTAGGAATAGGCAACATGGAAGGTGGTGGTAGAGGAGTGTTTGGAATAGGGAATGTGCGAGGAACACTTGAAATTACAAGTGATGATGATTGGGGAAAATCTTCAACTACATGCTCGGGTGGGGACATAGCTTGTTCTTCATCGGGCCCGAGTTCCTGTTGATCATTCTCTTGATCCTCTTTCTCTTCCTCACCTTCTTGATCACTTCCAGACTCATGTTCATCTTTAGAATGTTCTTCCTCATCGGAGTTTGTTTCTTCTGAATTTTCATCTTCAGTAGATTGATCACTTGTACTTTCTTCTTCATCAAAATCTATCTCTTCAGAAAAAGACTTCTTTCCTTTCGAGCGGGATGGTTTAGATTCCGTAATTCCTTCCTCACGGATGGCTCGAGCATCCTTCTTGCCAATAGTGAATTTGATCCTAGGACCCTTTTTGGAGGAAGTGGGAATAACCGCATATTTATCTTTGATGTGGGGTTCTTGTTGTAGATTGACCTGTGCTCCAGACTCTTCTCCTTCAGACTCTGTTCTGAAAGTTTTCATCTGAAAACCATGCCTATGTAACCATCAGCAGTGTTAGCCAAAATTGGGGCCAACCTTTCTCTGATGGAAACGCTCTCCTTTTTCGACCATTGAATCACAGGCAAGGGTTTCTTGAAGATCTGTTGTTCATCATAAGCAGCATTTAGGATGTCACCCGGATTTGTGAAATCTTCTGGTAAATCAGCAACACCAAGATCCCCGATCTGTTGAACAGTCAACCTGCACCAATCCATCTTACGAACAACCTCTTCGTCTCTACAATCGACCCAAGTGTCTTCAAAGTGATATCCATGTTTGTGCCCCTTTTTCAGCTTCTTTCTGACATCTCGGTAATCAAAATCAAGTCTATATTTGTAGTTCCTGATTGTCATGATCTGCATCTCAGCATAGACTGATTTTGCCTTTTGCACACTCTTGATGGTTTATCTACCGATTGTCATTGGGAACTAAAACCGGGTTTATGAATCCTTCGACGTTCTTTGTGAATTGAAATCAACTGTCTGCATAGCTCCATCAAAATCCACTTGTCTGAAGGATATCTGGGCAACATGTAAGGGCAATCTGTATAGCATCCTACCCTTATGTAAGTAAAAGTTGGGAATTGAAGATATATGCATCCGACCTTACTCACCACTTTGTAAGCCTCATCAGATACTCTCTTTTTCTCGAGAGTTGGGTCAAAACTGAAAAGCAAAGGCGTGAAGAAAGCGTCGGTGAGTCTCCTGAAATGATGATGGATTTTCTTCAATTCCAGCTGGTAGAAGTAATCGTACACTGGTGTAGAATGTCGGTTCCCTTTTGTAGATAAGCCTGGGAACCATCTCATCACGGATGCAACGTACACCAAGTATGAAGTCATGTAGAACTTCAAGGTGGTTGGCACATTAATCAACTGCTCATGAATTGCATCACTGATCTGTTTGCCCCAGTCAATGTGAGCTTTCTGCCTTCTTATTATTCAAATGTATTCATACATCCAATTATGAAAATGGGAAGTTTCTAGTAGCCCTTTCACTTTGCTCAAAAGTATGATCATATCTCTGATATTTTCCTTGAAGTTAGCTCGAGGAAGTCCTTTCGGCCATCTGGAAATAGTATGTCGAGGTTCCTTCAACCATTGACTGTTTATCAGGTACTTGGCCTTGTTCGGGTCTGAGTCATAGACCTCTTGCGCCGATTGTACCGAAATGTCAACATACTTCTCCATTTGCGGGACTTTGAAAATTATATCAAAGAAGATTGGATCTCGTCTCAACAACTCATGTCCGAAAGAATTAATGACACTTCTGCTCTCCTGGATATAATGAGATGCAACTTGGAGAACGAACTCTGTGTGATGTGCAGCAGTTGGAAATATAGAGACAAGATGAAGATTACTATGCACGATAGCTCTCAGAGAGTCTTCGAGAGGCTTTTGTTCGGTTCTTTTCACGAAGTCAAGAAGGTCTTGATGGCCAACCTCCGTATCTTTGATCTCATCAACTTTCAAAACCACTACCGTTGGCGGGTAAACACCTTGGTACTTGTATTTCATCTTGCCTTCAGCTTTTGAAGACGAAGGAGGCTTCTTAGCTGTCATCTGAGATTACTTCAGCTCTATTTAGGAAAGGATCCTTTGACGAGATCAATCACTGCTCTGCAAATAAGAGTCAACAACTTGTTAGCTAAAAAGGAGCATTGGGATGTGCAAAGTGAGGAGAGATTTTGAGCAAGCATGATGTAATTGATGAGGCATGCAAAATGATGCTAGGAACGGTAGAGAAGTGGTTCAGAGCGAAACTAGATAGCTTTGAAGTGATTTTGGTTTAGTGCAGGAAAAAGTGCAAGGGCGCTGAAAAAGTGCACCCTTGCACTTTTACTTAGTCATTTTTTGTGTATTCAGGGAAAAGTGCCAGGGCGCTGATTTGCACTTGGAGGAATTGTTTTTGGTGCAATGGCGTTGAAAAAGTGCGCCATTGCACTTGGACTTAGTAAATTTTTGTATGGAAGTGCATGGGCACGTTTTTTCTGTGTTTCAGCATTTGAGCAAAAATGAAAACGATGAAATGGCGCTAATCTTTGGAAATCTTGGTATTATGAGGGCATCAATTTTTCATATCTCAACATTTTTCTTCAAAAGCCATAGACAAATTTGAGAGATGCGAATGGGAAAGGAAGAGAATGCGAATGAGAAAAAACGAATGTGAAAAGAATGAAGAAAAACGTGTTTCTGGAAAGGAGAAACAAACGTGAAGAGGAAATACGAATAACAAATATGAAAAGTTTGGAGAGAAGAGGAAAAACGTTTTGAGAGAAAGCACGCATCTTTGGACAAGAAAGCACGTTTTGTTCTAATCTTTAAATCTGAGAAAAACGTCATTGAAGAAGAAACGCGATTTGGAGAAAAACGCGATTCAAACAATAAAAACCCCAAAAGCTTGACATAAACAAGAAAGGAAGACGTGATCTTAAAGAGAGATTATGAAACAAAGAACAAAACGCACCTGGGAGATTGTTGAGAAACAAATCAAAACTGAAAGAAGGCCCTCTCTCAAAAACGTGTTTTGCAGCTAAGAGCTTGGTCGACCAACAAGAGGAGAGGTGGAGAACAAATTAAAAGTGAAATGAAATAAACCAAAATCACTTTTAAGTGATCAGTGAGTAAAAGAATGGCGAACTCAAGTTGTGCATTCAATCAAGGCACAAAAGGTGGAGTGAAAAAATAAAAAGAAATGTAAATGCTTGACAAAAAGACGCCAAGTTATCAAAAATTAAGTCGAAGTCATTTTAGGTGTAAGGGCGCACTTTTTCAGCGCCCTTGCACCTAAGTCAAAGTCTTCTTAGATGCAACATTGAAAAGGCTATGGAACGACTTTGTGCCTTCGTGAGCTTTCCCTTTTCTTTTACTTTGTTATTATAAATCACATCTGGTATCTCTACGCTTTGCTTTGACAACATAGAGATATTGGCATTACTGCTTTTTGTCACGTTTTAGTTATTAGATCTAGAACTTTCAAATCGTGAAGCATTGTAAACATCTTCTCTGAAAAAGGAGAGAAGCATGAATGTAACACCCCCCCCCATTTCGTAAGTGTAGTGTACATTTTGGAAGTACTTTATTAGTTTTACTATAGCTTCTTTTAGCAGTAAGAAGGGCGCCACCCCTTTCTGAGAGGAGAGATTATATCTCACATAGCTGTGGCTGAAATCTAGATAGCGTAATCTATTGAAAAGTTGATTACATTATTTTCACCCAACAAAGTACTGCAACAAATTTTCCTTTTGCCTTTGTTCATTGTTAGTAAACATATTGGGAGGAGATTTAATTGGAATGGGTCTTCTTTCTTATGTCTCAAAAGAAACAACTCAAATTTTCCACATATAGTGATGAGTCTTTTCGCTTGGTTGGGAGTTGCCAAAGGGTGTTTGGACTTTGTTACCTTCTGCAATAAGCTGGACCAGTTTTTAACCCAACTTTTTGCAAATCTCACAATTTTAGGTTCACTGACATTTTGTCAAACAGTTGACTTACAACTGGTTCTGTCAAGTCCTTATTGGCAATTTGTTTGATAAAATAGTTTATACTCTTCATAAAATTCTTGGAACAATATTTCATGAAGCATTCATTCATTAGAGGTGTTGAGACACTACATCAAACAGTTGTTCTTTGTTGTTTGGATGATTGGGCATAAGAAATACAATATTTAATGAACTGTTTGGAATCAGCAAGTACAGAATTATATTGGCAATAATTTTTCTAACCTCTTTGGAGAGCTGATAATGCTAGGAATGGACTGTCACAGCCTGCAGTTCCTTTCCACACTTTAGACACCAACCAAACTCAGTGCCTTCCTCTTCCAATCTGCCTGTAGATGTTCCACAGTCTGAGCCAGCTGTGTAAATGGTTTCCAAGACCTCACAAACTTTCAAAATCCTCAACAGCTGTATATTATTTCTCACGTCCTTCTGTTGGGATACATCGGCCTATATATAAGTCTCCAAATATCTTGAACCTGCCCCCAAACATAGGTGTTTGATTGCCTATAGTTGGGCGAATTACCAAGAAAACCCACACACCTCACTCCAAAGGACAGCGATCAGTGTGTATAGATTAAAGCTCACGACCTTCCTTATGAAATTCACGCCCAGCTGGAAGATGGCAGCCAACAATCAGAAATAAGTTTGCCAATATCATCAAATATCCAATTGCCCAACAATAAATGTTATTGCTAATGCTATAGCGTCCCAACCTTTAAGATAATTTGTCTTGCTTGCAAGACTTACAAATCATGCAATTGCAATCAACCTACATGAAACATGTGTGATTCCACCTACAATCAACTAGGGTAGATATTTCACTACTGAAATCGATACCCTTAGGGATTTCATCCTAGGGTTTGATCAAGCTCAAAGCTCAAACTCCACGATAGAGAACATAAACAAGTATATGCAAATGAGCTTTAAAATGTCCTTTTATATTTTCCCATAGAACTCACCTGAAGTTACTTTTTAATTTCTTACTCAAATTATAACATTTAATGCACTTTTAATAAAGTGACTTTATAATATTTCTCTTTTAAAACATTTAAGTCACTTTCTTGAATTAATTAAAATAAAGTTATCTGGAAATTATTGAATTGGACAATTTTATTTAATTAATTAATTTATTCCCTAATATAGCCCGAAATTAGCCTATGGGAATAAATAGGCTAAATGGGTCATTTCCGGCTACTCCACGGAAGGGGACATTACACCTTTGCATGTTTTGATGACAAAATTCTCTCCATCTTTGACCAAGTGGTATTTGTTTGCTCTCTTTATGGAGATCGTATTCTTCTGATATATGTGTGGGCTGCCAGGCTTTCTAGCACAAGCATCAAGGGAATTTCATCTACAATAGATGACAAAGTCTACAGGAGGAACTAATAGCAACACTCTCTTTTGATTTTGTGTTTTGTTAGTATTTTCTTATTTTGGTGACAAATATGGGTATAAAATAATAAAACTATGAAAATATTTTCAGAGGAGCTGCATAGCTAGGAGTCTTCTAGATCTAGCAATATCCAAACAGATATGCACTCATATTAGTCTGTTTCTATTGAGGAAAGATAATTATCTCTAATCTTCAGGAAACTCTACATTTTACCTCTTAAATTCTGAATCTCCCAAATTTCAACCATTTAAAGGTTGGATGTATGAAACATATTCCTCTTTCTGACTAACTTTTGTTATTACCTCTGACAGGTTTGACTGCCTTTCTATTCTGCCTTCCTCTTTTGGGACTCAGGATGCTGCTAAGCTGTTGGGCTTATGTCCTTCTGTTCAGAAGGCCGTGAAGGTAATTGTCTACTTGAAATGCTGGTAACTATGTTTTTGATGTTGCTAACACTCTTGTTGGATTTTTATACATCTTCATGGTATTCCTGAACTGGTTGGTATGCAGGATACAGTGGCAACTGTTTTGTCAGATACATGTGTAGTGAGTAATGAATTTGTGAAGGTGAGTAGCATATCTTGTCAATTATAACATTGCTTACACACGTTTGCACACACTATATTGATTAACTCCAGGCCAACAACTTTCATTTGTATTTAAATGTAGCTCAATGCATTGTTTAAAGTAAACTTGGTAGATCACTATCAAGAACCATAAAAATATAAAGCAATCTAAAATAGTTGTGAATTTCAAAATACATGAATTGCTTCAGCTTCCATCTTTATCCTTTCAGAACACTCAAATATTCAGTGCAACTCCATTAACTTCCAGCAAAACCTGTTCTGTGCTTTTCCATAGTGAGTTCCCTCTGATTCTCTACATAGTATCTTCATCTCAATATCGCTCTACCTTGCCCAGTTGGTAAAATATTATAAGCTACAATAACCAAAATACTAATCTTCGTAGCTTCAATACCAAGATTTCTTTGTGACACTTAATTTTGAGAGATACACTATGGTTGATTGTGCTGAGATTCCTAGGATATGGGACGTCAAAGGTAATGTTATTTTACTGGTTATTAATGTAATAATATTAGATGAAAAGCCTTGGGTAAGCTCTTATCTTTCCTGATATGTGTATCACAAGTAGCAAGAAAAACAAGAAGAATCCTAAGCTTCAGATGGTCTAAAGAAAAGAATGACCACCCATTCATTAGCTCCAAGATTCCTCTTATGTGTAGCTTGACCATAGTTGAATTACTTGTGAATTGCCAAGTACTTGCAGGGTTCTTTTGTCACCGAGTTTCTTCAGTAAAAACTTGTGAATTGCTGAGTATTTGCAGGGTCTCTTAGCCACCAAGTTTCCAAGTTTCTTCTGTAAAAATGTAATGTCCCTTACTCGACTTTGCCCTAGAATTCACTTGTTGATCGGCTTTAGGGTTTCTTCTTTTCCAAATGAATGTCTCTTTGACTAAGTAATCTTGGATTGAAGTCTGCATTTAATATTTCCACATGTACATATATATATTAGCATTAATATCTAGATATCCAAATATAAATATAATCACAAAACAATAATAAAGACATATGAGGAGTGGCATGGATAGAGCCGCCCAAAGCTATCCATCTAATCCCAAGAGCACAAGCGTCCTATTAGGACAACCCACCCTTTGGCCCCGAGCGATATGAACGTCTCGGAGTGGCGTGCTTAGAGGAAACACTTGTACCTGCTTTCTCTACCTGTGCCATCACCTCGAAAGACACTCAACCTATTGGGGGAAGCCAGCGGAGCTTATAAGGGGTTCCAGGCCTACCACCCCTCCATGGCCGCAACGGATTGTTAAGTGGGACCCCCACCCCTCCATGGCCGTAGTGGATTGTTAAGTGGGGTTTTTAGGCAGCACCTGTCTCAGGCCCTTCCACCCTAGTAGGCTTACAAACACAGAGAAGACAATCTTTTAGCAATCAAATACATTTTCATTTATTACTGATTCTTTAAGTTAATATCAACATCATTATCATCATGATAATACTAAAGAAAGCATTACACCAATAATCAGATTAGCAATATATGTTTCTTATATTCAAAATATGCTAAATATTATTGCTAAGTGAGTACATCACCTGAGTTGCTATATCTCTCCATGTTTCCTTACTCGCTTCCTTTAACCTTGTACTAAATTGATCATAGGATGAGGACAATTCATAAATATACATAATCTACTTATGTTTATATTAAAGAGTCATCATTACTTATAAGTATCATTATTGCATAATCATGTATATGTATTTATACATATATATATACTTTATATACATATATATAATTATTCTTTTACTTATATCCATTAGTATTCATATATATATATTTATATAATTATTCTTTCCTTATTCATATATATTCTTTATTCATTGCATATTATTCATTATAAAATTTATCTATATCTATGCATATATACTTGCATGCCTATTAAATAATATATATATTAAATGGCTCTATATTCCAATGTGTAACAATAATTGTTGCTGAAGTTCTAAATTGCAAATCCTATTTCTCCATGTTTTTTCCCCCTTCCTTATTTTCCTTCCTTCTATTTATACCATTCAAGGTAGGTGACTCATGGGGGGAATGTATTGTTTGGTGAAAGAGGTGACTTTTCATAAAATACATCCTTTTGTTAGATTTAATTGCTGCCTTTATTATCACAATAATATCTATTTTTAAAATAATATATTATTACTATAATTATGATATTTCAGATTTCTATTTATTTTATTATTTTATTTTGATATTTTATTGAACATATTTTAACATTAAAGTATAATAATAAAACAATTTGCTAATATCTTATTATTATTTTATTCTAATGTATTACAATATTTGAGGTGTAATGATTATAATATTTATTTATTATTATTTTTGATACTAAGTTATTTAATACTAGAATGTAATAACAATAATTTGCCTATATATTATTATTATATTTGTTATTTCATATTTATATATTTTTATATTGTTATGATACACATTTATTTTATATTTAATATTAATATTGCTATTTATTTTATTTATTAATTGATTTGTATTTTAAAACTTGGTCTTTATGGTTTTGTTATTTCGGGGACATGACAAAAAACTTGTGACTTATAGAAGGCAGGTAATCAGTGAGTTTTAGAACTGTACTCTTACAAGTACTCAGCAAGTCTGACCCTAAGAGTAACAGGACATGGACATGATGTGCATACCTGGACAAAACATGGTTCAGATGCTGAAAAAATGTGGGTTTGTGTTCTGTTTAAGCTCTAGATGCCCACAGCTGAAACTTGGCTCGGTTTTTTGTTAGATCTATTCATAGTATAATCCTCACATGTGACTTTAGATTTGTTCCTTTGATGAGGCAGTGTTCTATCCTGATTGTGCTGCATCTCTCTTTCTTTTGTATTGATTCCTCAGTTGAAGGCAATTGCTTTCTTTCTTTGGGCTCCTGCTAGGCCATGCAGCTATATAACAACCACTTGAATGAAAAAGTGAAACATGAAACATAATTATCGTTCCCTCCAATTTGTCTTTCATCAACACTATGCTTTGACGTGGCATCAGCTTCACCTCCAATTGTAGGAAGTAACTTAATTGACTTATAATTAAGAGCTACTGTATATTCTACTGCATGGGTAGGACATTATGTTTGCCATTCATAAACTTGAACTTCCCAAACAACCAACTTTAGAAGTTCTATGGGTTTCCCTTTGCAAGTGAATTCTGCTCCATACCCATCCCATTCAACTAACACCCTTCTTGGAAAATCTTTCCAAACTACATAAAAAAACACCATATAAATCCAGGCCAAGTGAGGAGCCACACCTGAGTGCGAGGAATAGATCCACTCCCCAATTTTTCACTAGAATGGGGAAGTGGAAATAGTAAATTATTGTAATTTTTAACTTGCATGGATATGCAATTTATGATGATGATTTTCAAAGACAATTGTCATAAATTCATAATAGTTATCAGCTGACTGTTGTATTCACATGATGGTGCAATTTTGTACTTTATTTGTATTCAAATCTAATAGAAAACACTTTCCCAATGTTTTATAGGTTCATTTGATACATTTTGTAATTGTATTTTGCATAAAATTTATGTTTTTTTAAGACTTTTGAGTAATTTTTAAGTTGCTTGGTTTTGTTGAGTTTTTGCCGAGTTTGAATTTTTTTGTCTGTTGAGTCTGCGTTGTGTCCTATTATGCAAACAATGATCTTGACTAACAAGGAAAGCAACATCAGTTTGCTGGAACTTCCCCTTATAAAGGAGAAAGAAAGAAATAATCATAACTCATGGAAATAACATCATCATAGTGGAACTTCTATAAAAATAAGTAAAGAAAGAAAGAGAAGTCATTTGAAATAATGAATGTTTATGAATGAGAAAAGTAGGTTAATGGGATTGAAAGAAATAGATAACTTAAAAAATTAATAAGAGTGTTCAAATGAACTCCAAGAACAAAAAATAAAAAATCTACTAAATCTAGGAAACGATATAGTAAAATAAGAGAGGGTAGAGCCAAATGGGTAAACCCTATACAAATCAGAATGCACAGTAGAGTTGTGATTGCTTGATTCCACAAACACAAAATATTTGTTTCGCAGCAGAGAAAAGACAACTTTCCCACATCGATTATTGATGAGATTCTTTACTATCTCTGATTGCAATTCAAGGGCAGTATATGCCAAAATGGTCTCATATTTATTCTTTACATGGAAGGCTACCTCTTTTGACTCAGCATCCATTGTTGATTTATTAATATTTATTAATAAGAATCAAAATGTTTTCTTCATGTAGGGCATGTCATTGGATTTGTCTTTTCTGTTCAAAACTGGTCAAGAACCTAAGAGGCTTTTGTTTGGTCAGAGTGATTCAAGATATAAATGATTTATTGAGTGTAAAGTGCTATTTCTAAAGCCAGATGCTTTCTATTGCTATGCTGATTTTATTTTTCTCTTGTGATTCAGGCCTTAATTATGCAATTGGAAAACCACACTGAACGTTTTATTAGAGATAAAATGGTTTCCAGCCAAAAAGTATATAGAAGTCAGGCTTCAAATTCTGACAGCATTAAAACTGGAAGTGATGCAAGCCAGTTGGCAAAAGTGGATTTTAGTAATGGCAACTCCCCTCTTTTTGATGAAAAAGTTGTAGAGAAGGAAACAAAGAAGAAGAAAGGTAAGGGTGGAAGTGTTACAAAGTTGCCTATAGTTGACAATGTTGATGAGAATCAAGACAGCAAAGGAAGCAAGGTTAAGAAGAGGCAGAGCAAGAAGGGAGACAGCAAATTAGCTGCAGGGGGGATGAAGTCTAATCATCAGAAAGGATCAGAAAAGGTTGTGAGTGAGGAGATTGATTTACCATCAGAAGAATGGATATTGGAGAGGCTTTTGGACTGGCACCCAGATCTAGAAGGTACTGGATCAGGTGAGTATCTTCTTATCAAAGTAATTTTGTGTGGTTTGCATGTCCTGAAAGATACAAACCTTTAAATCTTGTGTTCCTGGGTACATTTGATTAATACCCAGGTCAAGAAGATACAAACACATTGGCAAGATCTTTAGTGATGCATTTGAGACCTATGTTGATTGCATCTTGGAAAGCCAGAAAACAAGCCATAATGGCAGCAAGTTCTGAGAAGAGGCGGCATCTTTTAGATAAATTGCAGCAATACTTAGATGAGGTTAGTGTGTTTGTTATTCCTGGACATTCAGTGCACTGTCACCTTGATTAGTCAATTTCTTGCAAGCATGGGATGAGTAAAAACAAGGCATATGGGTAATTGACATTGTTGTTTCCTTTTCAATTTTAACTTCTCCGGATGTGAAAACTGACATACATGAAAACTGACATACATCAATATTGCATTTGGTTGTCTAAACTCTTTCTGAAACTTTCATGTTTCTGGCATACTGTTTGTCCATGCTAATTTATATATGCACACTTCTTCTTTCACCATATTTTATTATCATATTCTAATTCAATATATTATCTATTCAAAGACACACACACTTTGTGTGCAAGGAGTTTACATGCACACACAATATTGGTTCCAATAGAACAGATAGACTTAATTTAATGACAAGGAATGAGGATAATTACTGTAATTACCCAATACTTTTCTCTCATTTTATGCATGAAAATTCACTTTGATCATATCATCTGTTTCCATTTTCCAGGCTTACATAAATTTTCAGTTATTTGAAAAGGCATTGGATTTGTTTGAGGATGATCCTTCAACTTCTGTAAGTCCTTTCTAAATTTTAATCTATTAATAATACTTTTTAATACTTACTATGATCATGAGGGAAAGACTCCTAAGCTGCAATCTTAACAGGTTATTCTACATAGGCATTTGCTACGAACTACAGCTACGGAAATGGTAGACATGATTCTGTTAACACTGGTGAGTATCTGTCTTTGTATTCAAGGAGTATTAATTATAATCTATGGAGAAACTAAGATTGGATCAATACCAGGGCATTATAAATTTAAAAGTATGCAAAATTAGCAGTATACTTGTTCTAATGATTTAACTCTCTTATGGGGGCCATCTGATTTAATGGAGACCAATTTCTTTGCAAAATCAGAGTAGTTCTTATTAGGAGTAGTTGACATTATTAATATGTTAGGACAGTGATCACTTGGGGTTTGTGTGGCGAAAATGATTTTCATTGACTAGTGCAGTTCCCCTAGCTGCAAGGGACCCTTGGAGTAATTTGCCATTATGAATTTGCAGGTCTGCATAAATGATATACTAATAAGTTCATACTATAGTTGTTATGACTCCTGTTGTATTCGAGTGGTGTGATCAATCTTCTTGTATACAACTATATTCTAAAATATCCACTTCTCTGCCTTATTGCTTGTTAGTCATGCATTAACTATAATAAACAATAATAAGCCTTGCAAAGTACTAATATTTTTTTTCTCCTAATATATAGAATACTAGAGCCTCGCCATACACTCCAGGTGTTGGAGCTGTGTCATACTTGATGGAAGGTGTTAACTCAGGCAATGCTTGACAGTAAATTTCTCCAGTTGAAATAATATTCCATGTCCATAAATGCTATTGGTAGATAACCAACTCATGTACACATCCTATATAAGAAAGGGGACCACTGGATAGCTTAACATTTATGGAAGTCACACACCAAAAATTATCTGGAAGTGTGCAAATTAAACTTATGTTATTCAGAGTGGTAATAAACCGAATGCATTCAAAGTCACCTTTTACTTGGACTCAGGAATGACTGGGCTGACCAAAGAGTAAAGTTGACTTGCCCCTTGACAAAATCTTTGAACGTTAAAAATACATGAATTATTAAAAACTATTAATAATTTATGTTATTTAATAGGCTAGGTTTAATGAAACCTTATTGCGTTTTTGTGAAAGTCTTTTTGAGTGTCAAGCTGAGTTTTGTTGAATTTTCAGTATTTTGATTTTTGGTGAGTTTGGTGGATTTTTGCCTGTCAACTGATCTTAGGTGTGAGTCATATGGACTCACCAAAGTTTGGTGTTGCTTTACATGTTCTAGTACTACACATCAAAGTTGAATGGAAATGGATACTGATATGACTATGTTTCAAGGCTCCCTCATATGGATACAGTTGGATACAGTATTCACAAATATGTATGTCAGTAGACTGTAATTTTTTTAACACAAATTTAAGCTATAAGATGAGATTTTCCCCACTTGAGAAATAATATAAGATCATTGCTACTATATTTCAATATGTTTATAGATACAATTTTATCATCAAAACAAACACATCAATTCCGAGATTACAGAACAAAGTTTAAGTGAGTCATGCATTAATAATTGCAAATCTTTTTTGAGCATTAATAACTTTATAACTAGTTTTTAATACTTATCTAAAATTTCAAATTCTAAATGTAAAAAATTAAATTATAAACAATCATCAAATTTCAAATTTTTTTTTAGAATTCATTAAAGAGGGAAGCATGTTCCTAGCCCTTTTGATAAACTGAAAAGAGAATTCAATGAATTCCAGGGTGGCAGATTATACGTCATGCCATGAATGCCAGAATACTAGCATATTCTACTTACAAGAATTCACCTGGCCTGTTTGGCTCAAATGGTTCTTTTAACAAATTGTCAAATTCAAATTATCTAGTTGCCCTTCTACTAATCGAAATGAGGCATGCATTAAAATATAAGCTATCAAAGTATTCATAGGTTGCTAGACATGAGGATAATGTAGAGAGGGAAAGTGAATAGAGCTGCATCAATTGAAATTTCGAACCTAGATTTTGAGGAGGCGGACGCTACAAATGATTGCTGGTAGGTTGGAGTATGCCAGATTGTGGGTCTCCCTTCATTGGAGGTGGACTAGGGGGGAACTGAGGGGATCCCTGTCTTTTGGAAATTGAGGTTGGTTGTGGTGATCTCAATGGAAGTAAACTTGTTTGCAGCTAAGATCATTGGTTGGGTAAGCTTGATAGGGGATAGGCTTTTAGTATTTTGGGTGGGGATTTTGGCCCAAAAGAAAGTTGTGCCTCTGAGTTAAAATATCAAGTGAACAAGTATAAAGAGAAGGGTGCTTTATTGAACCCCCTAGTGGCTCTTGTTGAGGGACTGAATAAAGGTGAGTTTTGTATTCAAGGCCCTATTATTGTTATTGATAGAGGATTCTCTAAAATGGAAATGTCTTTGATTAGCAATTTTTTGGGCCCCAGACCAAATATTGATTTAGTTAGATCTTGAGCCACGAAGAGGTGGCAAATGAAAGGACAATTGGATATTGTGGCTATGGCTAGAGGGTTATTTTTTCCTTTTCATTTGCTTGTGAAGACCTCTGTAGTATCTTAGTTGGGGGGTCATGATTTTTGGGGATGGCTAATTTGGTACTCAAAAAGTGGTATCTTGGATTTGATCCTTCAAGTTCAAAGGAATCTTTCAACATAGCCCTAGTTTGGGTTTGGTTGCTTGGATTACCAATGGAGTTCTAGTAAGAGGAAGTCTTTAGGAGCATAGATAGTGCCTTTGGTTAGCTTTTGACTGTTGACCCTATGAGTAAAACTATGAAACATCTCGTCTATGCTAGAATTTGTGTTTATAGATTATGAAACTTCTATTCCATCTCAGATTTCTATAACTTTGAAGTTAGGCTTATTATGGAAATAGGATCTTGAGTTTCAAAAATCTCTTTCATGTTTTAAATGCAAGAAGGTTGGCCATTGGCCAAAGGAGTGCCCTTTGGGTAAGGTTGGATAAAATAGAGTAAAGGTAGATTTAAATATCCCTCAAAGAACAGTACTGTGATGGGAAAGGTAATGTTGAAGATACTCAGGAAAAGGGATCCAAAGACCAAACCTATGCATAGATTGAGATTATGGAACCTTTTAGTTTTGAAGTAGAGCATCAGGAGTCGGGTTTTGAAATCTTATCTGGAGGAAGGATTTTAATTTAGGAGAAGTTTCCTTTGTTGCCATCATAGGAAGGGATGGAATTTGGGAAAGAGGTCGACCTTGGTGTGCTCTCTTGTTGGTTCCAACTAAAAGTGCAGTCTGTGCGCCAAAATAACTATTTCATTAATAAATTTTAATGGTGCTCCTGAATTTATCATTTAGTAAAGCATCACTTTTAGAAGATGTTATTGTATAATCTTATGTAGATTTTCATGTTATAAATCTTAGTAAGTGTTACAAACTTACAACAAGCAATGGGAAATTCTAGCTGTTGATGACAGATAACAACCACAACATGAATGTATAGTAACATAAACACACCAATTCAGATACATACATCAAATACAGAGGAAAGTAGATAAACAAGACTGGCTAATTTTGTAATGATTTCAGTGGCAGCTGGAACGTTTTGCAGGGTAGCTTTTATTATATGACCCATTCCATACATAGAAAGGAATTATTTTGACATGATTAATAACTATTCCTGTTTAAATTTTTTATACTGTCAATTGGTAGAATCCCAAATCCAAATGGCTAGGCTAATCACATACAATGTAAGCTACTTAATGCACGAAAGTCTAAGAATTAGGCTGAATAAGAAGTGTTGGAGGATAATTACCTGTTGTTATTGCAGGATTTTGACATGAAACTCCAAAATGGAGATGGTGAAGATGCATCACAGAATGTTGAATTTCATTCTTTGAATCCTGGGGAAAGGATAACTTTGGTATAATCTTTCTTATTTTCTTCAGTTTTAGAAACTTTTGAATATTGTAGAACATAACTGCTAAATATATTCTCCATTATGCTTTGAAATGAAACTTGTTTCAATTTTTGTATGATTTGTATGTGCACTTTGGTTCCATTGCAGGCAAAAGGTTTTCTTGGTTCTCTATCAACCAGGGCCCTTGAAATTGTAGAAGCATTGGAAGGAAAGGTAGGTCGAACCTGATACTATATACAGAATTTTACATACTGATGCTTGGCGAATAAAATCTGCAGAACCATTCATTATTTTCTTGGGATAACTTCTTTGTTGCATGTCAAAATTGCATTGTGGTACTTATATTGTTGAGTGTTATAGGATCTTTCAACTTATCCAGCTTGTTTTTGATGAAAATGTTTCAGCTATACCTTGAGACGCTCTACTTTCATTGGGATTTTAGCTCCTCTAGTTTTTCAAATATCAAATTGCATGAAATTACACCCCTGTAACCACTAATGTCTAGGTGCTTCCCAATTTAAGGTCTGTACATGCAATCAAAATAGTGATCTATGGCACTTTCTATTGGAATATATTAGAATAATAATGTAATAAAGTGTATGTTTACACTTGTATGTAATAAACTAGGTGGTCAAGCGCAGGTCATTAAATAAGGTTGTTGTAGTTGTTGCAGCTCATTAATGAGCTTGTTGTATAGTCATTAGTATGTTATTTGTAACATTAATGTGGTGTTGTAATAATAAACTTCTAGATCTATAATTTTTTGCGCTCTGTCCATGAGAGGCAAGTCTTTTTCTCACATCTCATTCTTTTGCTTATGCTAACATTGGTATGTGTAATGTTCCCAATTTAGCCCTACACTCTTCAATGAGATTTAGCCTATTTTCGAAAACCCGTAGGCTAATCAGAAGTGGAAATTAGGGTTTCCTATTTTGTAGGAGGTTTCTGATGGGTTTTTGAAGGGTGGCATGTAGGAGTTTGGAAGTGTGTTTCGAGGAGCTTTCTGGGTTTTTAGAGAGCTTCAAGATGAGCTAACATGCATGTTATGAAAATGACATGCATTTCTATCAGATACTTTGCATGCATGAAAGGTTTTTGAGTTTTTTGAGTTTTCAGAGATATCCAGGGTGGTATGACATGCATCTGAATCCGTCAACCTTTCCATGCACTTACTATTTTTAGTAAGTCATGATTATTGCTCAGTTGTTGCTCAAATGAAGTTTGCATGCACTTACTATTAATAGCAGTTTGCTATTTTTGGTAAGTTATATTTATAGCAGTGTCATTCCAGCAGCAGTGCAGTCATTTCCAGTTCTTCATTCTATTTTGGGCAGTGAGGCTGTTCAGTGAAGAACACGTGGATGAAACAAAATGTCAAGTGGATGGGGAAATGGGGGATCAACATGCAAGAGTGTCCAAGCACAAAAATCGAGATGAAAATGTATGTAAAAGAGAAGTCAAAAACACCATGTGGTTGGAGCAACTTGGCCGGAAACGTGAACACTATGTTTTGCATTTTAACCCTACTTGTGATCACGAACAAAAATTCTACATAGGGGCAGATATAAAGTGGAAGGCTAAAATGCTAGTAGCTCAGCTGAGAACTAGCTCACACCATTTGAGATGCGAAACAGAAAGATGGAAAATACCCAAAGAGGGGTGGTCAGATAGGATTTGTTGTTTCTGCTCTTCGGGTTTAGTGGAGACAGAGTGGCACTACGTTATGAGGTGTAAAGCCTACGAGGACATCCGGTATTTTTACTCAGATTTGTTAAAAGTCAACTCTTTAGTGGTGTTGTTTGAAGAGGAGAAGATTGGTAAAACAACAAGTTATTTGGCCAAAATACACAGTAGAAGAAACAAAATCAGCAAAGAGATTGAAAACAACAATAGGTAGTTTGGTGCGGTGGTTTTGTTGTGTTGGCAAAGGCGGTTTTCCGGTTTTATCTCTTGAGTCCCATAGACTGGCTGGTCTCGTGGACGTAATTAAATTCATTTATTCATTCATTCTCTTGGAGCTAAGGCGGTGGTTTTGTTGTGTTGGCAAAGGCGGTTTTCCGGTTTTATCTCTTGGGTCCCATAGACTGGTTGGTCTCGTGGACGTAATTAAAATCATTTATTCATTCAATACTTAGTCTTTTTTCAGTTGTGGCTTTTGGACCCCATGCCTAGTCGATGACTTTAAGCTGTTTTTAAAGTGGGGCCTTTGAGTGGTCGTCCAAGTGAGAAATTAATATCTTTGTTAATGTTTTAAAATGCTCTTAAAAGGTGGACGCCAAGGAGGGAATATTGAAGTATTTTAATATTTAAAAAGTGCATTTTTTGGAGATGGGCGTCCCATGAGGGAATTGAAGAGTTTATTTTGGAGGTTACAGAGTTGTTTTAGTTGCCCGTTGAAGCTTATTTATTGATGCCTTGTGCCTTCATTTGTATCTTTTGGAAATTATGATAACGTTATGTTGCTGAATTGAATTCAGAGCCGCTTCGAGGAGATCCCTCCTAGCACCTTTACTTCACCATTCTTCAAGCTTGAAACGATAGCTTCCTAGATGGCATTCTGAAGACTGTGCTTCACTCAGGAGTGCGGATAGAGCTGAATTCTGATTTTATAAATAGATTGCTGCTGTATAGTCTGTTTATTTTTGCTGATGAACTACATGGCTGAAGCGAACTTTTGTTGATAGCTTCACCAACGATTTTTATCTCGTTCCGGGTACTTTCTCAAGCTGTTCTACCGTACAGGGCGCCCAGTTGTGCAAGGTTTCAGATTTTAATACCGAGTCTTGATTTTTATAGAAGAGGTCGACCCTTCCTAGAGGTCATACCACTTCTGTATTGTTGCATTGGAATTCGTGCCAAGTCTTTGCTGTTGTTTTGGCATAGTTTGCTGGTTGGAGTTTGGATGCCTAGGCTATTGGCTTCATTTGACTATTGTTTGAAGTCAATCGAGGCTGAATTGAAGAAGTTGTGTCTATTTTGGTGAATTCTTATCTTGCTGGTCTGATTTTCTGTGTTTACTGTTTCTAATCAGATCTGATATAATTCAGTTTGATGCTATATTTTCTGTTCTATAGCATATTGTATCAGTTAGGGATTATTCTCTAACATATTGATGTTTTTTGATGATATATCTTAACATTATTGTGCAGCTGAAACTTCATTGTAAAGCTGGTTTAGTAGTACTAACAACTATTTATAATTCTGCACTTTAATATTTTGTAATTACTCCCACTGAAGAACTGGTGGAGTTTATATTTTACTTTCAGCTCTTGTTGTTTAAATTCTCCCCATTGAATAAGTGGTATTGTGGATTCATGGATGGCTTTCCGCCTTATATATTGTAATAACTTTGCTCCCGGTGAATAAGTGGTTGAGCTTTATGGTCGGTTATCCGCCTATTCTTTGTATTTCTAGTATTTACTTTCCTTCATGGTCAGCTAGCCACCTAACAGCTTTGTATTTCATTTCCAGTTTGCAAACAGTCCTCGGCATCGTATGCTCTCACCTCGCCCACATTGGGATCTTGGTGATCAAAAGGTTAAGGGTTTTTATTCTTGTTGGTTATTATTTGGAGCTAATGCTAATCAGTGGTGTTTTGTGCTGATAAATTTCATAAAAAAATTAAGGGGGAATATTACAGTATGAGAAACAACTTTTCTCTTGTGAAGGAAATTGGGAAGAGAAGGTCGCAGGATATTTGTGAGGGTGTGGCATTTGTGATTGTGGATTGAGGTAACAAGGTTGTGCATCAAGGGCATAGAAAAGTTGCCAAAAAATGTATAGGTATTTTTGATGTGATCGTTGAAAATTAGTTTTAGAGGTCATGGTCATTTCTTTCTACTTGTAGGACTGTGGGTAGAAACAAACTAGAAATTGGTTTACTAGTTGTAGGTAGAAACAATCAAATTAAGTTGTCAGTTGTAGTTGAATGAGGGAAAGAATTGCGAGGGTTTTTCGAAGGGTTGCAGTTGGGAAACAATGTATTTGTAGCTTGCAGTTGCGGTAAGGCAAATGCACTCATGAGGGTACATGGAGTCAAATAATCATGGGTTTTTTGAAGTTGCTTGTAGTCATAGCTGGAAGGTTCTTTTCACAATTGCAAAAATACTCATGAAAATCTTGAGAATTGCATAATACGTAGGTAACATGATGTGTAGAAAATTTGCCACTACTAGGGCATAGGTTGTGGGTATTTTTGTTTTATTTAAGTTCCTTGCAAAGTCTTCGATTTCAAAGCCTATCGACAAAATATTTAAAATCCAGAATTTTAAAAAGAGGGTTCAAAAAATATTTGTAAAATTTGGTGGTTTCATAATAAATTTAGAAAATGTTTCAAGTTTGATAAAGTTTACAAAATCTAAGTATCAGGGTTTCAAGAAAGGTTTATTTTCTAGGTCAAATTGAAGGGGTTCCTAGGGTGTTTGGAATTAGATTTAAAATTTTCTAGGTCATTATATTTAATGGCAAATATATAGAATTTAGTATGCCAAAAGCACACAAATTCACGGGGAAAAATTATATCATCTAGAGCCATAAGATACTCATGATTAGTATTAGATGTGTGATGGAATTGTCCAAGGGATTGAAATTAGACATGCAACCAACCCAAATAATTTTGACAGGTGTCTCTGAAAAGCCCTATTATTACTTGAGTTATTTGTGTCTAACAATTTAATCCCTGAAGTTTATAATGCTATGTTTGCATTTACATTATGGGATAATCTGAAAACCAAATATCAGATCTTAGGAAAGGCCAGGTCCTATATTTAAAATAGTTGTTTTCTACTAAATTGCATGTGCATCTTTGTTAGAACATTTTCTAAAAATTAAGGATTTTAGTGATCAGCTCACCAATGTCAACAAACTAGTGGATGAGGAGGATATGTTTGCTTTGACATTTAATAGTTTGCCACCCTCCTTTGAGATTTTCACGAAGTTCTTAAACCTATTGGTTGACAGATAGTCTTTGACTTTTGATAAGGCTAGTATGTACTTGCTTTATAATGAGTGTAAACAACACAAGTGAATGTACATCTGGGCATACAAAAAGTGCTTTTGGTCCTCAGTTTAAGGACAAAGCTCACAATTCCTTTGGCAACACTTATTGTCATGCTACTCAACCCATGAAATGCTTTTATTGTAAACAAATTTGGACATGTTAAGAAAGAACAATATTGCCCAAGTAGTAGGAGTATTGAGTAGGTTTATGTCTACACATGTCTACCATAGTTCAAAAATTTGCAAATAACATACTTTTGTTGTGAATAAAGACCATGTCTTTATGGACGTAGTAGAGCCACACATATCCTAGGTACCGCAATTACCCAATGAGAAAGATGATGCACTAGTGGATGCTAATGGAGAGGCATTCTTAGCCTTAGCAAGGGATCCAAACATAGAAAGGTTTGGTACCTATAAAGAGTTTATGGACAAACAATGTAAGCAACAAGCGGTAGAACATTTAGAGAAGAATAAGAGAAGCTACATCTGAAATGGGGTATTGCAAAAGACTCAAAATCAACAACAGTTATAGAGATATTTGATTCTCTAGTCTCAGAGGAAACAAGTCAACCACAGTTGCAATGATCTGAGTGTTTCAAATCAAAATTCCTAGAATTTGAGATTAGAGACTCTAAAACTCATTAGGCCCTAAGACAAGAGGAATTGGAAAGAGGATCACCAAGATAGTTACAAGAAGAAAGTTGGGTATTGCATCGCCACAACAAGGAAGACAGGCATCACTAGTGAGGGAGGCATAGAGGCACTCTATGAAAAGAAGAGAGGGGAACCTTTGCAGCCAAACAAAAACAAAAAGCTAAAGGGCAATACATTCATATTGTGGTGGATAAACTAGAAAGAGAAGAAGGGCCATCAAGGAAACAAAAGATTTCAGAAAAGAAGACAACAAAAGTAGAGATAGCCTCACAAGGCACAAAGTAAAGCAATAAGGAAGAAATAATGGACAGTAATAGGCTGTACAGTGTTAGATTTTAATGATCAGATAATTCAAAACTGAAAGTAATCAGAAAATGCAGCACTTAAGACAATGAACACAACAATATATCCTGGGAAAACCCTCCTCTTTGTTGATGTTTTGCAGCTATGGTTTGCACTTCATCGCACAAATTCCAAGGAGAAAGCAAATTAAATGTATAGCCATTCGGCTATTTAACTTATAGCATACAATAAACATAAAAGAAGAAAGGGCCGACCCTATTATCTATTATTGTTTGGGCCGACCTCATTTATATTTTATCTTTTATTTGTTTCACTAAAGAGGCCGACCTAAGTGAAACGGCACCTTGTGATGTATATATGCAAGGTCACTTTGTCATTGTAAAGATATTGAATCTCAAGCAAGTTCGCACTATTCTTTATGAGCAGAATTCGCAGTCCTAGAAGAAGTTCATACTTAATCAGCAGATCATCATCTTCTAGCAGCAGATCATCATTTTGTAGCAGCAGACCGATTTCAAGGAGAAACATATTCATTCGTATCTTTGCATCTAGGAGAGGTGCTATTATTCATTGTATCAAATTCGGCATTGTGTTGGGCCTGAGTTCAAGCAGATTTCTGCTCTTATTCCTTAAATATATAAGAGATATATTTGCTGGGTTTTTCTCCCTCAAGAGGAGGGTTTTCCCAGGGTATCTTGTTGTGTTCATTGTCTTATGTGTTGCATTTCTTTTGTTAAATTGATTATCTAATCTGATCTAAGAAACACTAACACTCTTGAGGGTGAAAAACCCAGCAATTATATCTCTTATATATTGCAGCAATAAGAGCAGAAATCTGCTTACAACTTAGGCACAACTCAATGCCAATTTTGATACAATAAATAATCGCACATCTCCTAGATGCAATACAAATGAATATGTTTTTCCTTGAGATCGAACTGCTGCTACATGATGATAATCTGCTGCTGTGAATGAACTTCTAGATATGCGAATTATGATGAATGAACTTGATGATCAAATGAATGATCATCATCTTGTATTTATACACACGCCAAGGAAGGATGTGTCTCCTCATGTTATCAAGTCGGCCCAGCAAAAGACAAAGAGACGTGTCTCTTAGATTATCATCATGTCAGCCTAGGAGAAAATCGCAACTTCTCAAAAGTCGACTTAATTAAATAATATTTAATATTTATTTTATTGTTTTTCATATGAAGCACCTCTTCATAAATCAATATATAAATTAAATAGCCATTGGCTATATTTAATTTATTAACTTCATAAGAAATCGTGCCTGGAAGGTATGAGGCCTGCGGCTGCAATAACATCAACATACAGATCATTGTTCGCTCATGGAATGCCTCTTAGAGAACAAGGAAGTAATAGAGAAGGAAATGCTTGACTATATTTACACTAGTCCCCACACAATGAGTGAAATAATTGAAGGCTTCCTAGAAGAACTAATAATGATGATCAAGTAGAGAAGGGAAGAGGCAATACAAATAGAAGAGAATTTGAGAAAGGAGGCCTTGGAGGAAATTGCAGTGGATCTCTCTCTAGAGAGAAAAGCAAGCTAACACGATTGCAAACAATAGAGTTCTAGTCAAAATATAGAGTGGACACTCTCCTATACTAGGTTGAGGAAGTCAAAGACAAGGTCAAATCTATGTTCCACGCCCTGTCGGGGATGGGGACGGGGGGACGGCAGGGGACGATGACATACAAAATACATAAATATATGATTTTTTCAAAATTTATTAATATATTAGAGAGAGAGAGAGAGAGGGAAAGAGATAGATATTTCAATAAATTAATAATTGATAAGAACAATGAACAATATCAATATGTAAGTAAATCACGAGAGTAGTACTATAACATCATAAGAAATGTCATTAAAGCATTATAAAATTTATCACAGCAGTATAAAACATCAATAAAACCATGGTTTATCAATATCCAAATGTCTCAAACATGTATTTAAAAGTCTCAAAGCTCAAACATGAAAATCAAAATATTAAATACAACAGTCTATGAAATTAAGCCTCATTTGGGCTATGAATATCCAAAGACTCAGAACTATCTGAGTCACTATCATCCTCTGGCAAGAGTGGATCATCCAATGGTAGCCCGACCAATCCTCGTTGCATCTCCTCCTCATCAATTTGCCTAACATCCTCAGGATCAACATCCCATCGTGCTATTGGAGTCTACCGATACTCAGTAGTCTGTCGGTCCTGAAGTCTCAAGGCACTGTGAACTGCAACTAATTTCTCAGCTCGTTTTGAAGTAAGCCTGTTTCTTTTGATGGAGTGGATGAAGCCATAGGTGGACCAATTCCTCTCTGCAGCAGAGAAACTAGCAATCTGTGAGAGCAAACGAATGACAAGTTGTTTCAAATCCGGTGTGTCCTTCCCATGGAATTTCCACCATCCAATGGGGTTGTTCTGTGCAATGGTGGCCCTATCTGTCCTAGCCTCTGGTTTGCTGAATGTAGGACCTTGAAGATCAGAAAACATAAGCCACTGCTCTCTAAGAATGGTTGCATGCTCGTTGGCATACATTTTGCGAAGGGCTGTTGTAAGCCCCTCTATCACCTCGTCATCCTCAGAAGGAAGCATTCGGCTAGGTCTAGGTACATACCACTTCAGATTAAGAGCATAGGCAAGCATATGAAGATGGATATTCATTGTGTTCAACCTCTTTGTCACAATAGGCCTAATATGGTCCTCATAAAAACTCATCTCAGGATTCTTTTTACGAATAGCTTGCTTCATTTGGTCAAGCATGCTATCAAAAGTCTCATATATCTCTCCCAAGCTAGGAGAGTTTGTATCTGCATACCGGATTACCACAACAGCTGGTGATATGAAAGAGCAAATATACCTACAAAAAAACAAATTAAAAATTAGAACTTTTAAATACAAAGACTAAAATAAGACAAAGTGTAAGTGTAACAAATTCAAAAACAATTTAAATTTTAGGATTTCTTACTTGATATTGGCCCACCAAGTTTCATTAAGTACTCTATCTCTCACTTCCTTGCCTTCACTTGTTTTCGATAGAGTCCACCTTTTCCATTCTGCACAAACAACCATGGCTTGTAGAGCATCTTGGACCTCCAACATCCTCTCCAACAAAATATAGTAGCTAGCATATTTAGTCTCAATTGGTTTGAGGAATTCTTTCTTTGAATAAGATCGGAATAGTGCAAGTGAAGTATGATGGTTACATACAAACATTTGTATGTTTCTAGCCTCTGAAATTGCTGCCTTCACCCAATCTATTTTGCCAATGTCTTTCAAAGCATTATTCAAAGCATGTATGCAACATGGAGTCCAAAAAATATGTTTGTAAGCACTCTCAATCATTAAACTAGCTAGCTTACAAACACGAGCTGAATTTGTCACAACCTGCACAACATTAGAAGGCCCAACCTCCTCTATGGCCTCCCTCAAAATGCCAAACTGAAAATCAGCATCCTTAAGCTTCCCAGAACAATCAATAGCTCGAAGAAAGTATGAACCAGCAGGGCATGTAACAATAACATTAATAAGTAGCCTATGCCGAATATCACTCCACCCATCCATGACAATGGAACAGCCAGTCCTAATCCATGTTTGCCTCATCTCCTCCATCATCATGGTAGCTTTTGAATATTGTTTGTCAAGGAGGGAGGTACGCAATCTATGTTCTCCAGGGGGGCATAAGAGGATCCAACTGCCAATATTTCTCTCACTATTGTTTTGAAATAAGGTGACCTTGCCAAATAAAATGGAAGAGCATGTGCATAAAAGAATTTGGCCATTGCATCATCTGCTTGCTCACGTTTTTGCACATTCATTAACCCCATGACTGAAGCTTTCTCACTTGCTTTCCTCTTCCCTCTATAACAACTCTCTCCAATTGATACATTGAAAGAGGCTTGCAAATCAGCTAATGTCCGTTTTTTATTTTAAATGGTAATCATTTGGTCCTCACTTACTCCAGCCAACTTTGCAAATAGAAGCTGCTGCTCCAATGTTATTTCCGTACAAACTCTAACACCCTTTCGACAGTCACCCAGTAGATGGCCTCTAATCCTAGTATAGCTCCCATGGTAATTAGTTTTACAAACATGACACAACCATTTCTTGCTGCCCCCTGATTTTTTCTTCTTGTTGGCGGTCACATCTGTGGCAAATTGACGCAATGGTTTCTTCTTGTTGAAAGGGCCTTTTGCAAACCTTTGAAGGGTGGGTATAGGGCATGCAAAATGGTCTGAAGAAGCATGGGTTGGATTTTCAGAGGTAGAAGAAGGGTTTACTGGCATTCCTGTAGCTTCGTTTTCACTGTCACTACCCTCAATGACACTCTCATGGTCACTGCTACTATTGCTGTTGCTGCTCATTTTGGATGCTTTTTTTTGGTTGAAAGCTTGAAAATTTGTAAAATTGAAACCAAAAAAGGTATTATTAAATTTAAGTAAGTAGTATTATTATTATTAAACTTAATAATTTTTAAACCCTTGCATTCTCTTTATTTTGAGCATAAAATTAAAAAGTAGCCATAGGGCTTTTTTAATTTTATGCTCATAATAACAGAGAATGCAATTTTGAGCATAAAATTAAAAAAGCCCTATGACTACTTTTTAATTTTATGCTTAAAATAACACATAAATTAGAATGCAAGGGTTTAAAAATTTTATTTAAAAAAAAAAATTAAAAAGAGATTTAGATTACTGATGAAAAAATGAAAATTGGAAAACAAAATAAAATTTAAGCTTAAAACTAAGCTCATAGCCTCATACCTCAACCTCAATGGTCACCTATGACTCTTGAGCCCTCACCCGTCACTGCAAATGTGCGCCTTCAACACAATTTAAAAAAAAAAAAAAAACAGCGCCGCCCCTGTTGCTAGCTGGTCGCCCCTATTGCTAGCTGGTTGCCTGAGAAACAAACCAGTGCGTCGCCTGGTCGAGCTTCCCACAGTCGGGTCAAAAAACCTCCCTCACAGCTGCTCGCGTGCGTGCCTTCACCCATGACTGTGAGTAATAAAAATTTAAAACTTAAGACTTAAGAGTTAAGACAAAATTTAATGTTTTGTCTTCATAAAACATTAGTCCCCAAAAAAATAATATTTAATTGACCTGGAGAGTTCGTGGGCCCTGCGGAAGAAAGGAAAAGATTAAAAAACTCGAAATTTTAAAGTTTTTTAAATTTTTAACAGTTTTTGCCTACGGGGGATGGCTAGCTGTCCCCGGTACGGTTTGGGGACGGCTAGCTGTCCCCAATCTGTACTGAGGACGGGGAGACGTCTCCAAACGACAGGAAACGTTTCCTGGCGTTTCCTCTTGATTTTGCTATTTTGGGGATGGCAGGGGGACGTCCCCTTTGCGTCCCCCCGTCCCCGAGACGGGGACGGGGACGGGGACGGGGACGGGGGGTTTTGGGGCAGGGGACGCGTCCCCGTGTAACCTTGGGTCAAATAGGAAACACTAAAAGCCACACAAAGGGATTATGACACATTGTTAAAAGAAGGGAACAAGTAGAAGAGCAACAGGGAACAAGGAGAGAAGTCATTATAGAGACCTTTTTGGATACAAAAGTTAGAGAAGAGGAGACATCAAAAGAAAAACAAGGAGATATCTATAGAAATGGATTGAGTTGAAATATTGCAGAAGGAAATAATTTGAATATTATATATATTTTATTAATGTTGGGCATATACACCCAGCCGTAGCTTTCTTGAGCCCAAAGGAGTCGTACATCCAAAGGAAGGAGGATTGAAGATTTTAGAAGGCACGTGGGTCCTCTTATTACTTAGTGCAACACCTAGAAGAAATGCCAAGTCAGCCGCAGCCTTCCTAAAAGGGAAGTGCAGCCCTCACTAAGCAGCCATACCTCTATGGAGGAAGCCATACCCTTATTTGGAGCTGCTATTTCATTAAAAGGTGTGCCATACATGTGTTAAGGGAGCTATTGATGGTGTCTACAGGTCAGCAATATCAATATTTAATTTGTGTAATCACATTTGCTGGTATTCCTGATATATTAATTGTAATAGCAACTTATAAATTTCTATGAGTTTTGAGTGTATGCACTAATTATTTTTGGTTCAAGGACATTGTTATTAGCATATGATATTGGAAACATTAAGTCTATTGTGGATTTAGTGCCATTCTGCTCAAATTCTATTGAGTTTAAACAATCAATCAGCTGTATACAAATTGTTTGACGAAATGTCTGCAAGGTAAAAATCTGAAAATTGCAAGTTTGCTTAAAAATTTCTGAGTGGGGTTCTTATAGTGGTACTAGAGCAAGTGATTCTGCCAGCCTAGAGGGTTTTAAAACCTGTGGAATGTCTGAAATAAATTCATGAATCCCAAGGACAGAGAATACATCACTTACACGAGAATTCAACAATTTCTTAATTCAGATTCTGAAGAGGAAGACAATATGGGTGATAGGAATGATCCACAACATCCATGTACCATGCAGATTTTAAATGATTTGGCTAGAGGACAGCAACAGTTGGTTCAATTAATGACTCAAATGATGTAGACCATTAATACAGATAATAATAATATATGTAACAATGGCAATGATGAAAATAATGATACTAATTGAAACAATGGCAACCCTTGAGAAGTGAGTAATACAAATAATCCAACCACTAACAATTATAGGGCAGCTAGTAGAACTACACATAGGCCTCTAATGCCTAACTTTATAGAGGCACCACCTAGAGGACAACCAGGACAACAGGATGGTGGTGAAGGGTATGCAAATTATTTGAGGGAGTACCAATCATTAGGAGAGGAATTTCATGCAACTATGTCCTTAGCAAATTTTTGCTAGGTTAAGTACATAAACAAGCCCAAAGGAGATAGGGGACATGGAGCTAATCAAGTGTTGCAGCATAGGTTGGGTAAGTTGTCTATTCCTAGCTTTGATGGTTCCAACAAGTGCAATGTGCTGCAGGAGCACTCAGTTCAAGCTTTGCAAAAGAATGGTCAAGTGTTTGAGTTTAGGTGTTTTAGGGGTCTTTTGAGTTCAATAAGGTCCTTTTGAGACCATTGGAATGTAATTGGTGAAGTGTTAAGAGTCTTTTGGTTCAATTTTGTGCATATTGCAAAAAAATGTCAAAAAAAGTTGTCAAGGTGGGCAAATTTGCATTTTCTTGTTTTGAGTCATGTTTTTGGGATGAATTAGGTCCAATTAGACCATTTAAAATGTCCTAGGGGGTTTAGAGTGAGTTAGGGGTCAGAATTGCAAAATTTGCAAAATTGCTAGAAATGTTGTCAAGCCAGAATGCAAAAAGTGTATAATATGGAAGTTAAAGAGTCATATTTGGTGTAGGAAGTTCAAAAAACAGTTGTGGTCGGTTAGGAAGGTGGAAAAGTATATATGGGGGCTTGCGAACATTGTAAAGGGTTGTTGACGGAAGTCTTTCAAAATTTGAATAACAAAAACCAGTGTTTCCCTCCATTTTTCTGTATTTCCTGTTTCTCAGACCTCTGTACAGCCCGTACAGGGTGATTAATGTTGTAAGATGAATTGGAATAGATAGAATTATGAGTTTACTTTCATTTGCATCTATTCTTGTTTGATTTCATAAAGATTTGAAGTTTTTAGAGGCAAATTTCTGGAACAGCCCGTGTAAGCCAGTTTTCAAGGGTTTTGTAACTCAAAATGGGGAATTGACTCTAAAATGGTAGGAGTAAGGGTCTGGAAGGATTTCTAGACCAGGGGGAAATTGTTTGAGACCTTTCACATGATACCCTAGTTGAGAAACTTAATGGTTTTGAGTGAATTTTGGTGGTTAGAGGGTGGAAATGAGGGAAATCCTTGAGGGCAGCAAGATTTTATGAACTTTTAAGCATGTGCAGGTAATTCTAAGGGTGTTTGATGCTTTGTTAGGGTTCCAAGTGTTTGGGAAAGTAGTTTTTCAATAAGCCCTCCTAGTCTTGCCTAAAAATGAGGGTTTTGCAAAAAGTGGGTTGAGTGGGTGTTCCTCTTGCCAAAGGCTGTGGATTTTAGGTGTTTGAGACCTGGTGAAGGACTGTTAATTGAATTTAGAGTGAAAGGGAAAGTTTAAGAGGCACTTGCTTTGTTAAATTGGCCTAACTGGCCTAATTGAGGAATGTAGCAGCACCAAGTTGAGAGGGTTGGTCCAAAGAGACCCTATGTGATCTTGGGATATGTTTTTGAAGACCATAAAGGGTATCCAAAACACCAATTGGTTTCTGGGTTGAAGGTGTATTTTGAAAATTGTGCCCAAATTTCATGGTTGGAGACGTACAAGGAAGTCAAGCCAAGAATGGTGAAAATGGTTGAGTTAGGGTTTTGAGGGTTGAGAGATTGTTTGGTTTTGCATCCATCAAGTTGGTAAGAAGTTTAGCAACTCCTGCTCTGCATCACACTGCACATTCATGGGTGCAGGAATTAGATACATATTTTCAGCTCAATCCCATGTTAGAAACATAAGCCATTAAGTACGCCACATTGCATCTATATAGAGAAGTGCATGAGTGGTGGTACCACGGGTTGGTGAGCTTGGGATATGCTAATTTTACTTAGAGGTTAATTGATAGGTTTGATAAAAAGGACCCTAAGTTACACTTCAGAGAGTTGTCATAGTTGAGATGGTGGGATCTGTTGACTACTACATATCCAAGTTCCAAAAACTCTCAATCATGGTCATAGATGTGTTGGCATTACAATTCGCACCTCTAGAGTGCATATTGGCAATGGTGTAATGTCCCCATTATAGCTTAGTTCAGGAGCATGTTGAGTTAGCATATTATAGAGTTGGAGGAGGGCACCAAGTCCATTATGATCACTCCTTACTGACACCCGAAGCGATTGAAAGATGAGATAGAGAAGACCATCAAGGAATTGCTTGCTATGGAACACATCAGGCTGAGTAAGTCTCTATTTGCTTCTTCAGTTGTATTGGTGAAGAAGAAGGACGACACTCTTAGGATGTGTATCAATTATAGGATGTTGAACAAGAAAACCATCAAGAACAGGTATCCCATTCCACAGATAGATGAGCTTCATGGAGCTTGCTACTTCTCGAAGATTGATTTAAGGACAGGGTACCATCAGATCAGAGTCCGAGAGGACATTGAGAAAACCGCTTTTAGGTGTCATTATGGACATTTTGACTTTCTGGTTATGCCTTTCGGTTTAACCAACGCACCTGCCACTTTTCAGTCCACGATGAACTGGGTTTTCCAGGCACAATTGAGGAAGTTTGTTCTTGTTTTCTTCGACGACATATTAGTATACAATAGGTCTTGGGAGGAACACATGGTGCACCTTGATGCAGTATTGAGCATTCTTGACAGGGAGTCCTTGTATGCCAAGGAATCCAAGTGTGCTTTGGGTATGGCAGAACTATTATACTTGGGTCACATTGTCAATGGAGAAGGAGTTCGTATGGATCCAAATAAAGTTCGTGCTATCATTGATTGACCTACACCTGAGATATTGACAGAGCTTAGGGGGTTTGTAGGTTTATGTGCCTTCTATCGGCAATTTGTTAATGGATTTTCACGACATGTTGCGCCACTGACAGATTTGACCACGAAGGGAGCCTTCATTTGGACAGCTCTTGCACAGGAGTGCTTTGAGAAGTTCAAACATCTTATGACTACTTGTCCAGTCTTAGCCATACCGGATTTCACGAGGCCGTTTGAGCTTCACTGTGATGCTTGCGGAGAGGGCATTGGTGCAGTCATTATGCAGGATCAACATCCTATTGCTTTTGAGAGTAGGAAGCTGAGGGGTCCTGAGCGGAGCTATAGCATCTATGACAAGGAAATGTTGGCTATTATGCATGCAATGGCCAAGTTCAGACAGTATCTTGTTGGTGGTAAGTTTTGTGTTAAAATTGACAACAACAACTTGAAACATTTCCTTGGGCAGCGAGATTTGAATGAGAGACAACAGAAGTGGGTTAGGAAACTGTAGTCATATGACTTTGACATCTCCTATGTCAAAGGGACAAAATGTAGTTGCTGATGCTTTATCTCACCGTCCACATTTGAGCTCCATGGCAGCTATTTTAGAGGACTGGAAACACAAAATAGTTGCAGAGTATGCCAAGAACCCATGGGCTTCTGGCATCGTCGATGGGACAGTACAGGATAGCCGATACTCTCTTGTGAGTGATCTTATCATTTACAAAGGGAGGATATTTTTAGTCCCAGGTTCTGAGATGAGGGATGTGGTGTTGAGGACCTTCCACACTACATGTATGGCCGGTCATCCCGGTTACTTTAAGACCTATAGGCAGGTACGAGAGAGATTCACATGGAAGGGTCTAAAGTCAGATGTTCTTCAAATTGTCAGGGAATGCTCTGTTTGTCTGCAGAACAAGCAAGAGCACACATACCCTGCTGGGTTGTTACAGCCATTTCCTATTCCTGACAGGAAGTGGGAATGCTTGTCTATGGACTTCATCACAGGCTTGCCGAAAGCTTAGGGGAGGGACAACATTTTTGTAGTAGTGGATCGATTGACGAAGTATGCACACTTCTTCCTGATCACTACTACACATTCAACTACACATGTAGCAGAGGTATTTTTTCTTGAGGTATTCAGGTTACATGGATTGCCTCGGAGTATTGTCAGCGACAGAGACATCAGGTTTTTGGGTAACGTTTGGCAGGAGTTATTCTAACTTTGTGGGACAGAGCTCACTCCGAGTACCAGTTACCACCCACAGACAAATGGACAGACAAAGATTGTCAACAAATGGGTGGAAGGATACCTACGGAATTACACTCAGGGCAGCAAAAGGCTTAGGTGAAGTGGATATACCTTTGTGAGTATTGCTTCAATTCCACTCATCACATGTCTATACAAATGTCACCATTTAGAGCATTGTATGGTTATGATGCTCCTAGTTTCCTCGATCTGTTACTGAGTGATTGCAGAGTGCCAAGTGCTGGGGATCTGTTACAGGAGAACCAGGATATCATGAGAGCTCTACGTGAGAACATTCAGTGGGCTAAAAATCAACAGAAGCAGTATGCTGATCAGAGGAGAGTTGAGCGGTCTTTTGAGATTGATGATATGGTGTATTTGATGTTGTAGCCGTACAGGCAGTCCACTCTCAGGAAGAGGGGCGCAGAGAAACTCAAGCCACGCTACTATGGGCCATTCAGGATTGTCAGGCGTGTTGGCGAGGTGGCATATGAGTTAGATTTATCGGTGGATAGCAGGGTTCACAATGTGTTTCACGTATCTCGCCTCAAGAAGGCGTTAGGACAACATGTGATTCCTTCTTCAGATTTACCACCCTTGGATGATGAGGGGAAGCTTGTTTTAGTACCTGAGGCCATTTTGGACTCCAGAGAGCGTCATCTTCAAAGGCGTGTCATCAGGGAATATCTGGTGAAGTGGAGAGATCTACCGGCAGAGGATGCAACTTGGGAGGGTGACAATATTTTACAGCATCCAGCTTTGAGTTTCCTTGTGGACAAGCAAATTCGGGGAGGGCGGATTGTAATGTCCCCATTATAGCTCAATTCGGGAGCATGTTAAGTTAGCCTATCTCTTGGACCCTTGTAGGCTGACAGGATCAGGTTAGAGGGCCAATGGCCATTTAGTGGGTATTGTCATTGCCCATTCCTTCACTCCAGTATTGGTTTTAGTACATGCATTTATGGATTAGTGTTCGCCAACTTCTGACGACACGAAGATATATGGAGGTTGGAGGGAGTTATGGATATTTAATTGATTTAAGTTAATTATTTAACTTAATGCTTTATTATAAAGTCAAATTGACTTAATAAATATTATATCACTTACATATTTCATAAAGTGATTGAAATTAAATCACTTAAAGTAATAAAGTGCGCTCAACTTGGTCAAAGCAATTATTTAATTATCAAACTATGGAAAAGTGAATTAAATACATTTTAAATGTATTTTAATGAGCCAAGTCGTGCTTTTCTTGAAATTCCTGCCTTTTGGGGATATAAGGCATTTTTGGCAAATCAAACTCATTCGTGATTATTTGACTTTGCTATTTGGCTTCTCTGTGATGTTCTCTGAGACAAGGGTTTCAACAAATTTTGCCATTGGAGAGCGAGATCTTCTTCAGTGTTGCGCATATTTGAGTTTGTGAGAGACCAGCCGAATCTGTGCATTTGTGAGGGCTTCCATTTAGGAGTCCATTGAGCTTCATCTAGATTTATTTGAGAAGGAAATCATCAGATTAGCATTCTGGAAGAGGGATTTCACATCAAATCGCCATCTTCATTCATCCTTAAGCTTCTACAGGAGACAAATCCTTTACCTTGCAAAGGCCGTACTGTTCCCTTGCTTGGCGTGTTCTTTTGAGGAAGGGTGTGACACTTTTTGAGGCAAAACACCTCCCTTTTGGCTCCTAATTCTATTGGATACTAGGCATCCCATCTTCTCAGCCTTTCTCCTTCAGTCAGACTGCGGGAATACTTAGATTTGAGACCCTGGTGTCCTTTCAGGCCTGTTCCAGCCATTGTTGCCTGGCAAGCTTGGAAATTTCTTATTTAATTAATCTGGAGCATTTCGGGTATGTCTATTGTTTGTGAATACATTGTTTGTACTATGAGAGTCAGTTTATATTACTAGTTGAGCAATTGATTCTTAAATTTTGCTTTTATCTGCATTTTATGCTCTGCGCCCCTTCTATTTTTGTCTAAATTTCTCCTAAAAAACTTAATAAACAATAAAAAATAAGTAGTATAGTTGGGGGTTTGAAAGGGAGTCAGCAGGGCTCATCACAAACAGACAGCTATGCATAGTATTAACTGCTCTTCAAATTAGGAGGGGAAGCTCTCTCTTTTGCTGATATGCATAAAAAAGTAAAGTATTCTAAAATCCTATCTTTTTGACTCAGCTGGTAGAAGCACAAGGTTAAGAAACCCAATACATTGTAGCTAAGGTTTTCTCTGGTTTCTGTAGATCTTAACTACAACTAGGTTAATGCTAAAACTATCCTATCTCCTCTAGATAAACAGAGCAAGAGGAATTAGGACCAGGGAATTGGTATACGATAAACTTTAAATCAGGATTCCCAAGGAGGCGGGACACCTATCCGAGGTGTAGGCTGAAATGAAGGTTATTGGAAACAACATTAAATGGAAAGCTAGTTCTCAGGATTCCCAAGGAGGCGGGACACCTATCCGAGGTGTAGGCCGAAAGTAGATTACTCGAAACAACACTTAAACGACAATCTTTATTTCTAAATTCGCAAGGAGGCGGAACACCTATTCGAGGTGTAGATATGAAAGAAAGACTATTATAAACAACATCACATGATAAATTTTATTTCTAAATTCCCAAGAAGGCGGGGGCACCTATCTGAGGTGTAGATATGAAACAAGATTATTTAAAACAAATAAATCTGGGACAACAAATTGCATGAAGGACCTAACACACAATGAACGATCAAGCCAACTTTATATTAAACAAAGTGAACCAATATAGAATAACAATATTGCACGACAAGTTGGCTCAGCAATTTGTTATCACAACAAAAGTTAAAATACAAATGAGCAAGGGTGCTCTTATTTATAGAACTCAAAGGAGTAGGGGACCCTAAAATCTCCTTGAGTTTACACTCAATCTTGCAAGCATGCAAGAGTTTATTCTTTAAGTCTAACTGTATGCAACCTAATAGTTAATTGGAAAACTACCCCAGTTAACTGAATCAATACAAAACTAAATGGACCTTGCAACACGCAAGTCCTTATTGAAATGAGAGTCAACTGATAACTAACATTAGCTAACTAGATCCTAACTGAAAGTCCGACCTCCTCCAAAGATATCCCCGAAGATGAGATAAACATGCATGAACTCAACAATCGAAACTCAAGAGAGATGTTGAGTTGACTACTGCTTATGACTCTATCCTCAAGAACACTATGGGATCCATCTGTCTGTCTACTCCAAGTCGTCATGGGCTATCATCTCCTCCAATAATTCATTAACTGTCTCATCTTCTGGCACTTTGATGCTATCCAAAATGATAGACTGTCTGCTCAATGCCTTCTCTCCATGCTTGATCATTTTCTGACACTCTTTGACCTCCTCAACTATCTTATCGAAACTCGTTGACATCACTGAGAAATGATTCAGCTTGGACGCCGTTGGATCACCATCAAGACCATCATGAACCATATTCTGGAATTCGGCTTGCACCACATCAAGATCAACATAGGTACCATTTTCATGAAGATAATGGCACTAGATCCGAGTGACGAACCCTCTTACGAATTTGATGGCACCAACAACATCTTCTTTGATTCCAACCAACTTTATAGAGATTCTCTCATACGTCTCCACTTTGAAGAGGTGTTGTTCTCTCCAAGCAAAAAGCTTTCTTTTATCTTGCTCTGCTACAATGGCGTTGTATGCAGTTGCCAACTGAGAATTGAGAATCAAACCTTCAGTTTGCCCTCTGCCATAGTCAACTCAAGCCGCTGGATTCCCTAACGAAGATCATGAGCATCATACCTCAATTGATACAATTTTGTGAGAAGGTATCTACCTGCAACAATGAAATCCTCGATCCAATTCTCTTAAGAGTTTTCCATGATTAACTAATTGACCTAGCTTTTGTTGTTCTGCAGGTGTCTCTCGAAGTTGTGGAAGAATAGCCGCCTTGCTTGAGGTCCCATGAAGAAGATCTGAGATGCACTGCCACAACTGTTTATTCTTAGCCTTGAGGGCTGCCTTGTTTTGTTTGTTCTTCATCACCCGTGCCTCAAGATTACTTGCAACAACCTTAAAAAGGGTCATGTCCACGTGCCGAGTGCTCCTACCAAGATTAGCTTTGACGAAGGTGAAATCACCAACTTCAACTTCATCCAGACTCTTGCCCTCCGATGGTGTGGCAACCTCAACAACGATCTTTGCTTTAGGAGTCTTTTCTATGTGCACTTGCTTCTTGATCTTCTTGTTTGACGTATCCTGATAGGGACTGCCAAACTCTGAAAGATCAAGCTGATAGGAAGGATTTCGCTGCCTTCTCCCCAAAGTCTTCTCAAGCCAACATGAGTGATCAATTTTAACTTTTCTGGGCAAAACTGTTGTAGCTGTGTTGACTTTTGGTGAATTAACTGGTATTGACATTTCTCGAACCGACGATTCTGGCTCTAAGTCAATCTAAATGGGAGGCGACTGAGGAGAAAATGGCAAACCAAGAGATGAAGACCCGACTTCAGCTTGCACCACTAGCTCTATTGGATATTTTGGTGCCTTCTCGATCTGTTCTTGTTGACCTGCATTTCCTTTCCTCGTTCTTCCGCTAACTCTGGCACCTTCAGGTGGATTGATCCATTGCTTCACTCTGGGTCTTGACCATGATGTGGAAGGTAGCGAAGAAAACACTATTGGCGGCTCTGCAACTGGAACTACCTTTCGCCTCGTTTTGCTGTCCAAGGAATACATGCTAGTCTTGACAACTCCTCTTGACAGGTCCTCAATTGAAGTACTCCCTCTGGCATACCCATCCAGTTGTCAAAGCAGTTGGCGAGCAACTTGATCTTTGACGAATGTACTAAGTAACATCTCCCCTTCATCATTTGACAAACCTTCAAGGTCTTGTGATAAGAAATCAGCAAGCTAAGGAAGAGTAAGTTTGCAATAGTGACGTTTGCATACTTCAATTTCATCTTCGCAGTTGACCCAAAAGTCCTCAAGTGTTGGCTTGTGTGAATGACTTCGCTCCAACCGAGTTGTATAGTGACCCAAAGGATCATAGGAGTGCTTCTCATTGAGATACTTGAGATGGAGTTTTGACAACTTGTTGCTCATTAACTTGCAATCAGTTGCTGATTTGCATTTGAAAATGCCCAATCCACACGGAAAAGTGAATGCTTGCTTGTGCTGATTGCGAAGAAAAGTATGAACCTCGTGAACCTGTCTCAGCAACTCCATGAACAAGACCTTATTAGATGGGTATCTTGGTAGCATCAGAGGCTCTCCCGTGTAACCATACACTCAAATGTAGGTGAATTTAGGGAATTGAATAAACCAATCTGCCCAATTCTCCATTGCTGATTTAGCTTCCGCCGAAATTATGATGTGCATCTCATTATCAAGGTCTCTGATTGTCTTCATCAAGAAGTCATCATTCACCTGCTTGAAATCTTTTTCAACTTTCGAAAACTCCAACTGTGGGAAGTATTCGTGCACATGCTAAATGCCAAGAGCTTCATTGGTTTTCAAAGTTCTAAAATTGCTTTGGAATGAAATTAAATAGACAAGATAAGAAACCATATGAAACTCATGGATTTTAAGGAATTCTGTGATTTGTTGGTGAAGAACCTCACTGATCAACATAGCCTAGTCAAAGTGTTCTTTATTATTGATGATCTGAGAGATGACATAGAACATCCATGGTCGAAAAACATGAGCTTCCTCTTGACCTGTAACCCGGTTGAGCAAGGTGATTAAAATAGCAATCTCGTCCTTGAACTCTCCACGCCCAATCTTCTTTGGCAAGTTGGTTTTTTGTTCTTTTAGCCACCTTTGAGCGACCTTTCTTTGAGATCTTTCCTTGTCTCCCTGCCATATGTTGTCGCATTCCTCCATGACTATGACAAAATTATTCGTATGTGGTGGAATGGCGAAGCACTTCTCGACATCTCTCGGCTTGAGGCTGCAAACAACTCGCCCATCTGCTGATCAAATTTGTCGTGTAGTTGAGTCGTAATGTTTAATGCATGCAATGACAAACTCGAGATCAGACACTGTGATGGGAATAGAGGCTGCTGCCAACAATCCAGAGCGATCAAGATGCTTGAATGTCGTATTGTCAATGCCTTGCAACATGCTCAATTTAATGACTGGATAAATGTGACCCAAGTCTGTGTCAGAGGTTTTCAAAAAGTCATGAACTAAGACCGATTTGGTCTTGTATTCTATTGGGTTGAACTGCATTTTGAAAATATAGACTTTTGACTGTAAAGTCGGATACGTTTGGGTAAACTTCAGAAAAGGCTAAAAATGGCTCTTGATGAGGCTAAAAATAGCCAGTTGAGAGGTAAATTTTTAGGAAATTTTCTGAAATGTTGGTTTTGTAGAGAATGAAATTTTAAACCAACCCAGTTTATCAGAAACTCGAAAAAATGAGTTTTACTAAGGCATGCAAAGACTTTTCAGATTAGAAACTGTAGGGGTTGTAGGGGCACCGGGGGCAATTTTCTTGAGAAAAACTAGCACATGGGTTTTGTAGGCGCCAATGAGTTGAGTAGACCCAGATTCTTCGTTTTTCAAAAAGGTTTACTTTTTGGTTGACATGCAAAAGAATCTTTGGAAAAAAGCATAGTACTTCAAAATGAGAAGTACAGGAGCAATTTTCTCGAAAAATTCTGGAACATGGGTTTTGTTGCTGACGTTGTGTTGAGTGAACCTAGATGACTAGGTTCTGAAAAAGATGCCATTTACTTTGACATGCGAGAGAAAACCTAAGACAAGGATAGAAGAATTTTAGAGATAGAAAATAGAAGTTATATTCTGCCTTTGAAAATGACGCCTATGCCTTGAATGAAGTTTGATGAAGTCTGGAATGCATGCACTTGAAAAATAAAGTCTGGAAAATAATTCCTTTGAACAATCTGGACCTGGCATTGCGAAGAACACTGAAAAATGTCACCTATAGCGCCTTTAGATCTTGCTTGCACTAGAAAATAAGTGTTTTTCCTCAACCTGTGATAAGAATAATGGACGCCCAAATGCCTTGATAAATATATTTCATGAAGTAAGGCGTCAATATCCATGCAAATCCCTAAATTAGGACGTAATAATCTTATTGGACCCCATTTTCAGTTAACTGAATGAAATAAAACCCTAAATTGGGCGCTACCCAGTCATGCACAGATAAATTTGCCACATGCAAGTAAAACTAATTCATTTTGAGGTCGACTTAGAAGTTAAACTGGAGTTTTAATATTATTTTAAGTTGAGGTTACAAACTCCTCCATTATAGCGTGGAAAAGTCACTTTAGTTTAAAAGTCAAAGTTTGACTTGGGCGCCAACTCTCCAGAGTTGAAACATTTTGAAAATTTCCATTTGCAAACGTCACCGGAGGCTATGTTCAATCACTGATTCTGATTGACTGATGTATCCAGTAGACTGGTTGATAGTTTCATTGAAGAGTAGGATCAAAACTGAAAAGAAATTCCTTGAGGTTGCAAACTCTAATTCTGACTTCTGTGCCTTCAAAATTCTGGGCGCTCTTGGCCTCTAGGGGCGCTTTTCCTCACTAGACAATCAACTTTTCATGCATTTTCATCATTTTGAACTTGATTTTGACCCCATTTTAGCCTGCATTCTCCAGCACTTGACAAAACTTCAGAGTTGGTTGACAGGTCCACTGCGAAGCTGGGTCAATTCTGAACATGATCTCTTGGAGAGCATAATTCCTAAAACCTTCATCTGGCAAGTCAAAAACTTGGGCGCCCCTAGCCTGCAGGGGCGCTTTTTCTCCCATATAGCCATTTTTGCAACTGGTTGAATCTTCATTCAATCTCCAACTGTTGTGTACTGACAAGTCTTTTGACCTGGTTGAGATATGCAATGGAAAGCTAGAAACATCACGAACAGGTGGAGCATTTGAGCTAACCTAAATAACTACATCTGAGGGTTCAACACCTTAGGTGCCCCTAGCCTCCAGGGGCGCTTTTGCTCTGAACTGACATTTTTGACCATGATAAAAACTTTATGTTTGACTCTTGATTCTGGTAATTCAGCAACTCAGATGAACTTGTTGACAGATTCGTTGCGAAACTTGATCAAGTCCGAGACAAACATTCTAGGTGTCATTTGATCAAAAAGTTTCATTTGGTACCTTAAAATGTTGGGCGCCACTAACATCTAGGGGTGCTTTTCTGCTCCAATGTTTGTCAAATTTTCATGATTTCATCTCCCTCGTTCCTCGTTCAATCTCTAGTTTTAGGTGCTAGACAAATCTTTTGGACTGGTTGGTAGGCTCATTGCGAAGCTGATAGTATTCTAGAGAAGTCCTCTTGGAAGTGATAAATCTCAAAAAGATAATCTAGGCCTCTAAAATCTAGGGCGCCCCTAGTCTCCAGGGGCTCTTTTACTTCCAAGATGAAAATCATATGCATTGGGTGCCCCTAGTCCCCTAGACTCAAGAAAATCAAAAGTTGTATATGTAGAATTGGAGCAGCAAGATGAAAGGAATGATTTTCAAGTTTTTAACAATCCTCTTTTTGAAGTGGGTGTTGAGGAAAGTTATGATAACCCTCTCTTTGTGTTGGATGATGTGACATCAAACCAAGAGGAAATCTCTTTTGACACTAATGTAGAAGGGGAGAGCTCTAGCACTTCTTCCAACAGTGGGATGACGATACATGAAGACCTTACTACTGTTCTTAACCTATCCACCCTTTAGGAGATGGAGAATCAAGAATCAAGGAGGAATGGTGTCTCTAATCTTTACTGGCAAGAAAGAGTTGATTGGCACTCCGATGAAGAGTTTATTCATTATCTGATGCAGAGGCTTATCATTCCAACATACCTTCTTTAAGAGTAACTGAATTTAGAATGGAATTTGATGAAGGGTTCCTTGAATCTGTCCAACAACTCTTGTCTCATGATTTTGAATTCAATTTTCTCAGTGAATTCAGATTTGTTGAATACTTTTTGGAGTTTCAAGAGGTGATGATTCAAATAGAATGTATTGGTCAAAGCGTTCTAGTCAAAGTAATTCTTTATTTGAGGAATGGCTCTTCTCTACTTATGATTTGGGATCCCAACATCATCTTGCATTTGATATGTGAAAAGAAGGTATGTTGGAATGATAAGCCTCAAATTTTCAGTTCTCTAAGTGCTGTTACCTTCTTTATCAGCCATTTGATGATTATTTATGATCTTCAATTGGAGTTTTGGAGAGAAAAGTTGAGCAAAGAATGGTTCTTTGTTGTGATTAAATCTTCAATGAGGTTGTTTTCAGTCGTGGATATGAGCAGAAATGATATTTTGGATGCTGATTTTCAGTTTTGCAGCAGCTATCTATCTCCACGGATGCTGATTTTTCTTAAATCAGATCTCAAGTTGATCATTTCAGTCTTGTTTGGTAGCTGGTGCATTCAATTTCAGACTTTATAATCTCTTTCTAGAGATGGTTTATGGCTTCAAATGAGAGAAATGGTGATTCAGATAAAGCATAATCAACTTTTGGATAGAAATCGTGCTCATTCTAGTGGCTATCTTTGTACATTCTCTTGTACAAATGTCTGGGGCAGCGAACCATTGCTTGATTTGGCTTGGCATTTTGAGACTCTTGCTGTTGAGACCTTGTTGGATGTTTTGAGAAGTTATGCTACTGTTTTTGAGTTGACTAGATTATTTTTCTTTCTTTTCAGAATGGTGACAGTTATCGGCATTGCAGATGTTAACTCCTCAGAGTTAATTGGGCATGAGATGCTAGCTTTTGATTTCAATCCTTCCATGTTTGTCAATTTGAACTTCAGGCATGTTAACTCCTTGAGGTTGCAGGGAAGGTTAGTGCGGTTCTGGTACAATGGCTTCATTTGTATGATTAGAGTGGAGTAGCATCAACATGATGGGTCTTCTCAGAGATGGACATGGGACCCCGGGATCAGTTGGACTGTTGGAGTATTGTGCAATTGCTTGAGGACAAACAATTTTGGGAAGGGCGGACTGTAATGTCCCCATTTTAGCCATACGCTCTTATGTGTCTGATAGCCTATTTCTGGAAGCCCGTAGGCCAATCAAAAGCTAAAATTAGGGTTTCCACTTTTTGAGGAGGTTTTGAGGGCTTGCATGCGAGAATCTTTGATGCATGTCTGGTGGAGCTTTTTGGGTTTTTGGAGAGCTTCAGGATGAGGTAACATGCATGACAAAATAATGACTTGCATCTTTCGCTGATTCCTTGGCAGTTTTGGAAGCTTACATGTCGGAGTTTTGCAGTTTGGATTTTGGATTCCTTCTGGGTTTTCAGAGGGCTTCGCAGTGGTGTCACATGCAACTGAAACAAAGGACTTTTTCAGACTTACTATTTTTAGTAAGTACGACGGCTCCTCGAGTTGTGGTTAAAATGAGTTTGGAACAACTTACTATTTTTAGCAATATGCTATTTTTAGTAAGTTCTATTTTTAGCAGTGCTATTTTAGCAGGGTTTCTGCAGTTCAGTTCACTGGCTATATCTGTCAGGTCAGTTTGAGCAGTTTGGTCTCCAACACCCTTGGTGCTATTTTCTATCTGTCCAACCATCAGTCATGATGGTGCAACCCTTCTTCCTCTATATGTGTCGCTGTTCCTCTATTGTGGCTTTCACATCAACCACCTTCTGTGACAAAATGGGGCCCTTTATCTCCTTATCATTAGGGGTTTTGAACTCTGCCTCACAAACAATAATGGCTATTTCTGGCAGGTTAGTTTGTTCAGTTGATCTCTAGCATTTGAGGTGATTATTTTGGCAAGTTGATATTTGATGAAAATAATGTTCCAAGTGAAAATATTTCCTATGCTAAAATGGACGACTTTATAGGGGAAATATTTAAGTTGCAAATATTTTATAAAGTGAAATATTACTAAGGCTTGGAGGACGCCTAAATGGAGAGATAAGTTGGTTTTATTAAAAAGAGCAATTTTTATAAGGTTTCTCACTTAAGCATATTGGACACCATACTTGGAGAAATATTTGCATATTCCAAATTATTTCACTTTATTATTTGGGACATCTAACATACCTTTTATTTGACATTTTAAATAAAGTTATATCCTTCAAATGTTTGGATGCCTAGTTATGAAGGTGAATGAAGTTTGAAATGAAACCCAAATGCAACTTGATACAGGTGACTTTGAATGTCATGTTTGGGCGCCCTAATTGGAGGGAAAAGTGGATTTGAATTGAGGAGAGAAGTTAAAAATAAGAGACTTGGCCTTCATTTGCAGTTATCCATTGTTGCTTATTGTACTGTTATATTGCTGAAATATTTTCAGAGCTACTTCGAGGGATGCATACCTCCTAGTTTTTTCTTCAGCCTTCGTGCTTGAATGATAGCACCTAGTTGAGTTTGCAGAGACTGCTTCTCATTCAGAGAATGTAGATTGAGTTTCACTGTTGAAGTTTTGAAGATTTTGTTGTCTACTGGTTACTGGTTTTGGTTGTGGCTGAAGCATATTTTCATTTGTAGATCTTTGCATGATTTTTTATTTTATTCTGGGTACTTGCTATATCCATTCCTAGTCCCAAGGCGTCCCACCTTGCAAAGTTTGAGAATTTTTAATGAAGTTTCTGATTTTATGTTGCTAGGCGCCCCCCTTGAAGGCTGTATCATGCCTGTCAATGCCTTTGGAATTTGTGCAATAAATATTAGCTGGAGTTGGGTGCAGTTTCTTGGTCTTGTCATGGTCGCCATCACTCCTGGAGTCTACTGCCTCTTATTTCATGTCATTTGGTGGAGTATTGAGGGAGTTAGGAGTATTTTGGTGTGTCTTTTAGTTGCTGGTCTAGGATTTCAGTTTGCTGATTTGTTATATCAGATTGTTGTAGTTGGTGATTTTGGCTTGGTTTTGATGTTTGGGAGTCTCTTTGAAGTTGGAGAAACATTCTATATCATTTGCAGCACTTTGAATATCTATAATACTTGGCTATTGCAGGATTCTCTTTCATATTGTAATGTTGTTTTAGTAGTACTGATCAACTCTTTATTATTCTGCAAATTTCTATTGTAATTCCCACGATTGTGGAAAAGATAGGCCTCGCCGTCTTTACTTTCAGCTTTTCTTTATTGTATTTCCCATTGAATAAGCGGAAGGGGTTGACAAGCCGCCCAATCTTTACTTTCCTTGCACTTTGTAATCATCATAATGCTGATCGGCTGAGCCGTCAATCCACTCGCGCTGAATAAGTGGTTGAGTTGCATAACTTTACTTTCCAGCATTGTACTTCATTCAATTTTGGATACTAATGATCCCCGACACCATGTGATATCACCTCACCCATCTTGGGTCTTGAGTGAACACTCTTGGTGTAGGGCTACTTTAAACAACTGATTTGATTTGCTAACGCTGATGGGTGCCTTTGTTGAAGTGTTGATTGTGAAAAAATTGAGAAAAAGTATAAAGGGGTCATTTTACTATCCATTAATAGTCTACCTACAACAACATAAGTTGCCGCATTATCTGTAACTGCTTGCACCACATTCTCCTCACCCACATCAACCAAGACTCCCTCCATAGCCTTGCAAAGGAATTCAACATTTTTGGTGTTCTGGATGCATCAATTGATTTGATGAACACTGTGCCAATTGAGAAAGAAATAAAATCAATGAACCAATAAAGCATAAATTAAAAATCTTTATTATTAATCACTATATCAATGCATTTTAGGAAGTAAAATCACCCGAGGAAGAAACAAGAAAATTGAGCAATGTTTTTTTTCTTCTATTTGTCCAACCATCAGTCATGATGGTGCAACCCTTCTTCCTCTATATGTGTCGCTGTTCCTCTATTGTGGCTTTCACATCAACCACCTTCTGTGACAAAATGGGGCCCTTTATCTCCTTATCATTAGGGGCTTTGAACTCTACCTCACAAACAATAATTGCATCAACAAATAAGTATTGTACAATGGAGAATTTAATGACTTCGACATAGCTCTAAATATAAAATTTGAAGAGACAAAGAATCACCTATCAAGCTATATATTTTAAAACAAAACAAAAAGAAGAACTACCTGGCTGCATGGAATGGAATGTTGCAATAAAACCAAAAGTCTCTATTGCACTTCTGGTTCCAACCCATGCTCTCAAGTGACGGTTGGGAACCCAGAGTAGTGCGTGGGAAAATATATGAATCCAACCTAGATGCTGAAACTCTAGGCCCAATGCTAACATTGCCATGTCACTAGCACTAGCACTAGCACTAGCAGCACTTTTAGATGGAGGACATGGAGGAATGGAAGAAGAGTCTCCAACTCCACCAATGGCAGCCATCTCCTCTCTTTGCCTCTTTTTTTAGTTCTTTTTGCTGCTCAAAGGTTTCCAATTGAATTTGCACTTGACGCATAACCTCAGGAGACATTTTTGGGCATAGATTAGCATCTTGGCCTTGTATATGTGCAAGATGGTATTTCAATCGATTAATGCCTCCCCCATGCATAGTTGTTTTGCAATGAAAACATGTTATCTCTCTTTTCTTTTGCCCGAGGGTAATAATGGCATGTTTCCAACAATGGTCTTTTCTAATTGGAGTTTGAGACATTGTGCTACAATTTTTTTATAAATCTAAACAATGCTGCAATAACATATAAATAGAAAAAAAATAACATTCATGGTTTATATTTAACTAATATAAAAACACCTAGGGTTTGCAACTATAAAACTATTTTTTTTTTACAAAAACACCTAAGGTTTGTTCAACAAAAAAATTGAACACACTTAGGGTTTGTTCGACAAAAAAATTAAACACCTAGGGTTTGTTATTTGTTCCACTAAAACAAAATACAAAAAAGAAAGAAGAAATGTAGAAGAAAAATGAAATTTTGGTTAGAAAAAAAAAACCCTTGAAAATTCAAACATACCTCTTAAATCTTCCTCGAAATCAATGGCGAATTCTTTCCAACCCTTTGTAGACTCGTCTAGATGCACCAAGAGTAGCTACAAACCTGCACAAATGTGATACACTTGCTGATTTTTGCTCAATCTCCATGCTGGTTTTCCTTCAATGCAAATAAATTTTGGCTGAAGTCTTCTTTTTCCTTCTTTGACTTGAAAATGAAATAAAGTGCCTTTTAAGGTGGAGGCAAATATAAAACAAAAAAGTTGAAGTGAAAGGCATTTTTATGTTGCTTTTTTTGTTTTAAGTTTATGCTTGCTATGACCAAGTCTTAGGCTTGGGACTCGCCCAAAACCGGCAAATTTGGTGAGTCTCCTAGACTTGGCCATTCTGGTGAGTACTTGGCATCTGAATCTCCTAGACTTGTGAAGCCTGACTCACCTCGGGATTCACTGTGTTTGGGCGAGTATTGTAACACTGATCTTACCACTTGGTTGTTTTGTGTGAACTTGATTTTATAAAAGCAAGTACATGTTTAGTGGTTGAGTTTGGCTTGTTGGCTAGTTGGTTGTTTGACTTGGCTATAATTTGTATTGAGCTCTCTTGTTGAGTGCTTATGTGAAACATGGCATGGGATGTGTGGTTATATGCTTGGCACATGGAGGATGCATTGGAACAACTTGATGTTTCAAAAATATTCATGGAGACTCTATAACTATCTTGTAATATTTCATTGCTGAATAATACATTGAGTGTGGATGCTTTTAGAGGCTGAGTTTTTCTCTCTGGTATATCTTGTGGTATGTCTTTGATCTTTGCATTTATGGCTATTTTGTAAGCTTGTATGCATGCTTTTCTATCATGGGGTTATGTAAGAATTGCTTTGATCAACCTAGTAATTTTCCCAAGACCTACTATCTTCTTGTTAATCCTTTTTTACTATTATTTGTTTGCCACCCTTACGATTGGCTATATATTTGAATTTGCACTTGTGGATTTATCACCAATGTTTGGCATTGGGAGTTTTTGAGTAGTTTCTTGTCATAAGGTAAGGCTATTTTTTGATCAAGTAATATGAAATGTTGCACTGAATTAACAATTAGGGAGGTTAAGATACAACACCTTTTATACTAAGTTGTTGAATCGGAATCGAAAACGGAATTGGGTATGTGGGTACGGTATGCCGATATTGCAAAAAAAATTAGAGGCCTGGGTACGTTTGGGTATGTCCATATAAATAAACATATTAAAATCATAAATATATTAATTAAAAATTAAAAATATATATACATTAAAAATTATATAAAAATCATAATATATATTAAAAATTAAAATTATATATACATTAAAAATTAAATATACTCACTATATACTAAAAATTAAATATATAAATTCAAAAATTTAATATTAATATATTTATATTCAATAATGCAGTATAAATATCAGTTTTTAATTTATAATTTTTAGATTTTATATTATTTTTAATTTACAATTTTATTATATATTAATATATAATTTAATAAGCAATATGCTATAGTTTAAATTTTTAAACTATTTTATAATATTAATTATAAAACTATATATTACCTATAGAATAAATATAAATGAAACACAAAACATTATAAATCTATATATTATCTATCGAGAAAGCGACAACATCTCTCCGCATCGGCTTTGCTTGCAGAACCAGCCGGTGGAAATCGCCACGATGCGTTGCTTTTTGGGGTTGTAAGTGTCATCGAGTGAGGATTCTGGGGGTTGCGGAGGAGACACCAGGGGAGCAATTGAAGATGAGGTAAGTCTTGGAAGAACTGCAACACTCCGCTCCAATGTCGCTTTCTTTGAATGAGGGTCCTCTCCCTTCATCCTCCCCTTCGACTTGCACTCGCTGCCCTACTCATCATCACTGTCAGTGTCGCTGCAAATGTTGCTTCCCACATCGGGGTCGTCATTGCATTTTCCGTTGGTGCAAATCAACTCATTGAGGCAGTTGTCCATTGTTGCAAGGGCCGTCAAAGAAAGTGACTATTCTCTGCACTGGGTGGTGTTTTCAATTTTGAGGAGTAAATTTTAGGGTATTTAAAAGCTCAGGAACTCAAAAAAATTAGAGACGAAATTTCCGAACCCTAATCGATTCCATTATGATTCAGGTTTTGGGACGTATTGTACCTAGAATCAGCTCAATGTTCCAACAATTTGGTAACATAGCTTTTATATGAATGGTGAAACACAGTATCTTAGCATAACAGTTATTTCTGTATATGTATTATTGGATTTTGTTTTGGTTTGCTACCCTTGAGGATCAATTGCTTGGTTTGAATTCACTGTTGTGGATTTATCATCAGTGGGATGATTTTGGGCATTGGGAATTGAATTAGCAGTTTCTTGCTTAAGTTAAGAGCATTCTTTGATCTATTGAGATGAAGAGTAGTGACTTAGTCAACAATTAGGGAGGTTAGATACAACACATTTTATATGAATGGGCTCTTGTTGTATTTTGTTATAGGCTCTTGATTGTATAATATACAAATTACTAATGATGTTCATTGCAACAAAATGATTTGTTTTCTTGGTTGCTTTCATTTTATATTTTCAGCGTGTGGAGTCATTCACTACTGCTTTAGGTCTACTAGCAAAAGAAAGGTGAGGATTATTAAAGCACATGGATTGATTTATTAGTTGTGCAGCATTGTAAGTTTATTCTTGTAGATGTGTTTTTCTCTTAGTAAGATGGACATATTCTATCATTTGGGTTTGTTTTACAGTGGCCTATGGTTAAGGAGGTTGGACAAGAAGATTGAAAGAACAGTTTTGCATTCTTATCGCAAGGTATGAACAGATTTTGTTGTTATATGTAGATTTTATAGTCTTCTCAGTTAAGAGCTAAAATACAATAGAAGATACAGTTATATTTTGTTTGGGTAAGTTTATTAATACTAGAATAAATATAATACATTGACTTGATTCTTGGGAACATTAGTAAAAATGCAATACTTAGTAATGACTTTTCACACATAATTAAGACGTATGTGCCATAATCAAAGTACTTAAATGGTAAAGTCATATAAAAATGACTACAATAATCACAACAAAAGCAGGCTTGTTTATATTTGAAAAGTCTGAAAGTCCATATGATTGCAATTATAATGTCAAAGATGTAACAAGCATTGGAGAGATGATAAAGAATCACCCTAAATACAAAGCATAAACTTCGTACCGTCATATAACTTACATGCTTAAATTATCAATTCCTTATACAAAATTGATTTTGGGCAACATCAGCAAAGCTGCAATAACTATTTATGAATTTTTACATGTAATTAGTATGAATATGCCATAACAATTTTTTTTAATATGATAAAGTAATGAAAATATATTTTTTCCCTTTTAAGTGTGCAACACCGAGACTTCCTTGGAGGTCACCCATCCTAGTACAACTCCAGCCCAAGCACGCTTAATTGCGGAGTTCTGATGGGATCCAATGCACTAACGCTAGTATGATCGCACCCAGTAATGAAAATATATACAATGACCACAATAAAAACAGGCTTGTTTATACTTGAAAAGTGTAAAGATCAATATGATCACACTTATGATGTCAAGGGTGTAACAAGCACTCAAGAGATCATCATAAAGAATTGATTGGCCGAACAAATTACCAACACACTTTTCCTTAACCATTGCCAAAAAAGATTCATCTTTAGTAATGAAATCTACAACATTTTAAAGCCAATCTCATTTTTTTATTTGGTAATTTTTTCTGCTTTACTGGACATGTCTCAATATTCAATCAGGTGGGAAGTACACCTCTTTGTGAGGTTGCAATTCTAGTTATCTAGATTCAAAAAAGTTGAAATGTACCCCCTTAATTTTTTTTTGAATTTAACACAACAAACCAGCATCAAACCATTGATTAGCGTTAGCTCCAAATACAAATCAGCTTGTAAAGTAACCCTCACCAAGAATGTTCACCAAGATCCCAGTATGGGCGAGGTGATAGCATATGGTTTGGGGATCGTTAGGAATAATCTAAACTGAAAGGTACATTCATCTGCTAAAGCAGACATCCACAATGTAGTGGGGATACAACACTTATTCAGTGGGTGGGATTATTACAAATTATCAAGGCGTCAAGCCAGCCATGTAACCACGCTTCCACTTGAACAATGGGGGGTATACAGTCCTCACAAGCACTTATATTTTGTGGGGGGAATACAACAATAATGAAAGATGATTTGTTAAACTCAACCACTCAATTGTGGGAGTATAAAATAAACTAAAATTGCAGCAATATAAACAATAGCCGTTAGTACTACTAATCAACTTTACAAACAATGTATTATAGCTGCAAACAAAAAGATATGCTTCCAAAAACCATTGAAAGTTAAGAGTAATAATTCTCTAACAATTACAATGTCAGAATGATATAGAAATGAAGCACAAACCATAAATATGATGAAATTATGCAAATCTGATCAGAAACAACATTAACAGAAAATCAGACCAGCAACATTAAAACTCACATAAATGGATGCATCTCCTCCGAATCAGCTCGGAAAGCTCTCAAACCACAACCAATTTACAGTGAAGAGCTAGGCATCCAACCTCCAAGAAGAACTCGCGCCAAAAACAGCAGTCAAAGAGTGGCATGAATCCCAATGCAACCAGGAAGAATGGTACGGCCTCCAAGAAAGGTTGACCTTCTCCCAAAAATCAGAAACTTAACAATAAAATCTGAAAACTTCTAGAAAGGGGCACTCTCCACAGTAGAACAACATGAGCAAACACCCAGAATGAAATTAAGTTCGCTGACGAAGCTATGAACAAAAGCTTGCTTCAACCATGGCGAACCAGCAACTCAAAAACAGGCTATACATTAGCAACCTGTTTGAAATCATTAGAATTGAAGCTCCATCTGCACCTCTGTGTGAAGTACAGTCACATTGAACCACCTAGGAAGCCATAGTTTCAGGTCCGAAGGATGAATTGAATTTGCTAAGCTTCCCCTTCGCCAGGTTTTGGATTCAGTCTAGCAACATAACTTTACTTTCAAATTCAAGCATAAGAATGAAGGAGCAAGGCACAAATAAATAGACTTCTTCTTGGCATTCGAATCACCACTATAACCTGAAGAAAAGAATGCGAAACACTTCAACTTCTCCAAAAGGGATGCCGCCTTTTTCCATTTGCAAATGAAATATTAAATTACCTTTTTAATTTCTCTCCCAAGGCGTCCAAAGTAATTGGCATTTAAAAACATTAATAAAGATATTAATTTCTTTGCTTGGACGTCCACTTAAAAGACCCCATTTTAAAAACAACTTAAAGTTGATTAGCTAGGCACCGGGGTACAAACTCAAAACATAAAATTGACTGAGTATTGAAACTCAGTCCAAGGAGGTAGCCAAGTGCAACTGATAAATTGATAAAAATAGCCAATTGATATTTGTCGAGGTAAACCAAATTTATGATGATGCCACTGCCACAAATGGACTCGCTAAAAATAGCAAATGCTCAAAAATAGTGAATTTACGTCAAACTCATGAAAAAGCCAAACTGATTAGCCTCATTGCCCAAAATAGAAATGTGAATTGTAGATGATTGAATTGCTGCTAGAATGATATTGCTATAAATAGACTTACCAAAAATAGCAAGCTGCTATAAATAGTAAGTTTGCAAACATCAATTGAACACCAATTGAGCAGTAATCACGACTTACTATAAATAGTAAGTGTTTCCAAATATTCTCTGAGCACAAATCGGACAGCCAACATGACTTACTATAAATAGTAAGTGCCCGAAAAGGTTCTCAGGTTTAGATGCATGCCACACCATTGTAGAGGTCTCTGAAAACCCAGAAAAACCCAGAAACCTCTCTTGCATGCAAGGTATTTGCCAAAATTGCATGTCATTATCTCAACATGCATATTACCTCATCTTGAAGCTCTCCAACAACCCAGAAAGCTCTACTAGACATGCGTCAAAGAAACACACATGCAAGCCTTCAAAAATACATCTGAAAGTGGAAACCCTAATTCCCCATTCTGCTTAGCCTACGAGTTTCCGGAAATAGGCTAAAACCTCAAGAAGAGCGTAGGGCTAAATCAGGGACATTACAAAAGTAATGTTTAGAATATGCTCTATGGATGGGTCAACTCATAGCACTATTATTGTTAAGATATTGAAGGAAAAAACTGCAAGGCCAATTTTTATGCTAGTAATCCCATGAATCCTGTTCTCATATGTATAAATAATAACATGATGGGAGATCCCAATTCAAGAGTATATCTTGTAAATCAATTTAAAACCCATAGTCTGATTGTTCTTGCTATGTTTATTGTTGCGACCCTACAAAACTCAATGTTTATACTTGTTTTTTCCCATTTGTTGTCAAAATTGATAGCCATTATGTTTGAACCAAATTCAACTTCTGATTTTTGTTATCAGCTTGCAAGGTCGTTTGTGTCGTAGTCTTTGTTCATCAACTAACAATGTTTGAAAGATGATGGAGGTTGCAGCTGCTCAATATGAAATAATTACAAGGATCCAAGGTTGTTGATAGCATTGATGAAGAAGGAAAAGCATGAAAATGACTAAGTCATGGAAGATGCACCATTTGTTGTCCTTTGCTTGGCAAAGACACCGAAGGCATGTGCTTAACATGGTTCAACCACTTGGAAATTCTGCCTATGGTCTTGAAGTTGGCTTGAATGGAAAAAATTTCTGCTTGGCTCAAGAGAAGGAAAGTTCTACATGGTTCAAGTGAAGGGAAATTCTGCTTGGCTCAAAGGTCTAATATCTTTGCTTTGGCTTGGGCACCTGGCACACAATTGAGATGGTTAAGCTCATAGGAGGATTCCACCCAAAATTGTAAAGGAAAGTAGTATGATGACTTAATTTTTCTGCTTGGCTGTCCAATTTTTTTGTAAAAGTGGCGTTGGTGTCTTAAATTTCTTCTCCATATGACTAAGGCACACTTTTTGCATGCAAAACCACTCAAATTTTCCTCCTAACCATAGATTGCATACTTGCAAAAAACTTGTTGAGTCAGCGAGTACTCGCTGAGTCAAACAAATGACGAGTTTTAGCGTGATTTACTCGCCAAAGAAACTTGCTGTATACATTAAAAATGTGAAACACGAAAAAAAAACGAAAAAAAAATCGAACAAAATAGTAAAAAATTGTCAAAAAACTCACGATTTTTCCCTATAAATGCATGAATGCCCCTCACACTTCCTCACATAGCACTTGAAGAGCAAATATTCTTCATAAAAATGTGGCAATTACCTAATTTCTCCCTTAAGTGATAAAATTGTGAAATGGTGTGTGGCAAGAAGTTTAATATGAAATGATATTATTATAATGATAAAAGATAATTCTCTAAGTTGTCAATTATGGTGTCCACTTCCAAATCCCATCATTGCAATCAAATTTATTATATGAAAAGAGATCATAATAACTAGTGGGGGTCTAGGAGTGGAGATACCAATGGGGTCGAAGGGCAACACCCCTCATGTGGGTCTAGGGGCAATGCTCCCAACAGAGTTGAGGGGTAGCACCCCTCGTGGGGGTCTAGGGGCAATGCCCCCAATGAGGTTGAGGAGCAATGCCCCTGGTGCATTCCTTGTTGCGATACAGGGCGGGGTCAAGGGGCAACATCCTTGCCTCCAAGCCCAAATTAAGGCCTTTGAAACCACACAAAACTTCATGTTCCACACCATTTTCACAATTTTATCACTTAAGGGAGAAATTAGGTATTTGACACATTTTTGTGAAAAATATTTGCTCTCCAATTGTTGTGTGAGGAAGTGTGAGGGGTGTTATGCATTTACATGGAAAAATCATGACCTTTTCAACTATTTTTCCCGCATTTTCTCTTCGTTTTTTTTTCCTTCATATTTTGCATTTTTAATGAGTCTAGCAAGTTTTTTTTGTCTAACTCGTTGAGTTTTTGGCGAGTACTAGCCAAAAAATTTGTGAGTACTTGCCAGAAACTTGGCGAGTAAATGGAGCTAAAACTCACCTTTCGTTTGGCTCGGCGAGTATGCCATCTATGGTTCCTGGTATCATGAAGAGGAGACTTGTAGTCCTTTTTAGTGAAGGACTAATAGAGCCCATTAGAGGATGGGTTAAGGAATTTGACCCACCTTCATTATAGGAGGGAATAAAGAAGGCAAGAAGCATGGAGTTAGTTGCCTCTAGAAACAAATTTCAGTCAAGGACCTTTCAAATCAAGAAGAATAAAAGACATTTTCGGAGTGATGCAAATCAGACCAAGAAGATATCATCTAGATTGGATGATGAGGCCTTCAATGACTTGAGGAGAAAGAAACTATGTTTAACTTGCAAGAATCCATGGGCCTGAAGTCATATGTGTGTAGTTAAGGGTAAAGCACATCAAATAGAATACTATTCAGCCAATGAATTAGTGAGAAAAATTCAGACCAGCAATCTGATTTAGAGGAAAAAGAGAAAGAAAACTCATCAAAAGAGTTTGAAGAGAAGGAAAGTGGGGGCACTCTTGCCCAACTTTCTATCTTTCAGAAGAATGAGTCCTTCAAGGTTCGTGGAGTCCTTAGTGGGCAGCGTGTTGTGGCTTTGATTAATACAGATGCTACACACAATTTTATTGATGAGGGAGTTGTGGCATGTAGGGGACTCAAGACAAAGAATGTAGATGGATTTAAGGTGATGGTAGCAGATGGGTTCACTATCACATGCACCAGGATGATTCCTTAGATTAGCCTTCAATTGGGCAGCTACGAAGTCAAGGATGACTTCTATGTAGTTAGCATAGGTGATACATATGTGTTGGTGTTTCAATTCGCACCTTTGGTATGCGAATTAGAAACCGACGGGTATGCACAGATTAACTACTCTTCAAATTAGGAGGGGAAGATCCCTCTTTGCTGATGTTGCTTAAAGAAAGTAAACTAAACTAATTTTCCAATCTTTTTGTTCAGCTAAAAGCACAAGGTTATAAAACTAGCGCTGTAGCGAAGATTTTCTCTTTTTGAAATTTCTACTACGACTAAGCCTACTCTAATGACGCTTTTAACAACTCAAGTAAATTCAGAGCTTGATAGTTAAAAGTAAACAAGGGATGATTCTTTGACACAAAACTCACATAAACTCACTCCTAACGCACACCTTAAGACTCGTTGTATTTTAGATACAAGCTGAAATAAAGATTATATAAGTGAAATACATAAAATTGAAACCTGAGACAGTAGATCAAAGCATCAAAACAGGCATAAGATTTCCTTTTCTCAAATTTCAAATAACAAAGATTACACTTGTAGGACAGCAGGATTGTAGCAATAATAGGCTTACAGTTTAGTGATCAACTAGAATACATTGACACAAGTAACACATAAATTGAACAATATCTTGTAGCAAGAGGTAGGCATGCAAGCTTGCTCTTACACAATTGAACTGACACTGAATAACAACTTGCAGGCAAAGTAGGCTCAACAATTTGCTATCACAATAATGGTTCCCGAAAAATGGGCAAGGTTGCCCTTATTTATATGCAAGCACAGTAGGGAACCCTAAAATCTCCTTGCTTTTACAACAAGACTTGCCAACATGCAATCTTTGTTTCTAAAACTAGAACAAGATAACTATCTAACAATCTATGAAGCAAAAGATAGGGAAAGTGCCAACTATTACAACTTGATATTTCCTCTCTCACGAAGAATGGATAAGCATGAGACAAGAATAGCAAGAAAACTCAAAAAAAAGCGTTGAGTTAATTGCTGCTTTTGAGTTCTATTCTTAAAAAATATCGCTGCCCCAAACAGGGGACTCATTTAGGAAACTAAATTTGCTAAAAAACTGATTTGTTCTTGATTTCAAGTGGAGAGTTGCATGCTGGAAATCTTGATTTTTGACTGTAAACTTGACTAGGTTTGGAAACTTTTTGCACAAATTGCTGAAAATAGAATGCTGATTTGCCTTGAAAAAGCAATTTCTCCGAAAAAAGCTAGGACCTAGGTTTTGTAGAGAATCTCGTTTCAGAGAAACCCAGTTGATCAAATTTCGAAAGAGCTAAGGATTTCCCGGAAAAGCGCGAAAAAAGTAGATTCTTGAAAACTTGAAATTTTCCATAGTTGAAGAGAACAAAAATCAAGCGGACCCAGATGAATGAATTTTGAAAAAGATGACCCCTTCTTCTGAAAAGTGATGCCCTAGAAAAATAAAGCATGAAAAAACGAGCCTCTGTGCATATTGATCATGAAAATATGAAGATTTTAGAAAAAACACCATGTTTTGGCCTTCAAATCTTGATGAGAAGACAAAGATACTTTTCTTCTTCTGGATGCCAACCTGCAAAAAATGAATAATGAATGCCAAAACCTTCTTAAATAGGTTTTGAGGATAAACAAAGCACTTTATTCACGAGCTTTAAATCTTTTCTAGGCAATCTTGAGCAGGTTCATTAAATGTGGACGCTTTTTGGAATGATGCATGATGAAAACGCGAAAATTTGACTAAGGCATGGATTCTTAGGCGCCTGTCTTGGTCTAGGGCGCTTTTACTTGGCAGACTTAGCCAATTTTCTTGAAAATATGCCCTCAGTTAGATCTTCATTTTGGCCTCTAGATTGATCCTATGAACTGGTTGATGATCTCGTTGTGGAGCCTGACCAAATTTGGCAAGATTGTTTTGGAGACAACGTTTGCTAAAAACATGATTTGGAACCCCAAAATCATGGGCGCCCTTGGCTAGCTGGGGCGCCCATGGCTCCCAGTGAGCCATTTTTCTGATGTTTTTCATTTTTTTGTTTTTTTTGATCTTCGGATGAATTCTCGTTTCTGGGCATTCAGGAGGTCTGATGATCTGACTGTTGGATTTGTTGGATAGCCTGATTAATTCTAAGGGGGGTCTTCTGGAGACTGTATCTTCTAAAAATTGATTTTAGGGCCTCAAAAGTTTGGGCTCCCTTGGCTACAAGGGGTGCCTTTACTGCCCAGACTTAGTCATTTTTTTTGGATTTTCAACTTTCAACTTTGACTTTTATGTTTTGCACAATTTTATCCCTTCGTTCAATCTTCTGGTGATTGACAACTCTGATGGGTTTACTGATGATTCCGTTGGAGAGCTGCTTCAAATCTGAAGATAACATGTTGGAGGTGTCAAACCCTAATTGAACCATTTGAGTACCCAAAAGCTTGGGTGCCCTTGGCTACTTGGGGCGCCCATGATCACTAGAATTAACCATTTTTTCGTGGATTTCATCCTTCAAATTTGTACCTCATGTTATGTCCTCTGTTTGCTCTGAATTTGCCGGCAATTGACAAGTCTGATGATCAAGCTGGGGTATCCACTGGAAAGCTTACAAAATGCTGAAGACAATGAGCATATTTGCCAACCCTAATCTCTAAATTAGGTCCTCCAAAACCCTAGGCACCCCTAGCTAGCTGGGGCGCCCAAAGTTCCCAGACTTGAATATTTTTTATGTTTTTCATGATTTGCATTTTGCTCCTCTGTTAGGACTTCTCCGTTCGATCCACAATTCTGGCTGGATGATTGATTTGATGGACTTGCTGGTAGATTCACTATGAAGCCGAGAGGATTCTGAGCAAGACTACTTGGGAAGCATAAACCTTATTATTATCATCTGAGGCCCTGAAAAGATGGGTGCCCTTGGCTACCAAGGGTGCCTCTACTGGCAAGTGTTAGTTTTTATTTTGCAATTTTCAACTTTCCTTCATTCTTCATCCTTTTGCTTTGTTCTCGACAACCAGGGTTGACAAATATTCTAAGGCATGACTGGCTAGGCGCCTGGATTGAGCAGGTTCGGCTAGCATCTCCAGACTTAGTCAATTTTCTTAGTTTTCAGGATTCTTCAACCTCCTTCCTACGTTCCTCGTTCCTCGAGCATCTGTCGTCATTTCTTGATCTGTGCAATGCTTGAGACTTCGAATCTGACACCTGGTAGTTGAGCAACCTCCATTGATGACCTTGGAGCTCTTGCTTTGGCTTCTGAAAAAGTAGAATTGACCCATTAGAGAAAAATTGATCTTTTGATGATTTTGACTGAACCAGCCTGATGAGGAAGTATTTTAAGCCAATCAAAATCAGTTTGAACCCCTAGAGTTAGAATTTCTATTTTTAGAAAATTTTGTCAGCATCCATTTGAGAAGAAACCCCAAAAAAGTCTATTTTTAGAAAATTTCCTAAAATTTAGGGCTGAAAAATTGAGATTTGGGTTTTGTAGAAAACTTCGCTTTGAGCAGACCTAGATGCTTAGATTTTGAAAATTTTGAGTTTTTGATCCTCATGAATGACATGCAAAATCCTTTTTTGACCTTTTTGATAGTTTTTGACAAGACTTATACCGACTCTTTCAAAATGCCTAAGTGTAGCAAATTTTTTAATTTGGGGTATGACAGGATGCTATGTTGGGGATACAATGGTTTTGATCTTTAGGTGAGGTCACTCTTAATTTTTAGACCATAGAGTTGAAATTTAACTCAGAAGGGAAAAATGTGGTCTTAAGGGGAATGTCAAATGGTGGATCTCGTGCTATGTCTTTCAAACACATGGAGAAGATATTTAGACATGATCAGGTTGAGTGGGCAATGGAGCATGTGATTATGCCTACAATTACATAGGGGGTGAAGAGGAGCTATCATCTAGATGTCCGGGCTTTGCTATCCAAGTGAAGCAAGGTATTCAACAGAATACCTCCAAGGAGGCCTCATGACAAAGGTGTTGAGCATGTGATTGAGATGGAGGGTGTCAAGCCCATTATCACTACTTCTTATAGACATCCTAAGCGACATAAGGATGAGGTTGCAAAGGCTATTAAGGCGTTATTGGAGATGGGACATAATAGGCCAAGTTAGAGCATGTTTGCTTCTTTAGTGGTTTTGGTCAAGAAGAAGTATGGAATCATGCGCATGTGTATTGACTACAAGACCTTAAAAAAAGACCATAAAAAATAGGTACCCCATCCCACGTATAGATGAACTCATTGATGAGCTACATGTAGTTTTGTATTTCTCTAAGAGAGATTTGAGATCTGGTTACCATTAGATATGGGTTAGAGAGGACATAGAGAAAACAACTTTTAGGATTCACTTTGGACACTTTGAGTCTTTGGTTGTGCCTTTTGGTTTAACCAGTGCTCTTGCTACATTCCAATGTTGTATGAATTAGGTGTTTCATAAGTAGTTCAATAAGTTTGTGTTAATATTTTTTGACGACATCTTAATTTTTAGGAGGATATAGGATGAACACTTGTAAACATCTAGATGAGCTGTTGAGCATACTTGAGGTAGAATCTTTGTATGCTATGACTAAATGTGAGTTTGGGATGATAGAGCTGCTATACTTTGGTTACATAATCAGCTCTAAGGGAGTTAGCGTTGATCTAGAAAAATTAAAGCAATTCTTGTTTGGCCTCCACCCACAAATCTTACATAATTGAAGGGATTTTTTTGGTCTATGTGGTTTCTACAAGGGTTTTTCATAGTTGACACCCCCTTTTATGGATTTAACCAAGAAGGGGGCCTTTGCATGGTCTGAATCAGCACAACAATCATTTGATAATTTCAAGCAATTAATGAGCACATGCCCTGTGTTGGCTATTCTTGACACTTCCAAACCATTTGAGCTTTAATGTGATGCGTCTGGTGAAGGAATTGGTGCTGTCCTAATGCAAAACAAGCACCCAATAGCTTATGAGAGCAGGAAATTGAGAGGTCGAGAGAGGTGCTATTCCATCTATGACAAGGAGATGCTTGCCATTATGCATGCTTTTGACAAAGTTTAGGCAATACCTTGTGGGAGGTAAGTTTATTGTTAGGACAGATCATAATAGCCTCAAAGACTTTCTAAATTAAAAGGACCTCAATGATAGACAACAAAAGTGGGTGAGTAAGCTTCAAGCTTATGATTTTGACATTGAATATGTCAAGGGGAAAAAGAATGTAGTGGCTGATGCATTGTTAAGAAGGCTGAAGAAACACACACACACTTATACTAAGAGGGGGGGTGAATCAGTATATGAACATTTTTTTCAATTTATAACTTTGGCAATTATAAGCAATAATTGAAGCATCCACACAAGTAAGATCTAGCAAATCAGAACACAAGATGAAAACACGATTTTACATGGAAACCCTTGCGGGAGAAAACCACGACCAAATATTGCTTTTATAGAAATCTTCTTACAATTTTGTAGGCACCAATGCATAGGAGACACCAATCCACTCCACTGAGCACCAACTCAGCAAGAGACTCCAATCTCCTGAGTAAGAAGCTCCAACCTCTTGAAGTAGAAGGCACCAACCTTCCAAGGTAAAGTGATTGTGATATTGTTGGATCTACCCTAGATCCCTTCAAGGGGTTTAACAAAATCTGCCCTAAACTTGCCTTGAACAGCTCCTCTTAAAACTCCACTCAGATCTGCAATATGATCTTTAATATAAGCTCACAAATCTGTGATAGCTTCTGCTCTTAACCCTCTACTCAGATCTACAATATAGCCTTCAAAAAGGTCCTTACAAATCTAAAGTATAACTCCACAAAAATCTGCACTATATCTGCTCAAGAATAAGTCTGATTTCTGCCCTTAACTTTTCTTCTTTTTCTGCTGTAAATCTGCTTCTTTATTAGAAAAATATTCAATGAATTGATGATTAAATGGAGTGCCAAAAGACTCCTTTAAATACCTCTCACATCTACCTTTTCCCAACCGACATATCTCTTCCAAAACACCTCTTTATCAATAGGCACATCCTCTTAATGCAGGTCGGCCAGCACTTAGGATATATTTATTATTAGTTTTTATTCAGAAAACCTTGCACAAGGTGAGCTAGGCTCAAGGGGGTCGGCCCTATTTTAGGGGTCTCAAAAGTAAAAAAATAAAAAAAATTAATTACCCTTGACAAGGGATAGCTTCAAGAGCGGGTTTGTCAAAAAAATATTTTGCCTTAGGTAAGTCACCTTTATCATGGATGCCATAATTTATTATTTGTGCAATTTAGAAAATAAATTGCCTTCCCCTTGATTTATGAAATCTTGATCTTGGTGCCATAGATTTGGCACACGGTAAATCACATGCCACCTATTAGCCCTTTGACATCAATGACAATAAATCCAACAAAGGCCACATATGTGTTCTTTGACAGAGATTGCAGCAGATTGGAAGGATTAAATTCTTTTCGAGTATGCCAAGAACACATTCACTAACAGTATTTTGGAGGGCTCATTGCATAATGAAAGGTAGAAGCTAAGGGATTAGCTTATATTTTATAAGAAGAGGATATTGTTAGTTTTTGAATCAAGGCTTAATTTGAAGGTTTTGAAAACATTTCATGATGCTCCTATGGCTGGCCACCTTGGTTTTTATAAGACTTACAGGCAGATCTGTGAGTGGTTTTCTTGGAAAAGACTCAAGAATGAAGTCCTTAAGTATGTTTGGGAATGCCCCACATGCCAACAAAACAAAAAAGAACATACATATCCAGATAGTTTGTTTGTAATGTCCTCTTTCGAGGAGTAGACCGAGTGACCACTTAGCCTATTTTATTCCCATAGGCTAAAGTTTGGCAGTAAGGGAATAATTAAAATTAATTATTTAATATTATCCAATAAAATGCATTTCAAGGGTAATGTTATTTAATTAATTTTATAAAGCAACATAAAGCGACTTAAGTGAAATATTAAAGGGGAAATATTAGTGTCACTTTATTATTGCGACTTAATGAATTATTTAAAGAAGGAATTTGAAAAGGTTTTTGAGAATGCTCCTTGATTTTTGGATAAAAGAGGATTTTGGAGCTCATTTCTTTTATGCTTCTCTTTGTGGATTTGAAGAGCTTCTTGTGGATTAGAAACCCTTGGACGAAATCCCTAAGGGTTAATGGTTTTGGTAGTGCAAGATTGTACCATAGCTAGTTGTTGAAGAGATCATTCAATTTTTTTGCCTTGGATTTTAATGGTCGGAATTTGTGAAATTTGTAAAGTCTTGCGCCAAGACAAATTTTTGGTGTGAAGATGTGGAGTCATAGGCAGAGTGGGGTGCCATGAAAGGATGGGGACATATTCATTTTGAGTGACTAATATTAACTTGTATTGCTGATCGATAACACTCTAGTATTAAAGTGTGAGTCTCTGGTTTGGTTGGGTGAGAGCGAATCACATCTATAGTTGGGCGATATCATCTTATGTAAACTAGTGACTTTTGGGAGTTTGGGGTGTGAGTATATTGCAAGGTTACATAGATGTGATATCCATTCTAGTTGGGCGCTTGATTCTATGCTTGTTAGAGCCATTTAAGCTAATCATCAGAGATACACAAGTTGGCGTATGCATGTGTAAGGTAGGTTGAGAGCTTTTAGTTTGGAGATATGTCTTAAGGAGAGGTGTATGAAGTTATTTTGGAAGATCAACCATTCCCTATTTTCTGTTGTGTGTATTCCATGCTGGGCGAACTCAATTAGAAGGATAGGCGTTGTATTATAGTCATATATGTTAGTAGAGTGGAGGTTATAAGGAGGTGCATCATTGCTGTAGGTGGTGTGGGTGTTCTTGCTGCCATTCCAACACTTGGCATGAGGAATTTCAGTGCAAATCTGCAGACACAGGCCTACTGACTTGGTTAAACATTCAAGTAAATACCCGTTGATAGCATTGTCTCTTCTTTTTGAGTTGAGGTCAGCCCTTTTAATGCATTTATATCTATATAATTTGCTACTGTATTTGTTGATTTAAGGTAGCTTCGGTCAGATATAAATGATGATTGCAGTCATGCATCATCATCATCTATATATAATCGAACTATTCTTAAGTATGATATCTCCAAGTAAGTTATTCGAATTTCTGTTGCTGGTCGAACTTCATAAATGAATAAATTCGAAGTTGAAATGCTGATCGAACTTCATACTTTGAAATCGCTGGTTGTTAATGCATGTGAATTGATCACATATTAATTACCAAATATTTCGGTTAGTTAGGGAGCCCGCGCGCTCAAGGGACACGTCCCATGAGCGGACGTGTCTCCGTGAGACGAGTCTCTTCTTGAGGCGTGTCTCCTCTTAGACATATAAAGTCTAAGTTCGATCTTCTTTTGTGGATATTGAAATCGATAGATGTTTTGCAATCAGAAGATCTGAAAAAAAGACTTTAGAAATCTGACTTAGAATTCATACAAGTAAATTGAGATCTAGGATTTACTTATTCTCCTTTAGGATATAATTTGATTAGATTTGATTAATTTAACATAGTATCAGAGCCACGTTGAGAAAATCCGAATCAAATTAAATAATCAGATTATTTAGAAAAATCGTATTTTTTAAGAAATCAAATTCTCATCACATTCTTCATAATGTCAAGTGTGATCAGATTTGGAGACCTTCTTGAAGGTTCAAACAACTTCACATCGTGGAAATTCAGAATCATGATGATTCTAAAAAAAAATAAGTTAGACTCATTTGTGAAAGAAAACAAAAGAGAACCAGAGGATGATCCAGAGAAAACTCAATGGATTGAGAACAATGAGAAAGCGATGAAAATTTTAGTAGATGCAGTTAGGGACCATATAGTACCTATTTTGTCAAAACATGAGACTGCATATCTAATGTTCAAATCCCTGGAGAGCACCTTTGAAATAAACAACTCTGGTAGGACTCTTGCATTAAAAAGACAACTTAACAATGTTCAAATAAACAAAGGAGAAACTATTAATGCATACTTCATGAGAATCACTGAACTAAGGAATCAATTATCAACAATTGGATATCAAATTGATAGCAAGGAGTTAACACTAATAGCTCTAGGAGGCCTACCAAACTCATGGGAGTCATTTGTTCAAGGAATAAGTGCGAGATCTAAACTCCCTAAATTTGATAGGCTAAGAATAGACTGCTTACAAGATCAAAATTCTTAGGACAGACAATGGGAAGGAATACACCTCTGAAATCTTTAAAGAATTTTGCATAAATGCTGGGATTAAGAGGGAGTTTACAGTAGCCTACAACCCTCAACAAAATGGTGTTGCTGAAAGAGAAAATAGAACTATTGTAGAAGTTGCAAAAGCAATGTTATTTGACCAGAACATAGAAAGCTCATTCTGGGCAGAAGCCTCTAGAACTGCTGTTTACATCCAAAATAGATGTCCACATTCTCATCTAGACAACAAGACTCCTGAAGAAGCTTTCACTGGTATAAAACCTGACATTAGTCACTTAAGGATCTTTGGTTGCCTGATCTACATTCATGTACCTAAAGAAAAGAGATTCAAACTAGAACCTTCTGGAAAGAAAGGGGTATTTGTGGGATATAGTGAAACCTCCAAGGCCTACAGGATATTCATACCCGGGCAGAAACAAATTGAACTAAGCAGAGATGTCATCTTTGAAGAAGACCTTGCATTCAAAAGGGCAAGGAGTTCAAGTGAGATAGAAATTCATAATTCCCCTAGAGTCTTAGAACTGGAACCTACTCCTGAGATTCAGAGGGAGTATCCTGAAGAAACAATAAGTGAATCTCAATTTGCTTCAGAAGAGAATCCAAATGACAATAGCAAGAAGAGACCACTTTGGGCTAGGAAAATGATTAAAGAAGCCGAGAATCATGCAACACCCAAGGGAACCTTTAGGGAAAGTAAGAGACCCAAAAGGTTCTCAAGCTATGTTGCCCTAATGAATGAAATCATCAATTTAGAACCCACCAGTGTTACAAAAGCGTTCCAACATCAAGTATGGAAGGATGCAATGACAAAAGAGTATCAGTCCATTTTGAAAAATGATGTATGGGATATAGTGCCTAGACCAAAAGAGAAATCTGTTGTCTCTTCCAAATGGCTCTTCAAAATCAAACATGCTGCTGATGGCAATATAGAAAAACACAAGGCACGCTTTGTGGCCAGAGGTTTTTCACAAAAGGAAGGCATTGATTATGAAGAGACATTTGCACCTGTTTTCCGGTACACATCTGTGAGAGAAGTGATAGCTATTGCAGCAGCTAAAGGCTGGAAGATCCATCAAATGGATGTGAAAACTGCCTTCCTGAATGGGACCATTGAAGAGGAAATCTATCTAGAGCAGCCTGAAGGTTTTGTGATACATAAACCTGAATCACATGTATGCAGATTAAAGAAAGCTCTATATGGACTTAAACAGGCTCGCAGGGCCTGAAGAAGATCACCTCATTGCTCAAGAAAGAAGGATCTAACTTCAGAATTTGACATGAAAGACTTGGGCATTTTACATTATTTCCTAGGTTTAGAAGTCTGGCAGAAATCAGATGGCATCATACTAAATCAAGGAAAGTATATTATTGATATTCTGAAGAGATTTGGAATGTTGGATTGTAGACCCATGTCTACACCTATGGAAACCAACCTACACAAACTAAAAGAAGCAGCAGCAGAATCTAAGTTTGCAGATCCCACTCTATATAGACAAATGCTTGGATCATTGATGTACCTGGTTAAAACCAAACCTGATATTTGCTATGCAGTGAATGCTCTAAGCCAGTTCATGTGTGAGCCAAAGGAAATTCACCTTATGGCTGTGAAACACATATTGAGATATCTTCAAGGCACTATTGGATATGGTCTTCTTTATAGAAATGACCAACTAGATCTAAATGGATACTCTGATTCAGATTGGGCTGGAAGTGTAACCGATCGGAAGAGTACATCAGGATGCTGCTTTAGTTTAGGATTGGCTATGATCTCTTGGATCAACAGAAAACAGTCTTTAGTAGCACAAAGGTCGACAAAAGCTGAATATATTGCTGCCTCTATGGGAGGACGAGAAGCAGAATGACTCCAGAAACTGCTAGTGGGATTATTTGGTGAGCCCTTGAATCGTACTGTTATCTGACTTTAGTAATCTGACTTAAAATTCATACAAGTAAATTGAGATCTAGGATTTACTTATTCTCCTTTAGGATATAATTTGATTAGATTTGATTAATTTAACAGTATTCACAATCATTGAAATAAAATAGTGTAATGTTTTGATTCAAATAGTTTAGTCATTCCTATATTGTAAATGAATGTTTATGTATGGTGGTGGATGTTAAATGAAAGCATTCCAAACAGAGTACACTCTAAACTTACAAATCAAAATCCCTTGGGGAAATTGGTAGTTGGTGGAAAAATTGCTTGGGGTCTTTAGAGTGGTATGAGAGCTTAGAGCCTACCATCCTGTCGGGTTGAAGTATTTAGATGACTGAAATATTTAATGAATTTGGAAGATAGGGAGTATGTCACTTACATGAAGGCAAGAGAAAGGGGTGTCCTTAATTCTATTTCAAAGGAAAAACAAATAGAGGATAGACATAATATACATGAACACCAGGACTCTAGTATTTTGGCTATGTTGAGTGATTTAGCTAGGGGACAACAACAATTGGTTTGGACTTTGTAGTTGGCCGTAATGTAATTAGTCGGTCGGGAATAAAATGAATAAGACTTAGTTAGTTGTCAATTAGTTGAGTGTTTTGTCTTGTTAGTTGGTAGTTCAGGAATTAGTTCCCGAAGGGTTAATTCATGTAATGAGGCGACGCGACGGTTGGTACTCAATAACCTCCGCCCGCTATATGTATTAGAGTCTTATGGTTATAGAGAATTACTGCTGTTATGATTGTCAAGAAGTATCTGTAATTGGCATGTGTTGAATAAATAAAGACAACAGTAATGATCTTATGTTTTACTTTCTAGTATGTTATAATGTTCTTTCAACTATTTCCGTTTACTCATTGCATACGTTGAAGTTAGTCACGTGAGTAAACATTTGGCGCCGTTGCCTAAGCGGACCGGGGAAGCACTCGTTACAATGGTAGCGTAATGGGCCGACCGGCAGACAAGCGCGTAGAAACTAATGAAGAAAGAGAGGACGACTTGACACGGGACATGATAAATCTCTGGAACATATCTCTACGAGATCACGTACGGAGGGAAGTCCTCCGGCGAGAAATCCCAGAGGCAGTTATCTGGGATCGATTGGAAGTGAACGACGAGGTGGATCACCTTCTCCACTGCATGCCAAGATTATTGGCCCGCCATTCAATTATCCTATAGGACCTTCAAGCGAAGGAGGATCAGGAGTGCCGAAGGCAGCAAATCTTGCAGCTGTACGAAGAACGAACCAAACGGGAAGAGTAGGAACGAGACACTAGCCGGAGACGTACCCTTGGCAACCAACAATGATCGCGTGAAAGATCTATAATGCCCGTACGACCGAACAAAGACAAGAACCGAATACCATTCGGGCATGAAGCGGAGGAGGAAAGAGTTCGACGATCATTGAGAGTACAGGAGCAAGAAAATCGGCAGCGAAGATTAAGGCAAGTTGATAAGGAGTTGAATGAAGATTTAATTGAGATAAATCAGAGTATAAAGAGAGGAAATGCTAATCTTGAGAAGATAGATCAATCTATCAGTAGAGCACATTAGAGTTTTGTTGAAGGTTGGCAAGTTGACCATCCCTAGTTTTGATGGGTCAAGTAAGTGTACTACACGTGTATGGGTGTAGAAGTTAGACACTTATTTCCAGCTTAACCCCATGGCGGAAATGGAAGCTATCAAATATGATACCCTTCATTTAGATGGGGAAATACATGAGTGGTGGTACCATGGGTTAGTGACCTTGGGTCATGATAACATAACTTCCTATGCAGATTTCATGCAGAGACTGATTGATAGGTTTGACAGGAAGGACCTAGAACTGCATTTCAGGGAGTTGGTACAGCTGAAATAAATTGGCTCAGTGGATTCATATATTTCAAAATTTTAGAAGCTATTTGTTATGTTCACTGATGTATTGGAAGACAGATTGATAGTTTTGTTTATCGAGGGATTATCAGAGCCACTTCATGGCTGGATGAAAGCATTTGATCCTAGTTCTTTACATGATGTTATCAAGAGTGCTAAGAACACGGAAAGTTCATCCCCTAAAAACAAATTTCAGCCTAAGCCCTTCCAACATAAGAAGGATAAGAAACCTTTTCAGGAGTGGCCTAAAAAGAACAACTTGGATGACAAGGTTCATAATGAATTGTGCAGAAAAAAGTTATGTTTCAGCTGTAAAGAACCTTGGGAATCGGGCTATAAGTGTTTGGGAAAGGGTAAGGTACATTACATTGAGGTAGCCTCTAATGGTGAGGAGGAAGAGAAGTTAGAAGAAGTTTAGGGTAGCAAATAGAGTGATAGAAATGATGAACAATCACCTAAGGGGGTGAAAGGTGGAACTATAGCTACACTTTTTGGTACCCCTAGATTTAATTCCTTCAAAGTTAGTGGAGTTTTGCAAGGACAACATGTGACTATTTTAGTGGACAGTGGGGCAACCCACAACTTCATAGACTCAACATTGGTGGCGAAGAGAGGTATATAGACAGAGACCTTTGAGGGTTTCAATGTTATGGTGGCAGATTGTTTTAACATGGATTTTACCTAACGGGTCCCACAGTTGAATATTATGTTAGGTAATTACATTGTTATTGATGAATTCTATGTTGTTGACTTAGGGGATACTAATGCTATATTGGGCATGTAGTGGCTTCACTCATTAGGGAAGTATTCTTATAATTTTTAGACTATGGAGTTGAAGTTTAGAGTGGATGGTAAGAAGGTTGTCTTGAGAGGTATGTTTAATGGTGCTGCTAGGATTGTGTCGGCAAAGAGAATGGAGAGTATTTTTAGACATGGCGATGTAGCATGGGCAACACAGTGTTTGATTTCATCTAAGGCCCCTAGAGATAGTAGTGATCAGTATCACGTGGATATTCAAACAGTGTTGGACAAACATAGTTTGGTCTTCCCACGAGGGAGGCGTCCAGATAGAGGTTTTGAGCATGTTATCGAGCTAGAGGAGGGGTCTAAGTTCGTCATTAGCACTCCTTATTGACACCCTAATAAATTCAAGGAGATTGAAAAAGCGATTAAGGAGTTATTAGACATGGGGCATATTAGGCCTAGCTCGAGTCCTTTTGCTTCTTCTGTAGTCTTGGTGAAGAAGGATGGAACCATGAGGATGTGCATTGACTACCATGCACTAAACAAAAAAAAAAAGGTACCCAATATCATGATCAATGAGTTGCTGGATGAGCTACATGGGGTAGTGTATTTCTCAAAGATTGATCTTTGATCAAGGTACCACTAGATTATAGTGAGGGAGTAGGATATACACAAAACAACATTTAGGTGTCACTATGGAAATTACGAGTTTCTAGCCATGCCATTCAACTTGACCAATGCTCCCGCCACCTTCTAATCTTGTATGAATCACATTTTCAATAAATTGTTTCGGAAATTTCTTTTGGTGTTTTTTGATGACATACTTATATACAAAAAAGTCTCGGGAGTAACATTTGAGACATCTTGATGAGGTTTTGAGAATCATGGAGGCATAGTACTTGTACACTAAGGCTTCTAAGTGTGAGTTTGGGATGGCAAAAATTCTCTACTTGGGGCATGTGATTAGTGCTAATGTTGTTTAGATTCATCAGGAGAAAATACAGTCTATTTTGGATTGGCCACCATCGAGGACGTTGACATAATTGTGGGGATTCTTCAGCTTGTGTAGTTATTATAGGAGGTTTGTTAAGGGGTTTTCTTAGCTTGGTGCACCTCTTACAAATCTCCCCAAGAAAGGAGCTTTCAAATAGACAGATGAGGCTCAATAGGCATTTGATAGGCTCAAGGAAGTGATGAGTACTTGCCCTATTTTGACTTTACCAGATTTCTCTCAGCCTTTTGTTTTAGAGTGTGATGCTTTAGGTGAGGGGATTAGAATAGTGTTGATGCAAAACAAGCACTTGATTTCTTATAAGAGTCGGAAGCTCTGAGATGCAGAGAAGCTATATTCGATCTATGATAAGGAAATGCTTGCCATCATGCATGCGTTGGAAAAGTTCCGTTTGTACTTAGTAGGTGGAAGATCTGTGGTTAGGGCCAATCATAATAGTTTGAAATATTTCTTAGAGCAGAAAGACTTAAATGAAAGACAACAAAAGTGGGTAAACAAAATTTAGGCCTATGATTTTGACATAGAGTATGTGAAGGGAAAGAAGAATATTGTTGCTAATACTCTTTTTAGAAAACCTGCTATTTGTTCTTTGACAAAAGTTTCAGTTGATTGGAAGGCTCTCCTTTTGGTTGAGTGTTCCAAAAACATTTTTGCATGCGAGATTATGGATGGCAAAATTTAGGATGACAGGTACAAGGTGGTAGATGATATCATCTACTACAAGGACAAGGTTTTCGTGGTTCCTAAATCTAAGTTGAAGGAAAAAGTTTTGAGAGCCTTTCATGATACACCTCTTGCAAGACATCCAGGGTATTTTAAGACTTACATGTAGATTAGAGAGAGGTTCTTATGTAAGGGCTTCAAGGATGATGTCTTACGACATGTTTTTGAGTGCATGACTTGTTAGTAGACCAAGTTAGAACACACTTTTCCAGCAGGTTTGCTATAGCCATTGCCTATTCTAGAGCAGAAGTGATAGAGCATATCTATGGACTTCATCACTGGTCTATGGAAGGTGCATGGGAAAGATTCTATCTTTGTGGTAGTTGATAGGTTGACAAATTTGATCAGTTCTTTTCCATTTCATCAAAGTATAAGGCACCATAGGTTTCAGATTTGTTTTTCAGAGAGGTGCTCAAACTCCATGGATTGTTGAATAATATTGTCAATGCTCAGGGCAACAGATTTTTGAGTGTCTTTTGGTAGGAACTATTTAGAATGGCTATTACAGAATGGATCCCGAGTACTAGTTACCACCCACAAACAGATGGGCAAATAGAGATTGTAAACAAATGAGTGGAAGGATATCTACATAACTATGTAGCGGGCAACAAAGGCTTGGATCAGGTGGTTGCGTTTGGGTGAACACTGTTACAACACCACATATCACATCTCCATTGGGATGACTCCTTTTAGAGCATTGTATAGATATGATGCTCCATCATTTGTGGATTTAGCTTTTAGCAACAACAGGGCTCCCAAAGCTAAGGATTGGATTTAGGAGAGCTAGGACATCCTTAAGACCATAGAAGCAAAAATCCTGACAAAATCGCAATTTTTATGATTTTAAAAAATCTTCAGGCTTGCCGAATTTTTCAAGATTTTTTGCAGATCGTTGATAGGCAAAAAATAGTGATTTTTTTTCGTGTTAAAATTGTGAAAAAATCGCCATAAATGGCACTAACAACTCCCGCATTAAAAACTCTAAATTTGGTGTGTTTTTTGCTATAAATCAAGTTCACGATAAGTTAAGGGTGACCGCCATCGACTCTACAGTCTGCCCTACATACATGCATGAACAGGTTCCTTTCAGCTTTGAACTTTAAGCTTGCACTCTTGTTAATATGCCCTAAAATAAAGTAAACCATAGTAAAAGAAAGCAAGGGATTCTTCATTAATCAAAATAAGCAATTCCAACCATTTTCACTAGTCATGCTTGTGTAAGGTGACCTTATAAATAGTTATAGCATTTACCACCTCCATGCCAAGAAAACTTCAGAAGCTAACTTTGATGACCAAGTTAGTCAAAATTTTGCATATGAAACTTGCAAAAAGAATGAGCAGTCTACACCAAATCAGTCCAAATTGTAAATAAATTTATTGTATCATTTTAAGTTCATTGTATGTTTAGATGTTAGGTGATAGGTTTGACTTTATTGTCCTCAGATAAAACATTGATCGAAAATTTCCTTGAGATTTTTAAGTCCTCATATGGGCCAAGTTTGTCCCAAAGTCCCCCCCAAAAAAAACATTTGTGGTACCTATATGAAAATCAATGATCATACTACTTTGTCTCTTTTTTTGTCATAGATTAATCATCATTTAAATGTCAAGTCAAATCAGTTATTGTCTTCCCCCTATCAGGTTGCAGGGTTGTCATGTTTTGGTCTAGTTTTTTAGCTAACTCTTGCAAAATTTCCAAGGTTGTACTATTCCAAAATGAAAAACGATGAGGTTCCTCATTGATGATGACTGCAGCAATGAAATGAAAGTATGTAAATGCCTAATACTAAATCTATAACCTCCATAGCCTATAGGCACTTTACTTTACATAGAGAATTTAAAAAATAATTTCACTTCATGTTCAAAACTTATAAAATAGCTCTTCAAAGATTTCATTCTTGCACCCATTTTTATGCCAAGCATGCAAATTATGTCTGTAATTCAAAGACATCATTTTGCAAGCTTGAAATCAGAGACAATGCATTACCCTGAATTTAGACTGCATTCTGTAATGTCCCCATTTTAGCCATTCGCTCTTCAGTAGCTCATTAGCCTATTCCAGAAGTCTGTAGGCTCGTTGAGTTGAAATTAGGATTTCCATTGTTTGGAGGATTTTTGGCATTTCTCAAAATTTACTATTTTTAGTAAGTTCTAAATTTGGCAGTGGTCTTGTTGACAACATCTCGGTAAGTTTACCATTTCAGTTGGAGCAGTTGAGTATGTTTGGTTTTAGGTTTTGAGGTGAAATATTGGAGAAATAAGTTATTTCAAGTCATTAATGTTATATTTTTGAATTGACCCCTTGGCCTAGTTTAATGACTTGAAGTTGTTTTAAAAGGTGGTCATAAAGGCTGGACACCTCGTGCAGGGAATACTTGCTATTTTTTATTGTTTTAATATGCCTTGGGTTTTGGACGCCATTTTAAGGGAGAATTAAATATTTTGAAAAGTAAAATATTTCAAAAGAGAATGGGCGTCCTTTCTTGGAGGGAAAAGGTGGAAGGTGAAAGGTCATTTGAAAATTCTGTTTAAGAGAGTGTTTGCTCCAGCTTTTGGCATCCATGTTTATGCTAATGTTATGCTGTCGGAATGACTTCATGAATTTGGCTTCGAGGAATTCTTACCTCCTAGCATTTGTCCAATTTCGTGTTTGAAAGACAACACCTAGTTGGGAATATTGCTATAGTTGGGAATATTGCTACTTCTCATCCAAACTAGCAGATTGAGCTTCATTGTGGAGATTTTGGTGATGATTTCATGATTGTGCTTGCTGGTTCAAGTATGGCTGTAGGTGATTTTCATTCGCAGCTTTTAAGGTGATTTTATTTGGCTTATGGGTATTGGCTCAATCATTTTCTATGCTATTGGCAATCATTTTTGTGCATTTGTAGATTTTATTTTGAAGTGTGTGAATTTCTAGAGAGGCCTTCCCTCTCTTAGGGCCGTACCATCTCTTTTAGCTGGTATATGCATCTTGTGACTTCCAATAATCATTGTAATTGCATTGTGAGCTTCATTGATGATGGACGCCTTGGTCTAGAGTGTTGATTTGCATTTTAGTGAGGATATTATTCGCTGGTCTGCATATTAGTTGCTGTTTTCTGTATATTTCAGACCTGATTATCCTCGTTTCTTGGCATAATATTTGAAGGAACATATTCACTTGTAAACAGGGGCATATAGAAATATATTACTAAAGTTTGGAGTGGGTTTCTATTGAAAAAATCATTGTAACACTTGTAAATTGTAGATTTATTTCATTGTAAGGCTGAGATTTAGTAGTACTAATCCAGTCATTATTATTGTTGCATTTATTTGTGATTTTTATACAAACACTTTAACCCCTAGAGGGTTTACCGCTAGTGTGGAGAAATAAACCATTGTAATTCTCATATTTCACCCACTGTTGAAGTGGAGAATCCCCACTATTATGTGGATGCCTGCTGAAGCAGATGAATTGTATTTCATTGTAATTATCTTTCCCCCCACTGAGCAAGTGGCAGCGTGGATTGTTCATGGTCGGATTACCGCCTACATTTCAATTCCAGCTTTATATTTCAGTTCAAATTTCTGCTAACGATCTATCGCCATATGCTATCACCTCACCTTTCAAAGGATCTTGTTGAACATTTTTGGCGAAGGTTACATTCAGTTTGATTATCTTTGGGAAGCTAATGCTAAAATTTGGCGTATTGCTGGTTGGTATTGTGAAATTATTGAGAAAAATTTAGCTGACACATTTCACATTCTCTGATTGCAAGCTTGCACAACTTTAAAGAGTATCTGCCTAAGATTTTAACCATTCTCTTGGACTGGTAATGCACTGTCTCTGATTTCACGCTTGCACAACTTTAAAGAGTATTTGCCCAAGATTTTAATCATTCGCTTGGACTAGTAATGCTTTGTCTCTGATTTCAAGCTTGCACAACTTTAAAGAGTATCTACCTAAGATTTTAACCCTTAGCCAATCCTTTATTTTATCACACTTTTTTATCCTCCACTTTATTTCATTCATGTCATTGCCTTTTGAAAGCTTTTGGTCACTTGTATCATTTATGACTCCTTCATACACTAGCCTTTTCCAAAATTTTCAGTTGTCATTTCTGCAAAGATTTTACATTACAATTGATTCCATATCTCACATATACACTACTCTATTGTATGAGGTGCTCCAAAAAATCTTTAGTTCACAACCTAAGCAAGAAATAGATGCCTTTAAGCTCAACAAACATAAACTTGATAAACATGCAAGCTTTCTACAATTCATGGGGTTAAAATCTCCATTTTATTTGCTCTCTATATCTCTATGCTATGGATATGACCTTAAATTTTAAAAAAGAGTAGCATTTGTCTCTTTTTCTAGTATTTTTTACATTTTTTTTTCAAGTCCGATTTTTTCACAATTTTTTCCCGATTTTTTCAAAAAATCCTGAACTTTTGGTTTGCCGATTTTTTCAAAAAAATTCTGAACTTAAGGATAATACTGAGAGTGCCCATAATCAACAGAAGATATATGTAGACAGGCACAAAGTTGATAGAAGTTTTGAAGAATAGTGGTGTAGAGCAGTTGAAACCTCGCTTCTATGGTCCTTACAGGATTGTTCGAAGAGTGGGAGAAGTAGCTTACGAGCTTGAGCTGCTGGAGAACAACAGGATTCATAATGTGTTCCATGTTTCATGCGTCAAAAAGGAACTAGGGCAACATATCACATCATATCTTGAGCTTGCACCGTTGGATGAGGAAGGCAAATTGGTATTGGTTACTAAGGAGATTTTGGATGTAAAGGAGAGGAGATTGAGGAGCAAAGTGATTAAGGAGTATCTCATTACATGGAGAGATTGCCCATTGAGGATACCACTTGGGAGGGTGAGCAGATTCTTTAGCATTCTAATTTGAAATTGCTTGAGGGCAAGCAATTTCGGGAAGGGAGGACTGTAATGTCCTTCCAAGGAGTAGCCTAGGTGTCCACTTAGCCTATTTTATTCCCGTAGTCTAAAGTTTGGCAATAAGGGAATAATTAAAATTAATTGTTTAATATTATCCAATAAAGTGCATTTTAAGGGTAATATTATTTAATTAATTTAATAAAGTGACTTAAGTGAAATATTAAAGGGGAAATATTAAAGTCACTTTATTATCAAGACTTAATTATTTAAAACAGAAATTGGAAAAGGTTTTCGAGAATGTTCCTCGGGTTTTTGATAAAAGAGGATTTTGGAGCTCATTTTTTTTATGCTTGGATTATTCTCTTTGTGGATTTGAAGAGCTTCTTGTGCAACAAAAACCCTAGGAAGAAACCGCTAAGGGTTGTTGGTTTCGGTAGTGCAAGATTCTACCCTAGCTAGTTGCTGAAGAGATCACTTAGATTTCTTGCATTGGATTTTAACAGTTGGTATATGTGAATTTCACAAAGTCTTGTGGCAAGGAAAATTTCTGGTGTGAAGACGTGAGGAGTCATAGGCAGAGTGGGACACCATGAAAGGATAGGGACATTCATTTTGAGTGACTGATATTAATTTGTATTGCTGGTCAATAACACTGCAGTATTAAAGTGTGAGTCTTTGGTTTGGTTGGGTGAGACTGAATCACATCTACAGTTGGGCAATATCATCTTACCTAAATTGGTGACTTTTGAGAGTTTGGGGTGTGAGTATATTGCAGGGTTACAGAGATGTGATACTCCATTCTAGCTGGGTGCTTGATTCTATGCTTGTTAGAGCCATTTAGGCTAACTACTAGGGATACACAAGTTGGCGTTTGACCGTGTGAGGCATGTTGAGAGCTTTTAGTTTGGAGTTATGTATTAAGGAGAGGTGTATGAGGTTATATTGACAAATCGACCATTCCCTATTGGTTGTTGTGTGTATTCTATGCTGGGTGAACTCAATTACAAGGATAGGCATGGTATTACAATCATATATGCTGGTCAAGTGGAGGTTATAAGGAGGTGCGCCACTGCTGTAGGTGGTGTGGGTGTTCTTGCTGCCATCCTGTTGTGACCTTTTTCACACATCACCCCATCAAGATGGGGACCCCCTAAATTTTGCTCCATTCTGGTCTTTTGGCTTTGGTTCGCTCTCTCTCTGATCCCTGGTCCTTCCGGGGATGTCCTGTCGTTTGACCCAGGTTAAAGTATTGGTTAAGTCTGTGTAATTAGAGTTTTCATCCTTCAGGGTTATTAAGGGTCAAACCGAGTCACGAAATTGAAATCTAAGCTTAGTGCAGCAGTCGGAGGACTTCCAGCAGAGTCCCCCTAAATTTTCACTGTATTCCGACAACTTACTATTTTTAGTAAGTATTCAATTTGGGACTATTTTATTGAGATTTTGGGAATTCTGTCAGTTCCATTGCATCCGGGTAACATCAAGCTGCCTACACGTAAATTTTGAGCCAGATCAGACGACTTGCTATTTTTGGCAGTTCAGGCTTCAAGAGCCATTTTCAGGGTTTCCATATGAGCTTTTCAGATGCATGTCTGAAGAATCCTTCTGGGTTTTCCAAAACCTTCGCAGTGATGTAACTTGCAAACCGAGACGACCACTTTCAGAGTTCAGCCTTCGGAGGCTATTTTTAGGGTTCGCATGCAGTGTTTTTCAACGCATGTCGGGTTTTTCTTTATGGGTTTTTCGAGAGCTTCGCAACGGTGTGACTTGCAAGCGGAGAAGATCGAGTTTTGAGGACTTACTATTTTTAGCCAGTGCATGCATGCGGACCAGTTTTCTGGGTTTTTCTGGGTTTTTTGAGATCCCACGGGCAATATGACATGCAAAACCATCCGACAGTGCATGAGTCACTTTTCAGGCAGTTTCTATTTTTAGCAGGTACACTCTGGTAGCCGCCCCCAACACTCCAGTTCAGCAAACAGAACGACATGCAGAAGGAACGAGGACAAATGGATACCGTTCGGGATACGCGCAAGTCAAATTAGGGTTTCCACTTTTATAGGGGGTAAAATCCAAAAATAGCCGAAACGAAGCACCCACCAATGTCAGCACACTTCAAGGTACTTGCTGGCAAAATTTGAGCGAAATCGGAGAACTTACTATTTTTAGTAAGTCAGGGCACGGCTATAAATAGCAGGTCTGCACCCGAGGTTGGCATCAGAGTAACACTCAAGCTATCAAGATCAAGCGTTGCAACTTTCAGGCAAAACGGAGCTACTAAAGCCAGAAAGTCAAAACTTACTATAAATAGCAGGTGGCTATAAATAGCAGGTCAGGGCAGAGGACTGGCAAAGCAGGTTCACAAGGTGAAGAATATCATATGGTGAAATTTTCAGGCAAAACGGAGCCTTAGAGGTTGAAAATCAAGGGACTTGCTAAAAATAGCACAACTTGCTAAAAATAGAAATGCGCCCAACTTGAAGCAGAGGCCGAAATTCTTCTAAGGCATAAAATGAAAGCTTGAGGTTAAATGTGTCCAAGAGGTAAAGTGAAGACCCTCAAAGAAAGTTCTAAGGTAAAATGAAAGTAGACCCTTCAAAATGCGCCCACCTTCAAGACATTGAAAATGTTGAAAAAAAGTTCTAAGGCAAAATCGAAAGTTCAACATCTAAAATGCGCCCACCTTGATGGAAGCCTTGAAAGTTTCTAAGGCATGAAACAAAAGCTCATACCTCAAAATGCGCCCAAGGAGAGGTGGGGACTTCAAAAATATTCTAAGGCATTGAAAATAGGAGCTCACCTAGTGAAATGCGCCCTCACCTTGAGAAGGATAATGGAGGCCGAAATTCTTCTAAGGCATAAAATGAAAGCTTGAGGTAGTATTTGCGCCCAAGGGGTCAAGGTGGTTGAAAAAAAACGCCCAAGTGTTTGAATGGAAGCATGGCACATCAAATGCGCCCTCAAGAAGGAAAAGGTGAAAAATAAACTAAGGCAGGAAATGAAAGTAGACCCTTCAAAATGCGCCCACCTTCAAGACATTGAAAATGCTGGAGAAAAAACGCCTAAGGCATCAAAACAAAAGCTTCAAGGTCAAAATGCGCCCTCACCTTGAAGCAAGGATAAAGCATACAAAATTTCTAAGTATGAAAGCAAAAGCACCCAGTCTAAAATGCGCCCAAGGGGGTGATGAGAAAAAAAAATTTCTCTAAGTGATATAAATGGAAGCAAGTACTCCTAAATGCGCCCTCAACATGAGAGCTCCCCATGTGAAATGCGCTCAAGAAGATGAAGAATGGCATGCAAAGTTTCTAAGTCTTTGAAAGTGAAAGCTTGGCCTAGCAAATGCGCCCATGATGAAGAGGAGTTGAGGATTATTTTTCTAAGGCGTGTGAAATAAAACCTCACTAGGTCATATGCGCCCAAGGTGTAAAGTGAGCTTGAGAAAATTTCTAAGGCATTAAAAGCAAAAGTTGAGAGTATCAAATGCGCCCATGAGCTGAAGGTGAGTAAAGATGGGAGAATTCTCTAAGGCGTGTGAAAGTAAAAGCTTGCATATGTAAATGCGCCCACCTTGGAGTAAGAATGTTGAGGAAATTTCCTAAGTGTTAAAGAAAGCTTCCCCCCTCAAATGCGCCTGAAGTGTAAAATAAAGAAATTTTCCTAAGTGAAATAAAATTTCACTAGGTAAAGTGCGCCCAAGAAGAAAACAAGTGAAGAATTCCTAAGGCGTGGGAATTAAAAGTTAAATGGGAAAAATACGCCCTTGGCATGGAAGGATGATTTGATGAGTTTTAAAATTTTCCAAAGGCAGTTGAAGGTTGACGAATATTTTTCAAGGGGAAGATTTGATATCGATGAATATTTTCCATGGGTCAAGTGAAAATCAAATGAACCCGTTTAAAATGCACCCATGAGTTAACAGAGTTTGAAAATTAATTTCCTAAGGGAAATTTTAATATTTTCAGAGGAAATTCGTTTTGCCTAGATTATTTTCCTGACGGAAGTTAAATCTCAAAGGATGAATTATTTCGAGCATGCAAATAATTTTTAATCACCCGGAGTTGAACATTTTAATGAGAGAATTTAAAATGTCTAAGGCAAATTTTATGAAATCGAGGATTTAAATGACATACATTTTAAAAGTTGGAAATAAATTTACAACTCCCACGAAATTTTTCGAGTTGAATTTATTTAAACACTGCGAGATTTTAAAATGGAATTTTAAATCAAGTCAAGTGATTTTTTTTCTCGCGAGTTGTTTAAATCGCCAAGAGTTAACTGGCAGACTAAGAGGAAGGATTCGAATTTTTACAAAGAAGAAATCATTATTAATGGCAACTGCCATAATGACCAGCTGACGACTAGCCCACTACTGCGCTTGAATTAGAAGATTCCGAACGAAGAGAGTGGAAAATTGATGAAGGTGCTAAAAATAGCCCCAGCACTACTTAGCAGGATTCTCCGAGAAGAGTTATTTAAACAATCTCTCCTCTCATTTCTCCTCACATTGTTTCGAAGTTGAAGTTGCTGAAGAAGTTCTTGAGAGATTGAAATATTTTCCAAGTGGTTGAGGAGAGAAATTCTTTGAGAGTTTATTTTATTTCGGAGTGTTGAGTTGCTGAAAGTACGAAGTGCTGGAGAAATTTTCATTTGCCGAGACTCTTTCTTTCGAAAAGCTGAAAGTGTGTTGCTGCAATTTCGAAGTTGAAGGTTGAAGTTGTTTTCCGGAGTTGCTGGAAGGTTTATTTGTTGAAGTTGCTGCAGAGTGTTGAGTTGTAGAAATTTATATTGTGCTGGGGATTTATTTTGAAATTGCTGAGTATTGAAGTTGCACGAAAGTTGAAGCTTGCTGCAGATTTTACTTATTCAAGCTGCTAGAAGTTGAAAGTTGCTGAGGTTGACGAAGTCAAGACAAAGGATTTAATTCGCTTTGTGCTGAGAAAGTATCCACATTGCTGAAAGTTGGTAGTTGGCTGCAATTTTCTTCGCCAGTCGGAAGTGCAGTCGTTGAAAGCTTCTTTATAAGCTTGAAGTTTTTTATACAGTACGAGGTTTGGAGTTAGTAATTTATGCTGAGAGTTTTTTTTTATTTTCAAAAAGCTAACTCCACGTTCGCAGCCGTCTCGGAGGTTACTTCATTTTATTTAAAAATCTGCAGCCTAGTTTATTGCTATTCTATTTTATTTTGCAGATGGCCGGAGCAAAGGATGTTGCAGGAACAAGCAGAGCCGCAGGCAGAGCTGCAAACACTGAAGCAGGCAAGGCTGGCTCATCCCGGCAGGCAATGATTAAAAGGCTCGCTAAGCCATTTCTCCCAAAGTCAGCAATAGTTTCAAAGTTGGCAAGATTAAATGACACCAACCTTGGTTCATTTAATCTAAATGCACTCAAATCGAGGATGTTTGGGCTAGGGGGCCATCAACCATCAGTCACGGCATCTGCGGTACTTGGATTTCCGCCCGGCAATTCGGTGTCGAGCTAATTATGGAGTCGCCCGATCACTACAGAAGACGGAGCGTAAAGGCGATTGTCTCGGGATGGTAAAGCGCTTTCGCCAACTTCCGCGGATGCCATCGGAGGCATTTGGGGTCAAGCTGGCGAGGGGAATGTTATCTGAGGACAAATAAGAGGGCGGATAAGATGTACTCTTCCTCTTTCGAAAGAGTCACTGCAGTCATCAACAGAGTTTGGATGCAGAAGCCAAGGCCACCCGCACTAAGCTCCCAAAGCAGATAATTGCCGAAGGCGTGAAACAGAATCGTGATTTTGATAATGATCTTTGGCGGGTAAATGTGGGAGTGCATGAGGCTTACATTTTCGAGCCTTGGATGTTCTACTTCATCGAGATCATCTTGGAGGGAAAGGAGTGTGTCGATTGGGCTAGGATGATTAGCAACCACATCGATGAGCAATTCAGGAGCCTGAAGGTGACGAAGACTTTCTACATGAGCTCATATGTAGTTTACATGTTGGCCAGAATGACTAAGTACAGAGGGATTTCGTACAAGGAGCCAATCGGCTGTGCCCCTGGTCAATTCAAAATCCATGAAGCCTGCACACAGCTACATTTAGCTAACATTGCCAACTATAAGCGGGCAAATGATGCATTCACAATGCACATTGCGAGGACACTTCAGCAGAGGACGCAGCAGAGAATATCTAAAGAAGCACAGACACTGATTGAAGAATATGGGTATTGGCTCATCCAATTCCCGAAATTCACATATATTAGGCTGCAAGGGTTCACTTCGTATCCGTATCAGTTACCACGATACCCCACTGATCACATAGTAATGCTTGAGGTATCTAGGCAATTGATTGACTACGATAAGATTCAGAAAAGGAAAAAGAAAGGTGGACTTGATTTCCCTATCACCATGGGAAATTCCATTGAGGTGTGTCCCTCTTTGCAGGCAGCCCGAGAGGCAGAGGACGAGCTGCAATCTTATCATTTGTCATATCACACAGGCAGGCAGGATTTCGATCCTTACAGGAACATCCGGATGATACAGAACGTTGAATACCGACACAGAGCTCATCCGGAGGACTTTTGGGCAAATGCAGTGGATGAGGCTGAGATAAGAAGAAGGATGTTTTCCAGACTTCCTCTCAAGTTGATTAGAGAATGTGAGATTATTCCAGTTCCCGACCAGGTGGAGGAGGATGTCAACGTTATGCAACCCGACTATGGTTCAGTTAGGGATACTCCTGTCCCACCACTCATTGGTCCGAGCCAGAGATCATGGACTTGGACACGCTTTCTATCCCGGTGATGACTTTTACCAGGACTTGGGTCGACAGACATGTATGCAGACTCAAGAGCAAGTCGATCGCCCTTACTTATAGCTTGATGGGTGACCCAAGGCCGTTATCGGTAAAAAGGGGGAAACAAATTGCTCAAGCATCGAGGGCACAAGTGGAAGTGCCCACCCAACCGATACCGTTGAGGATAGAACAAGCATCACCCGTGCACTCACAAACTCAGTCTTCGAGTTTGAGAGTGGTTTCATTATTTGCCGATCAGAGGGCAGGATTAGAGGAAGAGCGAGGACTTGAGGAGGTAGATCAGCCCAACGCCCGCGAATCAGCTAGTGTCAGTCTATCCAGGGGCGGCCAACATGAGGAGGAAGAGGAAACAATGGCCGACACACATTTTCAGCAGATGTTGGACACGGCTTTGGAAGAAGAAGAAAACACAGAACAGGGGACCCAAGGGTCGGGAGATACCCAGCTTTTGGAGGAGGATGAGCCTGAGCAAACCAGTGCAAGAAGAGAGGAAGTGCACGAGATGGAGGCAACAGAAGAACAACCCCTTGTCATTTGTAATCCACAGCAGACAGTGTCTGATTGGCTTTCCGACAGAATGAGGAGAGAACCCGAGGATGATACGGATCCAGCCATTGAGATGGAAGAGTTCCTCGAGGGGAGATCGGTCGCTTTGAAGAAAGGGGCGAAAGTTTTCAAAGATCTCGGCCGGCGAGTCGGACTCTACCGGTGGCTATTAGAAGGTGTGATCGAGGAGAGGCCTGAAAATTATGTGATCACCACAGTAGAGTTGGGTCGTCCTACGGGAGCCCAAGTTATCGAGGAGTTCGATAACTCCTATCAGGCATTGAAGGATCAGTTGCTCCGCACAGAGAGGAAGTATAAAAAATTGAAGAAGGAGCACAAAACTTTGATAGGATACGTACAAAATCTAGCACATCCAGGTGAACCAGCAAACCCAGCAGTGGAACGTCCATCAGAGCTTCCGAAGGAGTCAGTTGTTGCCTTAGAGGATTTGAAGAAAATGGAAACGGAGGCGGACAAGTGGGTTAGCCGTGTTCATACTGAGACAGAGAAATTCATGGAGGACCTCGCCGATGCTTATCGACAGGCCTCAAGTATTTTGGCACGGATGGATATAGTAGATCAGGCCTGGGGTGATACTCGCATCTATCAAACGAAGACTGTACTTCGTTTGGGGGCTTTGATGCATATACCTCTAGAAACCTTGGTGGATGGAGGTGTAATTCAGAGAGGTGATGGGTATGATTTCACCAGTTGGTACTCCTCGGTGGTCACAGGCCGTGGATTTCACGACGCAGCAAGGGCAGATTCAGCTAAAGTGAGGAAAGCAATGGGCAACATCTTAGGGGGAGTCCTCAATACATTAGAAGCCATATTTGCTAGAAAGTTGGTCCCGGAGGAGATAATTGCTGATGGCTTGAAAAGTAGACTGCCTCCATTCTTCTCAGCTGCGAGGTCACTTGTCCTGGATGACTTTGAGAATGTCTCCACGTTCTCTAGTATAATTCAGCATACCCAGGGCGCCTTAGTGACATGGAGGAAATCTTACACCAGATACGGACAGACGGTAGCAGTCTTGGAGTTCCAGCTCAACCATATTCCACCGATCTCTGCACAGGAGGTCGAAGCAGTATTGGCCCGGTTGATCGAGTTTGCTATCCGGGAGAAGGCTAGTGGGAACGCTCTCATAGATGAGGATCTTCTTGATGGTGGTAGTGGGCATTAATTGCTCATTATGATTCTTGCAGGGGAGTGGAGAATATTCTGTGCATTCATTGCCCACTCCTCTCTGTGGCGGTTTTTAGGGCAGAAACCCTAATCAGGGCATAGGTGGCTCGATCTGAGCCCTTCATTGTAATTTGATCTGAACCGTCCACTGAATTGGACTTATTATAAAAGGGGCATCCCCCCTCATTTGTAAATTATTAGAATTAGAGATTAGAATTGGAATTGGATCAGAGCTAGAGAGTAGAAGGCATTTAGCTTAGAAGTTAGCTTTAGATTGAGGAGGGAAGAAAACTTTCCTTTGAAAGTTTTGTAAAAGGTTGTTGTGAACACTTTTCATAATACAAAGAGTTTCATTGCTTGGTGATTTCTTCTTTGTTATGACTAGCTAGCAAGGCCATTTCGTCTTTCCAATTCAAGGTAGATAGAGTAAAGTAGATTTCTATTTCATGCAAGTAGTTGTTAATTGTGGAGTGTGGCGTTGTGATTTAAGCATATCTTCTTTCATCCATACCACTAGCGGGCTTACTGATGGTAAGTTCGCCTTGCGTGGTCAACTGGAGTATCAGCACTTAACTTCGATTATGGTTCATATGTTTGTATGCGTCGTATTGACGGTATGAACATGTTGCGTCATAGTTTGAACACTTTTCTCATCCTTTGAAGATTGCACCAACTTTGTCGGAGTTGTTCGAAAGGAGACAAAGCAAAGTTTGGTTTGAAGATTGTTTAAGTCGATCCTCGTCCTCCACCCTTTAGAAGTAGATTTGTAAAATCCCTATCCCTATCCCCTTTAAATTCTGCATTTTTCGAGTCAGTCTAGATACCAGAACAATATTGCCAAATCATTCATGTCCTAATTGCTTCACAGAGTCGAACAACTACGTAAGTCCCCTTGAAATAACCAGCAAAACACATCAACCAACTGAGTCTATTCGCGATAAAAGGAACCTTGGAGTTGAACACATGAACTTTCAAGCAATCTTAGCATGTGGGACACTTTGATCAAGAGAGAATAGAGTGACCGTTGGGCAACTTTATTCTGTGCTGGCGCTGTCATAAAAAGCACGTCAACACATCCCAGCACTTGGTGTGAGGAATTTCAGCACAAATCTGCAGACACAGACCTGCTGACTTGGTTAACCATTCAAGTAAATACCTGCTGGCAGCATTGTCTCTTTTTTCTCAGTTGAGGTCTGGCCTTTTTATGCATTTATATCTATATAATCTGCTACTGTATTTGCAGTCATTGAAATAAAATACTGTGTTATGTTCTGATTTAAAAAGTTGAGTCATTCCTATATTGTAAATGGATGTTTAAGTATGGTGGTGAATGTTAAATGAAAGCATTGCAAACATAGTACACTCGAAACTTACAAATCAGAAACCCTTCACTTTCATTCTTACAAAATATTGGACAAAATTCCTATTCACCGAAAGCTAGGGAAATTGGTAGTTGGTGAAAAAGTTGCTTAGGGTCTTGACATTGTTACAGCCCCTGCCCTTTCCTAATCAAAAACATGAAAGCATTTCTATGGAATTTATCATAGGATTTCCCAAGGTGCAAGAGAAGGATTGAATATATGTGGTAGTGGATAAATTGACCAAGTTTGCTCATTTTTTACGCCATTTCAGCAGTGTTTACAATGGCACAAGTGGTAGATTTGTTCTTTAGGGAGGTATTCAGGTTACATGGGATGCCTAAAAATATTGTGAGTTATAGGGATAGCAAGTTCATGAGCTTATTTTCGCAGGAATTGTTCAAATTGAATGGGACCGAATTGACTCCTAGCACTAGTTACTACCCACATACAATTGGGCAAATTGAAATTGTCAACAAATGGGTGGAAGGGTACCTACATAACTATGATTCAAGGCAGCAGAAGGCATGAGTGAGATGGTTGCATTTGGGTGAGTGTTGCTATAGTTCCACCTATCACATGACCATTAAGATGTGTCCCTTCATGTCATTGTATTGTTATGAAGATCCTAGCTTCTTTGATTTGTTGTTTGGCGATAGTAGAGTGCTTAAGGCCGAAGATTTGTTATAGTAGAGTCAGGATACTTGAAATCTTTGAGAGACAACATTCAACATGCTCAAAATCAGCATAAGGTATATGCAGATCAGCACTGTGTTGAGTGTGCATTTAAGGTGGGGGACATGGTTTACGGCCCTATAGATAGTCCACTCTCAAGAAGAGTGGATCGAAAAAGTTGAAGCCATGCTTTTATGGCCCATTTAGGAGCTCCAAGAGGATTGGAGAGGTGGCATACGAGTTGGAGCTACCAAAGAGTAGCAAAGTGCATATGTCTTCGACATATCTCGCCTGAAGAAAGGCGTTGTGGCATATTGTGGTTCCCTCTTCTGAGTTACCTCCTTTGGATGAGGAAGGTAAACTTGTGTTAGTTTTTGAGGCAATGATCAATTACCATTTGTGAATCAACTCATCAAATCGTCAACATTGATCCTCTACACTTGCATAGTTTGTGAATCATCACAAATGGTAATCGAGCACTATCGTAGGAGGGTGAAAAAAACAATGTTCGGGCTAGACTGCAAATTTGACATCATTTGTGAATTAGCACACCAAATCTTCAACATTGACCCTCTACACTTGCATTGACCCTTGTTTGATTGACTTCTAAAATGTGGTTATCTGATAGTGTTGACGAAAGAGTTCTAGTATATTGACTATGTTGACCACAAATTTGTGCTACATAGACAACATTAACTTTTGTACCACTTACATTGACTATTTTGTTTGTTGATTATGTTGCATTGAGTGCAATATTCTACTTTTTACTGAGTCATGATCAATATTGACCAAGAAACTATTAAGGTATGTAGGCTTCTTTGAGTTTTTATTTCTCTACTATATTTTTTAAGGAGAACCAATTACTGTACTTGTGAAGTGATAAAGAATTGAACTGTTATAAGTTACTATGTCAAAATTATGTTGTATTCTATTTATTAGCAATTATAAGCATCATTGTTCTTATAATTTATAATTTTGAACATAATTTATAATTTTGAACATATATATATATATATATATATATTCCCCTACCCATACCCAAGGAAAAATAATGTGTCGTACCACCATATCGGTACCCATGTTCGTACTCACACCCGTACCCGAATCGGTAACTTGGTTAAATATTATAAAGTGATATTATGTTTCCCCAAGTTGGACGCTTAGGGAAAAGTGATATGGGGACTCATGTTGTTTTAATTTGTTAAAGAGGCCTTTTTGAGGGAAAATGAAATATTTGAAATTTTAAAATGTCATTTTTCCCTCAATCTCTATGTAAGGGGTTTTTTGCTCTCATTTTATTCATTCAAGTTTGCACACATAACTGGATGCTGTCGGAGTAAACATTGAGTTCTTCCAGGAGTTGATTGAGGACGAAAACCCTTATCAATATTCATTAGTTTTGATGGTGCAAGATCCATCCTAGCTGGTCTTGTGTTTTCACATAGGGAACACATTGGTTTTTACAGTCTCCTAGTTTGGGGTTTTGGAAAAATATGAAAATATTCAAGGTATTTTGAAATTTTGTTTTTGGGTGTGTTTGGTTATGAATTATCTAAGGATTTTGGAGTGCTTTTGTCAAGATTTGAGGCAGCTACAGGTCTGGCCGTACACCTCGCCATGATAGGCCGTACTTTCATGCAATGCTTGGGAAAATGGTTATAGGGCTCGAAGTCAATTGAAGCCTGTTTCATTATCTCTTATGGCTAGGTGCTATTGTTTGAGTGTTTCTAAGTTGAAGATTGTAGTCTATTAAATTATGAGGGAGGCCGTACCATTTCGCAGTATGGTTGGGTGCTAGGTGTGAGGTCCTTGGAGGTAAGCGCTTCCTTTATTGGGGTGTTTTTTTCTTGTTGGGTGGCACTAGGACATTTAAAGGTAATACGCCTCATTTTGAGGTTGGGTTTTGTGAATTTGGAGGAGTTATGTGGGCCGTACAATGTGCCTTGTGCATTGGAAGATGGGCGTGAGGTTTGTATAGTCTGAGCAGCATTCATGAAGGATTCATCTGATATTGAGGGCGATTTGACATTGCTATTTAATTTTTGTTGGTTTATGATAGTTGTGAGGTGTAGCTTGGATGCACAAAAGGAATATGGCATACTTGGGCATGGCAGGAAATGATTATTAGACCTGATGAGCATGCTGTTTGGATATTTCAGAGGTTATTCTAGTTTGCTGGGTGAACTGTAAGCAGGTTGGAGTGTTTAGAATGTATCATTTGCAATACCTGGGGGTAGGTTTTGAAGATTTAGAGTGTGCCATGACCTGCAAAAAGCATTACAGATCTGCTATAGCCTCCTCGGCTCATCACAAACCTTTTGTTATCAGTTCTGTTTCATCTCTAAGGTATTTGTTCCTTGGGCATGCCATGGATATGGCTTCTTGATCAATTAGCAACTTAATGAATGTATTAGCTCTTAAAGTTTATACCAGCTGATGAACTAGTGCATAATCTTCTTTTATGAGCTTAGTGCAATAGTTAATCTTTACTCTGCAAATCCAAATTATTATTCTTATTTGCGAAAGAAATTTCAAAAAAAAATTTAGGGTGTGTTGTTACAAGCTACTTTGACCACTTCATTCCAAATACAGGAACGAGGAGTTGTTTGGGAAGTCGGGAGATCTTGACTACATTCGTAGCAATTTAAAATTGTTTATGAAAAAAATAGCAAATGACTCATCTTCTTCACAACAACAAATTCCATAAGACATAGTAGTGCCAGTTGTAGATGAACCTGATGTTTTGATAATGAATTGAGTAGTGCATTTAATGATGATTTTGCTATTGTTGGCAAATGGTTAGTGCTCCCCTTGGCATTCATGACATGGACTAACTGCCTCGTGTGGATCCGTTAACTCTGGCAGTTGTATCGAGCATTAATAGGTTGAAGTTTTGGTGCAACAACAACCATGGGGCCAACAATTGGTATCAGAGCCAAAGGTGTCGGGTTCGAATCCCCTTGGCTTGCGTTGAGGAGGAGATTGTTGGCAAATGGTCAGCGCTCCCCTCGGGATTTGTGACATGGACTAACTGCCTCCCGTGGATCCGTTAACTCTAGCGGTTGTATCGAGCATTAATAGGTCGACCTTTTGATGCAACGACAACCGTGGGGCCAACAACTACATCATCTTAGCCAAGTGCTCTTGATGACCTGGAGTGTTTTCGAAGTTTTAGAGTCTTGACTCTTGATTGTCCCTTTTTAACAAAAAAACATCTTCGCAATAGTGGTTTCACATGCTTCTTATGGTTTAACTTTGATAAGGCTATCATTGTTTATAAATGTGTCATTTTTTTATAATGATTTCAAATGTATTTAGCATTGTTAAACTATTTTGATAATTTTGTGGATACATTACTTATATTTTAAATTAAATTGAATTTTTATAAGGTGAATTTAATCACAAGTTTTTTTTTGAAAATTTTCCCCTTGCCGAACTCCATCCAAATTTTATTATTGCTGAACACAAACTAGAATTCAAACCTTATGACATAGGTGTCAAGTTTAGCCAATAGTTGGCATCCATTGGTGTTTTTTGCTCATATATTTTGTGTTACAATTAAAAATTGGTCTTTGCCTTAGAAAGTAGGAATTTGACTGTATTTGTTTGTTCTTGATAGTTTTCCCTCCTCAATATCTGAAAATCGTTTTGCAAGGCTTGACTGTTGATGGTTTGGGGCTTGAATTCAGGGTAAAAATATAGTCATTTAATGCAAAATGCTTATGGAGTCCTATATAGCATGCATACTTGTAAATTCTTTTAGTTTTAGGTTTAGTTAGATCTTAGGGAGCTTCTCTTTACGGTTTGAAGAATGATTTAACTGTATATGCTGCTCTGTTTTGTGTTGTTTGACAACAAAGGATATGGCGCCAAAGTTATCTCTATTTGATAAGGGTAAAGGGCCTAGTGTTCTAGAGCTAGATTCCATCTCTTGGATAGGTTAGCTGGGACTATTACACAACCCTATGTGTTTTAAAATGGAGCATGTCTGCTGACATTTGAACTTTGATTTTTTTTTTTAATAAACTCTCAAATTTGTTTTTAGACCACATCTTTTGTTTAGTTTTTTTTAATATTTTCCTTTGGCATGCCTAATTCTTCATTTAATTTGATTTACTGAAGTAGACTCTAGGGATTGCAAATTAGGAATAATTCCAATATAATGCATATTTTGTTGATATAATTTTTATCAGGTAGTCCTTAACCCCTTTAATTTATGTATATGACTCCTTTTCCTTGTATGGCACAAGTATGATGTAGACGAATATTTTGGTGAGATTTTAAAACTTATTAGCCTGGGCAATTGCTCATTCCCCTTGTCTTGAGCTAAAATTTGTATATGAAGTTCACCTAAGGCAACACACCACTGTAAATATATATCACTGTTGTTACTATCATGTACAAAAGCCTAGCTTCACAAAATTATTATGTAGTTCAGTTTTTAATTCCAAATTAGTAAATCTAAAATAGGAATCAGAAACCAAACCAAAAGCTGTTGTGTCCCTTTTTTTCCCAGTGTCTCCTGAGCTGTAGAACAATCCACTTTTAGGTTCTATAAAATCTAATCTTGCTCCAATAAGGGAATCCAAATGTTAAATAGGCCTCATTCTAATTTAAATTATAAATCCAACTCCACACTCAATCTATATCATATTAGACCATGGACTAGGAAATTTATTAATAGTTTATTTTCATTTTAATATTTTGACAATGTGAAGATGCGTGATTATATAATAAAATAGTGTATTTTATTAGGCTCTTGCATCTCAAATTGAAGCTGAAAGTGACCCAGTTGCCCTTTTACCAAAGGTCGTGGCACTGCTCTATGTACAGGTGAGTAAAATTAATTTTCTGGTTGACTTGATTATGGTTTTTTTAAAATTTGTAATAACAAGTTTTCATGCAAAACTTTTTCTAAAAGCATTTATGTGTAGGTACACAACAAAGCGTTGCAAATCCCAGGAAGAATAATGGCTGTAGCTGTTTCTCGATTAAAGGTAATGTATTTGCTCTTGATTTCTTGTATTATCTTGTAAATTTCTAATCAACATCATTATTTATATGATCTTAATGTCCTGGAAAAAAATCTGTTTTCTTGTGTTGATGCCAATGTGCTTCTTGATAGAAAGAAAATGAAATATTGCATTACTAATGTTTGCTATTAGCTAGTGAACAATTTGGGGATTTATGGATAAATTTGTAAATTAAAATGTTAAACACAATTCCAAAAGAACATTAAACTTCAAAATAGAGAAGCAAAAGGACTGCATGGAATCAAAAGGTTTAACCACTTTGTGGAACAAGAACAAAGATTGGACTTAAGACCATAGTTGGAAAACTGCCTGAGTATTCACAATTTTTATCAAAAACCGAGTACTCTTTAGAAAAAATTGTGGGATATATTATGCCATGTTTTTGTTGGTTTTTTCTATGCAAATCGCTGAGTACTCGCTGAATTTTTAGCAAGTTGGTGAATTCGATAGGGAGACTTGTGTGATGCGGGAATGACATGGCCATGCAATTCTGATGCATTTTTTAGACTGAAAAACACACTTTTTTCCCTTTTTAACCTCACATGCCGTAGGTAAACATCACACAACAATTGTATATCCTTGAAACAATTTGAAAAGAGTTTCAGTGGTTTTGAAGAGCAAATTCGAGGAATTTCAGTTTCTAGGTTAGTAATTTTTTTTTTTTTCAAATATGTAAGTCATTCCTTATTACAAAAACCGCACACAAAAAGTTAACCAAGATTGCATAAAAATCTATTAGGAAATAAGGAGCAAAAGCATCCTTATAGAGGATTACAAACATCTTATTCACAGAGGATAAGGATGACCAATATCTTATCCACAAAGGATAAGGATGAAAACTCATAGGAAAAATATCTAAAGTCAACATGACTTTATTAAAGAAGATTCCTAAAGTCTATCCTAAAAGCTAATTGACTATTACAATATAAAACATTACTTTAATACCCTCCCTTAATGGTCATTCGACTAACTACACCAAGCTTATCTCAAAATTTTGCAAATTTGTCAGGACTCAAGGACTTGGTAAGAATGTCTACAATCTGGTCCTTAGTTGAACAATACTGCAATATCACCGATCTATCTTCTACAAGTTGTTTGATGAAATGACAATGAAGTGCCACATGTTTGGTATGCTCGTGGAAGACTGGATTCTTGGCAAGATTTAGCACCCCTTGATTGTCACAAAATTAGGGTGAAGGCCCTACTTGAGACATTTGCATGTCGGAAAGCATCCTCCAAAGCCATACTGCCTTACATGTTGCTTTGATGGTTCCCCGATACTCTGCTTTTGTCGAGGAAAGAGCTACTGCCTATTGCTTCTTACTGGTCCATGTGACTACAGCCTTACCAAGATTGAAAACATACCTAGAAGTGGATTTCCTATCATCAACAAAACTTGCCCAATCTGAATTTGTGAACCCAACCAGCCTAGGATCTTTGCTTTTGCTATAGAAAATGCCAAAGTCAAGTGTCCCTCACATATCTCCGTACTTGCTTCACTACAATCCAATGTTCATCCTTATGAGTTGTCATTCAATGGGAAATGTAACTCACAACATAATTCAAATCAGATCTAGTGGTTGTAAGATAGATAAGACTGCCCAGTAGTTGTTTGAATGCTGACTCATTGACCACCTTTGAGTATGTAACTCACAACATAACTCAAATCAGATCTAGTGGTTGTAAGATAGATAAGACTGTCCAGTAGTTGTTTGAATGCTGACTCATTGACCACCTTTGAGTATGTAACTCACAACATAACTCAAATCAGATCTAGTGGTTGTAAGATAGATAAGACTGCCCAGTGGTTGTTTGAATGCTGACTCATTGACCACCTTTGAGTCGGTTTTGGTGGAAAGCTTCAGCCCTTTCTCCAGGAAAATTTAGAGCGAGAAATAAATATATCACTGTAAATGTTAATCAAATCTTATCAAATTGTATCCTAAAAGGACCTATGGAAATTCTAAGTCTGAAATTCTGTGCAAGAATTCTAAGTCAGATTTTGTTTCTTGTATTTCAAATGTGCTGATTGCAGAACATTTATCAATTTCGATGTTTGCAAATAGAATTTTGAGTGTCCATTTATATTTGTGAGGGAGACACGCCTCAAGGAGAGACGCGTCTCATGAGAGGACGTTTCCCTTGAGCGTGCAGACTCCCTTAACACACTGAAATATTCAGTATTTAATATAAACAAATTTCGCATGCTATACAAACAGCGATCATATAACATGAAGTTCGATTATTTATTTATTTGCAAATTTCGATCATCATCAGAAATTTGAATAACTTATTTGTAGACATTACATTTTAAGAGCAGTTCGATTAAATATAAATGATGATGATGCATGAAAGCAATCATCACTGATATCTGACCGAAGCTATCTTAAATCAACACTCCCTCTTAGCTAGGGAAGATAACTCTAAACAAATAAGTAGAGATATCACCTTACACGTGATATCGAAGGTATGATATGATTCTTCAATTTTGTCAAGTCACATGACATTCTTCATAACACATCTTCATTATGGTATGTGCACTGACATCAAGTCTCATGATGTCTACCATAATAGTTCATGGCATATCCATGGATATATATTTATCCACCATGATTATCTCATAAGGATCACAATGATCTTCAAATGACATCAAGTCCCATGATATCCATCAAAGTGTCCAAGAGATATGTTATACCCAAAATGATTTTTTTTGGCATTCTGCTTAAATTGAGCTAAACAATGAAAAATGCCATCGAAAGTATGTTTTAGGTCAAAACAAACATGAAATCTTTGTGGGTTTCTGTCCAGGAACCTATGGTTAAAATTCTGAAAAAATGAAAATTAGGGTTTTACGCCCCTATTTTTAAGGAAACCCTTAAAAATAGGACCTTCCCGGAAATGATTGAAAATAATTCTAATAGGGTTAATTGCCTTCAAGATCACACTGATCAAGTCAGAATTATCAAAAGACATGTTTTACTCTGGTGGGTCTATTTTTGTTTTTCAGGAACAAAGTTAGGAGCTCTGCAGCCATTAATGGCAAATTGGCCAGTACCAGGTGCTGAAAGCTAAACCTCAAAAGCTTCAACGAAGAAGCTATGGCACAAAAGGATGAAAAGACGCTGTTTCAACGAAGGAGATTCTCAAAACGGAAAAGGCCAAAATTTGGCTAAGTTTGGAAGATGCACGTTTTGTCTACCAAGGCAAAACACAACCTAAAGGTGAAAAGGCGCCCCTCTTGAAGAAAGGCGCCCTTGGATCTCAGAGGGAAAATGTAATCATTTGGCATCTTGAACTCAGTCATCCTCTTCATTTTAATGCTGGCTCGACAACGAAACAATCAACAAAATCATCTGATTCAGGGATCATTGACCAACCGTCAGCAAAGTATGGAGGATCCATCAACGACGAAGATGCCAAATCAGAGAGCTTCAAGGTAAAAGCGCCCCTGTTGGCCAGGGGCGCCCCTTAGTTGCAGGCACCAGATGAATCCATAAGCAACAACTCTATACATAATATCTCTCCAGCTTCCTCCCAACTACATGATCAATCTAACAGCAAGTCCATAAGACACACCAAACGATCACGAGTTGAGATCAAGCAGAAAAAGCCAAAATTGAAGAACTGGAAAGATAAGCCAGAAAATGGCTAAAGCATGGCTAAAAGCGCCCCTCTTGAGGAAAGGCGCCCTTTCTTGAGGGCATCCAGATTCAGTCAGAATCTTCACTGCCTCCCAGGATGACCTTCTCAGCTATGACCTATCTCGTTAGTGAGACTATCAGCAATAACTTCCGACAAATCAATCATCTGATGGAGGAGGTCAAAGTCAGGCAGTTCACAGCATGAAGAAATTCAATCAAAAGCTAATAGCGCCCCTGCTGGCCAGGGGCGCCCTTTAGTTTGAAAGACCTAAACCTGCCAGCTTCAACTGAGAAGTCAGTCATCCTGAGAAAGATCGAGCTGGCTACCCGATGCATCGTCAAGTAGAGTCATCTGATTCATCTAACATCGGAAACGTCAAATCAAAGCAAAGAAAGTCCGTAAAGATCAAAACGAAGAACAGTCAATGAAAATTGACTAAGGCATTGTCAAAAGCGCCCCTCTCAAGGAAAGGCACCCTTCTTTCTGAAGGCCTAAACTCAATTTTCTGAGTTAATCCCTCTCAGACATATCTCATCGTGTTGATCCCACCTCAACAATAGAACCGCCAGCCACTGCCAGAGATCAACTGAGTAACCTGAATCAAAGATCAAACAGGAGCACTTCAGCTTGCAAAATGAACAAAAATGATCAACTTCAAGGATGGACACCTAAAACAAGTCAAAGCAAAAGTGTTTACTTGAGTTAGCAAATTTGGAGGCAAAAAGAGACCAAACACTCCGCAATCAGTGGAAATCATCTTTTGGAACTCCAAATCAGACCTGAATGATGAGTTATCTTCCATACTTTGTGGATCTTAACCCTAATCACCATATTTTCATGCTAAGCGTACCATTCTTCATTATTCTTTTTGCAGGTTGAAGGATAAAACATCAAATAGCTCCCCAAAACACGTTTTCAAGATTTGGCAGAGGTTTTGGACGGATCTTCAATATTTTTGAAGATCAATGGCAGTAAAAGTATTCTTCCCCAGAGATTGCTTCCAGAGACAGATTATTGCAAAGTGGCAGTTTATAACTTTCAATCCATCTTCTTTCTACTTCCTCTATTTCTGTCTATATTTCTTTGCATGTCGCAGGAAACGACAGATAATCATAGATCTGGCCAACTAGGTATGATCAGCACAGCTTTTTCAGCAAAACCCACATGTTAGATTTTTCCAGAAAAAGTAGCCATGTTGCCTCTATTTTTTAGAGTTTCCGAAAAAAGTCATAATATTGAAAAACATACAAATTGGGTTTGTTTAGCTCTGAAGCACGAACAAAACCCATGTGTTAGATTTTTCCGAGAAAAAACACTTTCTGGTGCCCTTGCTACCTCTGCCACCAAAGGGCTCTTGAATGTCAAAGAAAAACTCGTTTTTCCGAATTTTTGACGATCTGGGTCTGTTTAGAAAATCATTCTTAACAAAACCCATGTCTCAGAATTTTTCGTAAAAACTACCCCCGGCAAGGTTATTTTTAGCAGTTCCAAAAAAGTTGTCAGAATTGGGTCAAGTACCCAGTCAATATTCAAGGTTTTCAGAATGCAATACTCTTAGGAACATTAGAAGACCAAAACGGTCTTATACCATGATTACCTGAAAACGACTGACACAGACTTATGGCAGAAAAATCCAGAGGTCAGTTTTGAAGACTTGGAGGGCATGAACATAATTACATTGCAAAACATTGAAGAATCCGGTTTATTCCAAGCTGCGTCTATTCCGATCACCTTATAGAGCATTGAGGTTGTAACTGCTTGCACAAAGCATTACAACCCGACTACAAGAGAGATCCTGTCAGTAGATGGGAGGGTGATTTGCAGCTTGAAGCCGGTGGACATAGAGACTTGTTTTGTAATTCCACCATGCCCTACCAAGAAGGTCATATCAGTGACAGAATGCAAAAAGGCGTTCGAGGCTTCGAAGGATGAGTGTTCGCTTATAATGGCTGAACATTGGGTGAAAACAAAGAGAACCAGCTTGCCCAGATTGGTTGGTAGAGGAGAATTCAAAGATGAGTACGGAGTGTTAATCACCCTACTTAGCAGAGTGACAGGGCAAGAGGAGGGGAAATCCTTCCAGCCGTGGATGTTCTACATTATTGGAAAAATAATCAGCAGGAAAGAACATTATGTCTGGGCCTCTTTGATCAGTGACACACTGCACCAACAATTCACCGGATTTCTAGAAGAGCACCATTTCCACATGTGTTCCTACCTGGTCTACCTGATAGCCTTCCAAGGCGATTTCAAAACACTGAACACTGTGGGAACCCTGGGTTTGGAAAAGGTACAAGAATACTTTCCCCGCTGAGAGTTCAATCTAGCGGAAAGACACTTCAAAAAGATAAATGACCTTTTTAGTATGCACACCGTGCACGAGCTAGACCATGAGATGCACGTGCGTATTTCACCAGCAGCTAAGGCAGCAATGGTGGACTGGGCGGATTGGTTCATCCAATTCCCCACTTTCACCTACATACGCATGTATGGCTAAAATGGCCACCCCGCCATGATGCCACGCTACCCCTCAGATAGGGTAGTGTTCATGGAATTCCTGAGGCAGCTGGCCGAGGTTCACTCTTACCTTCGCATAAAGAAAAAGACTGCTGCAAACTTTCCTTTTGAGATGGGATTCTACAGATGCAGGACTGCAGCCGATGCAAGGTTGATAAGCCAGGAAATAGTGAGATTTAATCTCAAGTACCTCATTGATAGGAGGCCATCCTATGACCCCAGAGGCATCTTCGCAGCTCACCTTGAGCAAAGATCATCACATGAACCTTTCATGGAGGATTTTTGGGTCAACTGCGAGGATGAGTACGAGGTGAGAAGAAGGAACCATAGCAGATTCAAGCTCTCGCAGATTGCAGAATTTATGTCAGAGGACATCGAGAGCTTATCTGAGGACGAGGAAGAAGTCATTCTTTCTTCCTTCTTCACGGGTCTAGTGGATTCGCAACCACTCGGCAAAGTAGAGTGGTATGCGAAAGAGAGTACGTCTATTGAGGAAAGAACGGGTAGAGTAGTTCGACACAGCCAATTCTACCTTGACAGTAAAAAGACAAGGAAGGTAGTACTTCCCCGATTAGAGCCGTTAGCGGTTCAGTTTACACTACCTTTCACGCCTAGGAGGAAACCCAGACAAAAGAAGATGAGCATTCTTCCAGAAGGAATGCGAATGTCAAGGAGCACATGGGGAAGAAGAGGGATTGCCAACACAAGCCGGCAAGAGGTACAGGTGGAGACAGCCACCAATTTACTTGAAATAGTTGAGACCGCTGCAGCTACGCCAGAGCCAGTGATTGAAATAATCGCTGCAGAGATGAAATCCATTGTAGAAGTTGCAGTAGAAGCGGTGCCTGTGATAGACACAGAGCCACCAGCTTCACCACCATCACATAGGTCGCAAAGTTCTATTGATTTGGACTCGCCACCACGAGGCATTACCACGGTACAGTGTCGTTCTTCTAGCATTCAGGGGGCCTATGTTCCTCCTCCCAACGATGCTAGCCGAGATTCTATCTGGCTGGAAAGCTCGCTTGGGAGGAAGAGGGAGAGACCTTCTTATCAGCTTGACTTCTCTGAATTCCACCTTGTCCCACAAGACATGCCGGCAAAGAAGTTGAAGAAGTAGACACATGTAGAGAAGAATGCAGAGAACAAGGTTATCATAGAGACTGCTGCCCCGCATGAAGACAAAGATATACATAATGTGAGAGTTGAGGATTTCACGCTTTCAAAGGTGAACCTTGGAATGACCACTCGACAGGTGGAGACAGACCTTCTTGGAATCGCCTCAATGAGTGTCAAAGAAAGGATGACAAGGGATGGACAAGACAAAGCAGCCTTGAAGGCTGAAATCCGTCAGCTAAAATTGTACATTTCTAGTTTGATACATGACACTCCAAACTGCTCGGCCTTGCCTCAAGGAGTATTGGATCTCCCAGCTGAAAGAAATCATTATCAGTTGATTACATATGGCAAACACTTGAGACGTCAAGTGGATGAGTTTGTCGTGAAAGGACGGTGTGTGTTGGCAGAAGCATATCAGTAGAGAGACAGGGCACATGGACTTAGATTAGAAATCCAGCAGTCAGATGTAAAGGCAGCTCAAGAGAGGCCGAGAGAGGAGGCGACATTTGCTGATCTACAACAGGCATATGAATCAGTTACAACCACTGAGAACAAACACCATATCTTTGAGTGGAAAGAACATGTGGCATACAAGCTGAGAGCCTACGATGCCAATTCAGTGGAGCTGATTGATTATAGACGTTTTGTCGCCAATATTATCAACTTCGCAAGAACGTTGGTAATATCCTTCCTTGAGTTAGAATATTAGCGAGAAGGAGGAGAATATGTTGAGCTTGAAACGGTACAGACACGGTTCCAAGATGTCATCCGATCTTTATTCCTTGAAGATCCCAATGTTTGCAAATTAGCCAAAATTGCAGTCATATCTATCCAGTTAGATGAAGCAGCTGCCCAATGCATAATGTATCAGCAACAACTTACGACGGGTGAAGAAATGCTTACACGCCACATAGTCACTTTGAAAAGCATTAGTTGCCCGGAGGCCGAAGAGGTCAATGACTGGATAGAGACTTTGTTGACCAGTGGTGAAGAGGTGTAAAGCACCAAAGGAGGATGTCTTACCCTCGAAATAGCATTAAATATGATTGAAGTCAACTTGATCCCCCTTTCCAAGTTGACTCCAGATCTCCACAGATTATGCATGTCAGATCCCACTAATCTAGGATGTCAAATTGACTCCCACGATTTGTGGATCTCAGATCTCCTCAAAAGGTGGATGTCTATTTGGAGACACATATGTAATTGTAAGTTCACTTTTAGTTAGGTGTCAGTCAACTAAGGTAGACTTCCAGTTTGACTTTTTTTTGGTTTCAGTTAACTGAAGTAGATTTCCAGTTAACTGTTTGCTCATCTACTTTTAGACATAGAAATAAATCTTGCTGATTGGCAAGAACTGTTTGTTAACTCAAGGATATTTTAGGGTTGCTTACTCCTTTGAGTTTCTATAAATAAGAGCTGTAGGTTCTTTATTTGTTTTTTAACCTTTATTTGCTAAGCAAAATTGTTGCGCCATTGTTGCCAGAGTTAGCTTGTTTATATCTGTTCACTCTTGGATGAGAGTTTCGTTGGTTGATCTCAATTGTGCATGATTTTGTGCCTTTGCTGTCCTGACCTTTGTAATTCTTTGGAGAAGGGTGAAGAAATAAATCAGATGGCGCATGCTTGCTTGATCTAAATAATTGAGTGTTTTCAAAGTCTTGTTTTCAAATAGTGCATTGTTTCAATCTCCTCCTTGGACAGGTGTCGTCACCTCCTTGGATATTTTGTCATCGATCATTATCGTTTGATGTTGTTTAATGTTTTGTCTTGCAACCTACAGTTTGGACAGGTGTCGTCACCTCCTCGGGAATCCTGCCAGACAGTCCATCATTCCTTATGTTTTCCAGTGAACTGTTTCCAAGTCTACACCTCGGAGAGGGGTTGCTCCTCCTTGGCAAGTCTCAGATCCAGTTTACCGTAGCAAGTGTTTACTTGTATCGAGCCCTATCTTGGTATATATCCGAAGGTTCAGAGCCTCGGCCATATACCATTGAGACGGAGGATTCAAGTGATCCAACCAATCCATTTCACTCCTACGCCCTCATGCTCTGTTTATCTTGGGGAGGTAGGATAGTTTAGAAGCTTAGTTAGTCGTAGTTAAGATCTGCGGAAACCAGAGAAAAGGCTTAGCTATGGCGCATTGGTTTATGCACCCTTGTGTCTTGCCGCTGGGTAAAAAAGATAGGAACCTTAGTACACCCCTTTTTTATAGTAGAAAATCAGCAAAGAGAGATCTTCCTCTCTATAATCCGAAGAGCATGTACTAACACAGTTGCAATAGCTGTCCGTTTCCAATAAGCACTCCAGAGGTGCTAATGGAAACGCCAACAGTTTTCTGGCACCCACCGTGGGGCAACAAGGCATAAAACTTCAAGAAAAGCTTTACGCTTTTATGACACGAAATGGGCATCTGGCGTCCTTGGGCACCAGTTGAGCAACCTGATCTTGCTCCAGCAACTCTCCAACCAGATCTTACATTCATTGAAGGAGAGCAGATGAATATCATCAGTAGCTTGCGTACTTTCATCTTTGAAAAGAATACATCACCAACTCAGTGGAGAGCCGCAGCTATTACTCCGGACGAGGAAGAAAGAAAGGTTGATCTTGTAGCTGAGAGACCAGTGTTACCACCACCTGCGAGGCAGTAAGCATCCTGGCTCACCAAGTATACGTACGGAGGAGAAATAATCCCCGTTTTCAAGAAGACATCGGAGAAGCATCCGATATTGAGCAAGTCTTTGAAGAGGTTCCTGAACACTTTCTAGAAGAACACTAGCAAGAACCTCCAGCTCAAGCAATGGCAGACAATCGTCTCCATGATGACAATGCCCATAACAACGGCATTGGCAACAACGGCAATGGTCGTAACAATGGTCGTAACAATGGTCGTAACAATGGCCGTAACAACGACAATGGCCACAATAATAATTATGGCAATGGCAATGGCAACGGTAACGGTAACGGCAACTACAACAACGGATATAACCTATTTGGCAATGGCCGTAATGCAAGACCTGTGAGACGCCAAGCACCTTTGCCATGGGGTAACAGCATTGGCCCCTTGGCCTTACAAGGCAATGATGACCTTCCAAAGGGATCGCGAAGCACTTCCCAAAATTTTTCGGCAACGGGGCTAAACACCCCGACGAGCATCTATCAGCATTCATAGCGGCTTGTTCCGTTCTGTCTGTGCCACATGAAGATATCGCTGTTCGACTCTTTGTCGAAACTCTTGAAGCGAATGCTTCCGATTGGTTCCATCACTTACCAGCTGGAGCAATCCGAAACTGGGAGGACATGAGCGACAAATTCTTGGCGAGGTTCAAACCTGCCGAAGATAGCCACCAGTTATTTGCCCGATTATCTCACTCTAAGATGGAGCCTACAGAACCGATGAGAGAGTTCGTAGCAAGGTTTAATCGCCTAGCTACACGTCTTTCTCACACACTCAACCCATCAAACGAGATTTTGATGAGTAGCTTCGTCAATGCCCTACCCTCAGAGATAGCCTTTTTCATCAAAGGAAGTCACGAAGAAGACTTACAAACTGCACAAGAAAAAGCTATCGAGATTGAGGATCACATGATGACCACGGGAAAGATGAAGGGAGATGCTATCAGATCGCTGGTCCAAGCATCAGCAGATCCATTGCTACAGAAGGTAGCAAATGAGGTGACTATTCTAAAAAGACAGTCACCCAATCAAGGGCAGCAAGCACTGCCCACACCACCACAGTACCAGCCTCAACAGCAGTACCAACCTCAACAGCCGTACCAGCCAAAGAGGAATAATTTCCAACCTTTCAACAACAACAACAACTACAAGCCTCGAAATCAAGGACCTCCACAAAGAGGAGCAGAGGCCGAGAAATCTAATATATTCTACTGTTTCCATGATACAGACGAACATACCGGATCCACATGCCCTGAGAATCAAAGGCTAGACCAAATCATGGGATATGCCGGAGATCGAGCACCAAGCTCAAATTCAGTACCTTCAAATGCGAACGTTGTCTCACTACAAACGAACAACTTCGATGGCGACTCCGCAACGGGATACTTGCATAGCGAACCCGAAAATCAAGAAGAAGAAGATTACCGTCAATACTCTCTTGCTGTCAACCACGAGAACATGTCGATGCCTGTGTTCACTCGCGCTCAACATTTCAAAGCACAGAAAGAAGAAGAAGACAGATGAAAGTCAAATGAAAAGGGAAAAGAAGCTTCCACTTCTAATTCCAAGTCTACACAGGAGAACATCACACCAAACCCTCAAGATCCATCTTCGACGAACTTTGACATTGTGACGTCTATGATGAAGACGAAGGTACAGATCTCACAGCTGGATTATCTCGATGATCATCCTGATCAAATGGATCGGATTCTCAAAGTAGTACAAAAGTAGGCTGTCATCCAGCCTACGTTGCTAGCATCTTCCGTACCAGCGGAAGAAAAGCCAAAACCCTTCTACATATCTTTGTATATGGGAGGTTATAAGCTCAACAACTGCATCATCGACTCTGGAGCATCGGACAACGTCATGCCTTTGCAAATCATGAACTCATTGGGACTGTCATGCACCGAAACTCACGACAAGTGTTATTCACTTGAATCAAAACCGGTGCCGTTAGTTGGCCAACTGAAAGATGCACAAGTAAGACTAGCATCCTGTCCAGAGAAGATCATCATGATGACCATCCTCATAGCTGACATTCCAATTAGTTATGGGATGTTACTAAGCCGAAGCTTTTGCAAAGATCTCGGAGGCAGGATTCAAATGGATTGGTCGTATGCGACCATTCCACTAAAGAAAGGTAGTTTCAAGTTGGAACCAGAGGCTAAGTCAAAATTCACGGTGGTGAAATCTTCGGATCCTCAAGCACAAGTGCTACATCAAAGTACGGGTCCGGGTACATATGCCATGCTGACTGAAGAAGAAAAGAGAGTTGCATTTGCCACAAATACATCAAATGAAAGATCAAAAATGTGGACAATGCAATTTAATGGAAGTTGCTCGACAGCAGGCTCAGGAGCAGGAGCTGTCATTACCTCTCCTGAAGGAGTTTTATATCCATTTGCTTATCGCTTGCAGTTCGATAACACGAACAACACTGCAGAATACAAAGCGCTTATACTAGGCCTCAAGAATGCAAGGGATATGGGTATAAAATACCTTCAAGTTGAAGGCGACGCAGAGCTGATCGTACAACAGGTCAGAGATCGCTATCAAGTCAGAAAAGGCCGCCTTCAGGCTTACCGACAAAGGGTGTGGAATGCTATTGATTGGTTCGAAGCATTCAACATCAAGTACATTCCGCGTGAGAAAAATTGCAGAGCAGATGCCTTGCGGTATTCGTTGCACTCTTCATGCCTCATTCTGATTTCCGTCAGAATGCCTTAGCTATTGAGCTCATATATAGGCCATCTGTCCCCAACAATTGTGAAAATTGGTAGGTCTTTGATGATGATGATGACATCAAGGAGTTCCTCTGCATGGGGGACAATTACAAAGAACTATTCTTTGAAGGAAGTACCTCTCCTTTCAAAGAATCCATAGCAGAAAATTCCGAAGCAACGAAATCCGGCATCATCTAGCTAAGAGGTAACAACATCCCCAAGGGCCTAGTATCCTTGGAGGATATATTTGACAAGGATGATAGACGCGTGCAAGATCAAAGAGATTCAGCTAGCAAAACATCCGCTGAGTATAGTCAAATCAACATCGGCACCGAAGATAAGCCTCGGCTTGTCAACTTGGGAAAGGGCTGCACTGTGGAGGAAAGCAACAATTTTGTCTCCTTATTCAGACAGTACAAAGATGTCTTTGCATGGACTTATCAAGATCTAAAAGTCTTCACGCCAAAGGAATTGTCTCATACAATTCCACTCAAGTTAGATATCAAGCCTTTTAGGCAAAAGCAAAGGCACTACAGCCCGCGTGTTCAAGATACAATCTACGCAGAGGTACAGAAGATGGTGGACGCCAAGATCATATTTCCAATCCATCATTCTACCTGGGTGTCCAATATTGTTCCTGTGCACAAAAAGAATGGAGAGATTCGGATTTGTGTCGACTTCAGGAACCTGAACCAATCGTCGTTAAAGGATAATTATCCTTTACCTATCATGGAGCATACCTTGCAGACGGTTACCGGATCGGAGATGTTATCATTACTTGATGGCTTTTTCGGGTACAATCAAATTGCGGTGGCTAAGGAGGATCAAATCAAGACAGCGTTCACCACCCCGTGGGGAACGTTCGCCTATGAGAGGATGCCCTTTGGCCTCATCAACGCCGGTGCCACCTTTCAGCGAGCCATGGACTTGGCGTTTGGAGATCTAAAGAACAAAGTGATAGTCGTCTACCTTGACGACCTTACTGCTTTCTCACGGAAGTGGCAAGATCATTTTCAACACTTAGTGAAAGTGTTCGAGAGATGTAGGTATCACCACATATCCTTGAATCCAAAGAAGTCTATCTTTGCGGTGACGAAAGGCAAACTACTAGGCCATATCGTCTCCAAAGAGGGAACTTGAATTGATCCAGATCGAGTGGATTCTATCAAAAACCTATCTCTCCCAACCAATACTACTCAGGTGCACTCTTTCTTCGGAAAGGTAAACTTCATACAAAGATTTGTACCTAACTTCTTAGAGCTGAGCAAGGATATATCAGCAATGATGAAGAAGACGACCACCTTCAAATGGACCGACAAAGGAAAAGAGGCGTTCGTCAAGATTAAAGAAGCCATCAGTAAGGCACCAGTACTGGTTCGACCCGATTTCAGTAAGGAATTCATTCTTTACTGTTACGCGTCAGAGTACACTCTCTCTGCCATACTAACCTAGAAGCTAAATGAGGAGTCGGAATTGCCAATTGCTTTCATGAGCAGTAGTTTCAAAGATAGCGAATCCCGCTACTCCCAGATTGAAAAGAACGCCTATGCTGTCGTGAGAGTTGTAAAAAATTTTAGATTCTACATCTTAAATGCTCACACAATAGTCTATGTCACTGATCCTGCAGTCAAAAGTATCCTAACTCAGCAGGAGATGGGGACTAAAAGAGGCAACTAGATCGCCAAGGTCCAGGAATATGACTTGGATATCAAGCCAACCAAACTCGTCCGCGGGAGAGGTCTATGTCAGCTCATGGCGGAAGATGGTGATCTAAAGCATCAGGCAGCTGATGGTGAAATAAGAACAGAAACTGAAGAAGACCTTCCAATGGTCTTACTGGTTGATTCTGCGGAAGAGTGGTACTCAAAACTATGGTACTACGCAACAGCAGAAAAGAACCCTAAGGTTGAAAGCACAAAACTATGTGCTGCGAGGCAACGTTCTATACAAGCGTGGACTTGATAGAACGTTCTTGCTTTGCATCAGTAGAGACCAACAACGACGGTTGTTGGAAACATTTCACAACGAAGCATGCGGTGGCCACTTTTCATCAAGGGTCACAGCATTCAAAATTCTGCAGGCACAGTTCTTTTGGCCAACTCTATTCTGCACCGCATATGAATGGGTGCGACAATGTCAAAAGTGCCAACATTTTGTTGGCAAACTCAAGCTAGCAGCCATTCCACTGAGGCCAGTAATAATAGATGCTCCATTTCAGCAATGGGGTATCGACTTCGTAGGACCAATAAACCCACATTCCAATAAGGGACATGTCTATGTCCTTATGGCAACGGATTATTTTATCAAATGGGTTGAAGCTGTCCCTACGAAGAATGCTACTTCTGAAGTTGTGTGCACATTCCTCAAAGAAAACATCATCACACGCTTCGGAGTACCAAGGAAGATCGTGACCGACAATGCTACAAGCTTCTCATCAGAGGAGTTAGTAGAATTCTGTTTCGACTACGGCATCACACTATCCCATTCTTCAGATTACTATCCACAAGGCAACGGACAAGCCGAGTCATCCAATAAGAACATAGTCACGATCGTGCGCAAGATGGTTGAAACCAATCAACGGTCTTGGCACATTAAGTTATACAACGCTCTTTGGGCTGATAGGATCTCACCCAAGAGAGCTATTAGCACTTCCCCCTTTATTATCATATACGGCACTGAAGCGATGCTACCCATCACTTTGGAGTTGTCAGCTGTGCAACTGGCATCTGCAATAGAAGATGAAGAGTTCAAGGATCCAATCCAAAAGCGCATCTTGTGTCTGACACAATTGCAAGAAGAGAGGGTGGAAGTTGTTGATAAAATCACTCAACACCAACAAAGAGTGAAGAAGATCTTCGACAAGAAGGCTCGGCAACGAGACTTTGAGATTGGAGATAGAGTCCTGCTGTGGGACAAGAGACACGGACCAAAAGGAATGCACGGAAAATTCGACTCCCTTTGGTTGGGCCTGTTCCTGATACATGATGTTGCAGGAGAGAATTCTTACATTCTCTCACATTCAGACGGAAGGCTCTTTCCACTGCCCTACAACAGGCAGTACTTGAAACATTTCATCGCTTCGGGGATGGGGTGAGTATATTGTAGATAATTTTTCGCTTTATCGTTATGTTGTTATGTTTTTCCCCGTTCCGTAAAGTGTTGTCGTGTTTTAGGTGATTTCTTAGGAAGTCTTGTTTTAGGTGAATAAATAGGTGAGCCCCCAATAATGATGATGAACTTCAAAGTTCTTATGTGAAATAGGAAATGAGTCTTGACTCCGTTACCCAACTGATAAAGTACAGGTCTACGAAACTTGAGATTCTCGGTTCTCCTATGCCATAGGTATCCGACATGGTCACCAGGCGGAGCCTATGTTATACCCAAAATGAATTTTTTTGGCATTCTGCTTAAATTGAGCTAAACAATGAAAAATGCCATCGAAAGTATGTTTTAGGTCAAAACAAACATGAAATCTTTGTGGGTTTCTGTCCAGGAACCTATGGTTAAAATTCTGAAACAATGAAAATTAGGGTTTTACGCCCTTAAAAATAGGACCTTTCCGGAAATGATTGAAAATAATTCTAATAGGGTTAATTGCCTTCACGATCACACTCATCAAGTCAGAATTATCAAAAGACATGTTTTACTCTCGTGGGTCTATTTCTGTTTTTCAGGAACAAAGTTATGAGCTTCGCAGCCATTAATGGCAAATTGGCCAGTACCAGGTGCTGAAAGCTAAACCTCAAAAGCTTCAATGAAGAAGCTATGTCACAAAAGGACGAAAAAATGCTGTTTCAACGAAGGAGATTCTCAAAACGGAAAAGGCCAAAATTTTGCTAAGTCTGGAAGATGCATGTTTTGTCTACCAAGGCAAAACACAGCCTAAAGGTGAAAAGGCGCCCCTCTTGAAGAAAGGTGCCCTTGGATCTCAAAGGGCAAATGTAATCATTTGGCACCTTCAACTCAGTCATCCTCTTCACTTTTATGTTGGATTGACAACGAAACAATCAGCAAAATCATCTGATTCAGGGATCATTGACCTAGTGTCAGCAAAGTATGGAGGATCCATCAACGACGAAGATGCCAAATAAGAGAGCTTCAAGGTAAAAGCGCCCCTGCTGGCTAGGGGCGCCCCTTAGTTGCAGGCACCAGATGAATCCATAAGCAGCAACTCTATACATAATATCTTTCCAGCTTCCTCCCAGCTACGTGATCAATCTAACAGCAAGTCCATAAGACACACCAAACGATCACGAGTTGAGATCAAGCAAAAAAAGCCAAAATTGAAGAACTGGAAAGATAAGCCAGAAAATGGCTAAGGCATGGCTAAAAGCGCCCCTCTTGAGGAAAGGCGCCCTTTCCTGAGGGCATCCAGATTCAGTCAGAATCTTCACTGCCTCCCAGGATGACGTTCTCAGCTATGACCTATCTCGTCAATGAGACTATCAGCAATAACTTCCGACAAATCAATCATCTGATGGAGGAGGTCAAAGTCAGGCAGCTCACAACATGAAGAAATTCAATCAAAAGCTAAAAGCGCCCCTGCTAGCCAGGGGCACCCTTTAGTTTGAAAGACCTAAACCTGCCAGCTTCAACTAAGAAGTTAGTCATCCTGAGAAAGATCGAGCTGGCTACCCGATGCATCGTCAAGTAGAGTCATTTGATTTATCTAACATCGGAAACGTCAGATCAAAGCAAGGAGGGTCCGAAAAGATCAAAACGAAGAACAGTCAATGAAAATGGACTAAGGCATTGTCAAAAGCGCCCCTCTCAAGGAAAGGCGCCCTTCTTTCTTAAGGCCTAAACTTAGATTTCTGATTTAATCCCTCTCAGGCATATCTCATCGTGTTGATCCCACCTCAACAACAGAACCACCAACCACTGCTAGAAATCAACTGAGTAACCTGAATCAAAGATCAAACGGGAGCACTTCAGCTTGCAAAATGAACAAAAATGATCAACTTCAAGGATGGACGCCTAAAAGAAGTCAAAGCCAAAGTGTTGACTTGAGTTAGCAAATTTGGAGCCAAAAAGAGACCAAACACTCCGCAATCAGTGGAAATCATCTTTTGGAACTCCAAATCAGACCTGAATGATGAGTTATCTTCCATACTTTGTGGATCTTAACCCTAATCACCATATATTCATGCTAGGCGTACCATTCTTCATTATTCTTTTTGAGGTTGAAGGATAAAACATCAAATAGCTCCCAAGAACACGTTTTCAGATCTGGCAGAGGTTTTGGACGGATCTTCAATATTTTTGAAGATCATTGGCAGTAAAAGTATTTTTCCCCAGAGATTGCTTCCAGAGACAAATTATTGCAAAGTGGCAGTTTATAACTTCCAATCCATCTTCTGTCTACTTCCTCTATTTCTATCTATATTTCTTTGCATGTCACATGAAACGATAGATAATCACAGATCTGGCCAACTAGGTATGATCAGCACAGCTTTTTCAGCAAAACCCACATGTTAGATTTTTCCTAAAAAAGTAGCCCTACTGCCCCTATTTTTTAGGGTTTCCGAAAAAAGTCATAATATTGAAAAACAGACAAACTGGGTTTGTTTAGCTCTGAAGCATGAACAAAACCCATGTGTTAGATTTTTCCGAGAAAAAACACTTTCTGGTGCCCCTCCTACCTCTGTCACCAAAGGGCTCTTGCATGTCAAAGAAAAACTCATTTTCCCGAATTTCTGATGATCTGGGTCTGTTTAGAAAATCATTCTCAACAAAACCCATGTCTCAGAATTTTTTGTAAAAACTACCGCCGACAAGGCTATTTTTAGCAGTTCCAGAAAAGTTGTCAGAACAGGGTCAAGTACCTAGTCAATATTCAAGGTTTTCAGAATGCAATACTCTGAGGTACAATACAAGAGCAAAACGGTCTTATACCATGATTACCTGAAAACGATTGACACAGACTTATGGCAGAAAAATCCAGAGGTCAGTTCTGAAGACTTGGAGGGTATGCACCAAATTACATTGCAAAACATTGAAGAATCCGATTTATTCCAAGCTGCATCTATTCCGATCACTTTATAGAGCATTGAGCTAGTAACTGCTTGCACAAAGCATTACAACCCGACTACAAGAGAGATCCTGTCAGTAGACGGGAGGGTGATTTGCAGCTTGAAGCCGGTGGACATAGAGACTTGTTTTCCAATTCCACTATGCCCTACCAAGAAGGTCATATCAGTGATAGAATGCGAAAAGGCGTTCGAGGCTTCGAAGGATGAGTGTTCGCTTATAATGGCTGAACATTGGGTGAAAACAAAGAGAACCAGCTTGCCCAGATTGGTTGGTAGAGGAGAATTCAAAGATGAGTACGGAGTGTTAATCACCCTACTTAGCAGAGTGACAGGGCAAGAGGAGGGGAAATCCTTCCAGCCGTGGATGTTCTACATTATTGGCAAAATAATTAGTAGGAAAGAAGATTACAACTAGGCCTCTCTGATCAGTGACACACTCCACCAACAATTCACCGGATTTCTAGAAGAGCACCGTTTCCACATGTGTTCCTACCTAGTCTACCTGATAGCCTTCCAAGGCGATTTCAGAACACTGAAAACTGTGGGAACCCTGGGTGTGCAAAAGGTACAAGAATACTTTCCTCGCCTAGAGTTCACTCTAGCGGAAAGACACTTCAAAAAGATAAATGACCTTTTTACTATGCACACCGTGCACGAGCTAGACCATGAGATGCACGTGCTTATTTCACTAGCAGCTAAGGCAACAGTGGTGGACTGGGCGGATTGGTTCATCCAATTCCCCACTTTCACCTACATACGCGTGTATGGCTACAATGGCCACCTCGCCATGATGCCACGCTACCCCTCAGATAGGGTAGTGTTCATGGAATTCCTGAGGCAGTTGGTCGAGGTTCACTCTTTCCTTCGCATAAAGAAAAAGATTGCTGCAAACTTTCCTTTTGAGATGGGATTCTACAGATGCAGTACTGCAGCCGATGCAAGGTTGATAAGCCAGGAAATAGTGAGATTTAATTTCAAGTACCTCATTGACAGGAGGCCATCCTATGACCCCAGAGGCATCTTCGCAGCTCACCTTGAGCAAAGATCATCACATGAACCTTTCATGGAGGATTTTTGGGTCAACTGCGAGGATGAGTACGAGGTGAGAAGAAGGAACCACAGCAGATTCAAGCTCTCGCAGATTGCAGAATTCATGTTAGAGGACATCGAGGGCTTATCTAAGGACAAAGAAGAAGTCATTCTTTTTTCCTTCTTCACGGGTCTAGTGGATTCGCAACCACTCGGCAAAGTAGAGTGGTACGCGAAAGAGAGTACGTCTATTGAGGAAAGAACGGGTAGAGTAGTTCGACACAGTGAACTCTACCTTGACAGTAAAAAGACAAGGAAGGTAGTACTTCCCCGATCAAGGCCGCTAGTGGTTCAGTTTACACTACCTTCCATGTCTAGGAGGAAACCCAGATAGAAGAAGATGAGCATTCTTGCAGAAGGAATAAGGAATGTCAAGGAGCACATGGGGAAGAAGAGAGATTGCTAGCACAAGCCGGGAAGAGGTACAGGTGGAGACAACCACCAATTTATCTGAAACAGTTGAGACTGCTGCAGCTACATTAGAGCCAGTGATTGAAATAATTGCTGCAGAGATGAAATCCATTGTAGAAGAAGTTGCAGCAGAAGCGGTGCCTGTGATAGAAAGAAAGCCACTAGCTTCACCTCCATCACAGAGGTCGCAAAGTCCTATTGATTTGGACTCGCCACCACGAGGCATTACCACAGTACGGTTTGGTTCTTCCTGCATTCAGGGGGCCTATGTTCCTCCTTCCAGCGATGCTAGCCGAGATTCTATCTGGCTGGAAAGCTCGCTTGGGAGGAAGAGGGAGAGACCTTCTTATCAGCTTGACTTCTCTGAATTCCACCTTGTCCCACAAGACATGCCGGCAAAAAAGTTGAAGAAGTAGACACATGTAGAGAAGAATTCAGAGAACGAGGTTATCATAGAGACTGCTGCCCCGCCTGAAGACAAAGATATACATAATGTGAGGGTTGAGGATTTCACGCTTTCAAAGGTGAACCTTGGAAAGACCACTCGAGAGGTGGAGGCAGACCTTCTTGGAACCTCCTCAGCGAGTGTCAAAGAAAGGATGACAAAGGATGGACAAGACAAAGTTGCCTTGAAGGCTGAAATCCGTCAGCTAAAATTGTACATTTCTAGTTTGATACATGACACTCAAAACTCCTCGGCCTTGCCTCAAAGACTATTGAATCTCCCAGCTGAAAGAAACCATCATCAGTTGATGACATACAACAAACACTTGAGACGTCAAGTGGATGAGTTTGTCGTCAAAGGACGGTGTGTGTTGGTAGAAGCATATCAGCTGAGAGACGGGGCACATGGACTTAGATTAGTAATCCAACAGTCAGATGTAAAGGCAGCTCATGAGAGGCCGAGAGAGGAGGCGACATTTGCTAATCTACATCAGGCATATGAATCAGTTACAACCACTGAGAACAAACACCATCTCTTTGAGTGGAAAGAACAAGTGGCATACAAGGTGAGCCTACGATGCCAATTCAGTGGAGCTTGGAGCTGAGTGATGATAGATGCTTTGTCGCCAATATTATCAACTTCGCAAGAATGTTGGTAATATCTTTCCCTGAGTTAGAATATTAGTGAGAAGGAGGAGAATATGTTGAGCTTGAAACGGTACAGACACGGTTCCAAGATGTCATCCGATCTTCATTCCTTGAAGATCCCAATGGTTGCAAATTGGCCAAAATTGCAGCCATATTTATCTAGTTAGATGAAGTAGCTATCCAATGCAGAATCTATCAGCAGCAGCTTATGACGGGTGAAGAAATGCTTAGACGCCACATAGTCACCTTGAAAAGCATTAATTGCCCGGGAGCCGAAGAGGTCAATGACTGGATAGAGACTTTGTTGACCAGTGGTGAAGAGGTTTAAAGCACCAAAGAAGGACGTCCTACCCTCCAAATAGCATTAAATATGACTGAAGTCAAGTTGATCCTGCTTTCCAAGTTGACTCCAGATCTCCACAGATTATGCATGTCAGATCCCACTAATCTAGGATGTCAAATTGATTCCCACGAGTTGTGGATCTCAGATCTCCTCAAAAGGTGGATGTCTATTTGGAGACACATATGTAATTGTAAGTTCACTTTTAGTTAGGTTTCAGTCAACTGAGGTAGACTTCCAGTTTGACTTTTGTTTAATTTCAGTTAACTGAAGTAGATTTCCAGTTAACTGTTTGCTCACCTACTTTTAGACATAGAAATAAATCTTGCTGATTGGCAAGAACTGTTTGTTAACTCGAGGAGATTTTAGGGTTGCCTACTCTTTTGAGTTTCTATAAATAAGAGCCTTAGGTTCTTTATTTGTTTTTTAACCTTTATTTGCTAAGCAAAATTGCTGCGCCATTGTTGCCAGAGTTAGCTTGTTTATATCTGTTCACTCTTGGATGAGAGTTTCGTTGGTTGATCGCAATTGTGCATGATTTCATGCCTTTGCTGTCCCGACCTTTGTAATTCTTTGGAGAAGGTTGAAGAAATAAATCAGATGGCGGATGCTTGCTTGATCTAAATAATTGAGTGTTTTCAAAGTCTTGTTTTCAAATAGCATTGTTTCAATCTCCTCCTTGGATAGGTGTCGTCACCTCCTTGGATATTTTGTCATCGATCATTATTGTTTGAAGTTGTTTAATGTTTTGTCTTGCAACCTACACTTTGGACAGGTGTCGTCACCTCCTCGGGAATCCTGCTAGACAGGCCATCGTTCCTTGTTGTTTCCAGTGAACTGTTTCCAAGCCTACACCTCGGACAGGGGTTCTTCCTCCTTGGCAAGTCTCAGATCTAGTTTACCGGAACGAGTGGTTACTTGTATCGAGCCCTATCTTGGTATATATCCGAAGGTTCAGAGCCTCGGCCATATACCATTGAGAGGGAGGATTCAAGTGATCCAACCAATCCATTTCGCTCCTACGCCCTCATGCCCTATTTATTTTGGGGAGGTGGGATAGTTTAGAAGCTTAGTTAGTCGTAGTTAAGATTTGCGGAAACCAGAGAAAATACTTAGCTACGGTGCATTGGTTTATGCACCCTTGTGTCCTACCGTTGAGTAAAAAAGATAGGAACCTTAGTACACCCCTTTTTTACAGTAAAAAATCAGCAAAGAGAGATCTTCCTCTCTATAATCCGAAGAGCATGTTCTAAGACACTTGCAATAGCTGTCCGTTTCCAATAAGCTCTCCAAAGGTGCTAATTGAAACGCCAACAAGATACTATCATGACATGTGCACAGATATCAAGTCACATGATATCTATCATGATTGTTGAACTCATCATTGTAGAGTCGTCACTTTACAATGTCACATACAAGTGTTCATTATTAGAAAGATCATCACCTTTCAAAAATGTACACAGGGGGAGAGGGCCCATGAAGTCATGGAGTCAGACACATGACACAAGAATTTACACATTAAACATCTTTAAATATATTAGTACAACTTTTAAATAATTTGAATTTCAAACATAATATCAAATTACATTTCAACCATACCAAGTTTCTCCCTGAAGTGTTCAGCCTTGACTCTGGAGAGAGGTTTGGTGAGAATGTCTGTTGTTTGATCATTTGTACTAATATACTCCAACTGGATCACATTTCTTTCTACCATGTCTCTTACATAGTGGTAGGGGATCTCAATATGCTTAGATCTATCATGAAATACTAGATTTACAGAGAGTTTGATGCAACTTTGATTATCACAATGGATGATAGTAGGATTCAAGGGTTCACCAAATAGTCCCACAAGCAATTTCCGGAGCCATACTGCTTCTCTTGCCCCCATAGAGGCTGCAATGTATTCAACTTATGTTGAGCTTTGTGCTATTGAAGACTGTTTTCTATTGATCCAAGAGGTCATAGCTGATCCTAAACTGAAGCAACATCCTGATGTGCTTTTCCGATCGGTTACACTTCCATCCCAATCTGAATCACAGTATCCATGTAAATCTAGTTGGTCATTTCTATAAAGAGCACCATATCCAATAGTGCCTTGAAGATATCTTAATATGTGTTTTACAGCCATAAGGTGAATTTCCTTTGGCTCACACATGAATTGGCTTAGAGCATTCACTGCATAGCAAATATCAGGTCTGGTGTTAACCAGGTACATCAATTATCCCATCATTTGTCTGTATAGAGTGGAATCTGCAAACTTAGATTTTGCTGTTGCTTCTTTTAGTTTGTGAAGGTTTGTTTCCATATGTGTGGACATGGGTCTACAATCCAACATGCCAAACCTCTTCAAAATATCAATAGTATACTTTCCTTGATTTAGTATGATGCTATCTGATTTCCGCTAGACTTCTAAACCCAAGAAGTAATGTAAAATGCCCAAGCCTTTCATGTCAAATTCTGAAGTTAGATCCTTCTTTCCTTGAGCAATGAGGTGATCTTCTCCTGTTATCAATAGGTCATCAACATATAAAATAATTATTAGCATATCACCTTTAATTACTTTAAAATAAAGATTTGGGTCTGCATCATTCTTGGAAAATCCTAGTCCCAAGAGATAACTATCAATTCTTTCATACCAGGCTCTGGGAGCCTGTTTAAGTCCATACAGTGCTTTCTTTAGTCTGCATACATGTGAGTCAGGTTTATGTATCACAAAACCTTCAGGCTGTTCTAGATAGACTTCCTCGTCAATGGTCCCATTTAGGAAGACAGTTTTCACATCCATTTGATGAATCTTCCAGCCTTTAGCTGCTGCAATGGTTATCACATCTCTTGCATACGTGTAGCGGGCAACAGGTGCAAATGTTTCTTCATAATCAATGCTTTCCTTTTGTGAAAAACCTCTGGGCACAAACCGTGCGTTATGTTTTTCTATACTGCCATCAGCAGCATGTTTGATTTTGAAGAGCCATTTAGAAGAGACAACAGATTTCTCTTATGGTCTAGGCACTATATCCCGTACATCATTTTTTAGAATGGATTGATACTCTTCCGTCATAGCGTCCTTCCATACTTGATGTCTGAAGGCTTATGTAACACTGGCGGGTTCAGAATTTATGATGTCATTCATTAGAGCAACATAGGCTGAGAACCGTTTGGATCTTTTACTTTCCCTAAAGGTTCCTTTGGGTGCTGCATGATTCTCAGCTTCTTTGTGATGTCCCCCTTCTAGCTAGATACTTTAGTCTAGCTGTGGTTTAGCCTATTATTGGACCCTCATAGGCTATTACAGATGGATAGGGGGTCAGTTTGGACACAGGAGGTTTGGGTTGTTCAGTGGTTTTGGCTTTCTTAGAGTTCAGTTGTTGGTTTGAGCTTAGAAAGTTTGATTTAGTCTTCCTTGAGTGATTCTTGCTATTTTTAGCGAGTCTTTTCAGGCACTTGGGAAATAATTTCTTGGATTCCAGTTTCAGACGGTTTGGCCAGATTCTCAATATTGAGAGAGTTATGATTATTTCAGTGCATGCCAGCATGTTTAATGATTAATGATTAAATATAAAGTTAAATTGACTTTATATTTAAATCACTTAAGTGATGGGTTTATAACACATCGAATGGGGCCAATTGAGTATTTTATTTTGGAGGAGAATTATTAAAAGTTTTCCCTAAGTTTAATTCAATTAAATGTTAACGATTTTATTTAATGTTATTTCATTAAATAAATCGCAGCCTTGAAGAGGAATTTCGATTAGGGTTTTTGGAGGCTTATATTTGCTTGAGAAAAGAAGAATGAGGTATCCATTGTTATTGCTATCATTTTGAAAAAACAGGTTTTGTGCTCTGAGAAGGGTTTCAGCCATTGCCATTGAAGAACGTAGTTTCTTCTGTGAGTCTCCATTTGAACTGGTGAAATATCTAGCGAATTTGGTATCTAGAGAGTTTCATACAGAGACTCTGATTTGTGCTTCAGCAGTTGTGAGGAGGATTCAGAGATCAATAGGGGTTTCATTGCAGATCAGAATATTTAAAGATTAATCCTTTGCTTATTAAGTTTGTACCTGCTGCTACAGTACGGCGGTGAATAGTGTTGCATGAATAGTGTCACATGAATAGTGTCACGTGAACAGTAATGCGTGAATAGTGATGTGTGAATAGTACCATTGTGAATAGTGCCATCGTGAACAGTAAAATGCTACAGTGCTGTCATGAATAGTGAAATGCTTCAGTTCCGGTTGAAGGCAAGGCAAAAATCAAATAAAAATCAGGTTCCATGTTGCTGCCATTGTTTTTTTTATTTTGAAAATAACGTAATGTTCCATTCTTTTGAGAAATAAAGATTAATTGCAGCAGTAGATTAGTTGTTTCAGAATTTTCAGATTATTGTAATAAGTTTCAGTTTTATGTTATTTGCTTTTAATGTCAATAAACCCTCAAAACATAAAAAACGATATATTTATTCAAAACACCAAAACAAATTTAGACAGTGCATTCAGTAGCAGTATAGTATAGAAGCAGAGAACTAGTTGGGTTCCTACATTCTTTGATCATCTTTCTAGCCCAAAGTGGCCTCTTCTTGCCGTTGTCATTTTTATTCTCATCTGAAGTAGATAGAAGTTCATTTGGTATTTCCTTAGGATACTCCCTCTGAATCTCAGGAGTAGGTTCCACTTCTAAGACTCTAGGGGAATAAGTTTCTATCTCATTTGAACTTCTTGCCCTTTTGAATGCAATGTTTTCTTGAAAGATGACATCTCTGCTCAATTCAATTTGTTTTTGCTCGGGTATGAATATCTTGTAGGCTTTGGGGGTTTCATTATATCCCACAAATAGCCCTTTCTTTCCGGAAGGTTCTAGTTTGAATCTCTTCTCTTTGGGCACATGAATATAGACTGGGCAACCAAAAATCCTAAAGTGACTAATATCAGGTTTTATGCTTGTAAATGCTTCTTCAGGAGTTTTGTTATCTAGATGAGAATGTGGATATGTATTTTGGATGTAGACAACAGTTCTAGAGGCTTCTGCCCAGAAGGAGGTTTCTATGTTCTGGTCAAGTAACTGTAATGTCCCTTACCCGAATTTTCCCTAGAATTCACTTATTGATTAGGTTTAGGGTTTCTTCTTTTTCAAATGAATGTTCTCTTTGACTAAGTAATCTTGGATTGAAGTATGCATTTAATATTTCCACATGTACATATATCTGTTAGCATTAATATCTAGATATCCAAATAGAAATATAATCACAAATCAATAATAAAGACATGTGAGGAGTGGCATGGGTAGAGCTGCCCAGAGCTATCCATCTAAGCCCAAGAGCACAAGCGTCCTATCAGGACAACCCACCCCTTGGCCCCGAGCGGTATGAACGTCTCGGAGTGGCTTGCTTAGAGGAAACACTTGTACCTTCTTTCTCTACTTGTGCCATCACCTCGAAAGACACTCGACCTACTGGGGGAAGCCAGCGGAGCTTATAAGGGGTTCCGGTCCTACCACCCCTCCATGGCCGTAGCGGATTGTTAAGTGGGACCCCCACCCCTCCATGGCCGCAACGAATTGTTAAGTGGGGTTTTTAATCATCACCTGTCTCAGGCCCTTCCACCCTAGTAGGCTTACAAACACAGAGAAGACAATCTTTTAGCAATCAAATACATTTGCATTTATTACTAATTCTTTAATTTAATATCAGCATCATTATCATCATGATAATACTAAAGAAAGCATTACACCAATAATCAAATTAGAAATATCTATTTCTTATATTCAAAATATGCTAAATATTATTGCTAAGTGAGTACATCACCTGAGTTGCTATATCTCTCCATGTTTCCTTACTCGCTTCCTTCAACCTTGTACTAAATTGATCATAGGATGAGGACAATTCATAAATATACATAATCTACTTATGTTTATATTAAAGAGTCATCATTACTTATAAGTATCATTATTGCATAATCATGTATATGTATTTATACATATATATATACTTTATATGCATATATATAATTATTCTTTTACTTATATCCATTAGTATTTATATATAATTATATATTTATATAATTATTCTTTCCTTATTCATATATATTCTTTATTCATTATAAAATTTATCTATATCTATGCATATAAACTTGCATGCTTATTAAATAATATATATATTAAATGGCTCTATATTCCAATGCGTAACAATAATTGTTGCTGCTGTTCTAAATTGCAAATCCTATTTCTCCATGTTTTTTCCCCCTTCCTTATTTTCCTTCCTTCTATTTATACCATTCAAGGTAGGTGACTTATGGGGGGAATGTATTGTTTGGTGAAAGAGGTGACTTTTCATAAAATACATCCCTTTGTTAGATTTAATTGCTGCCTTTATTATCACAATAATATCTATTTTTAAAATAATATATTATTACTATAATTATGATATTTCAGATTTCTATTTTATTATTTTATTTTGATATTTTATTGAACATATTTTAACATTAAAGTATAATAATAAAACAATTTACTAATATCTTATTATTATTTTATTCTAATGTATTACAATCTTTGATGTGTAATTATTATAATATTTATTTATTATTATTTTTGATACTAAGTTATTTAATACTAGAATATAATAACAATAATTTGCCTATATATGATTATTATATTTGTTATTTCATATTTATATATTTTTATATTGATATGATTCACATTTATTTTATATTTAATATTAATATTGCTATTTATTTTATTTATTAATTGATTTGTATTTTAACACTTGGTCTTTATGGTTTTGTTGTTTCGGGGACATGACAGTCCTCCCCACCCAAGATTTCTTGCCCTCAAGTAATCATGAACTAAGATGTGTGATTTTAAGATGTTTCTTGTGGTGATGCTATTATCTTTGATAGGAGTTGGAAGTTCTAATCCCAAGTGATGGTTCCTTTGGTTATGTTTCTTGTGGTGATGCTATTGTATTTGATAAGAGTTGGAAGTTCTAACCCAAGTGATGGTTACTCTAGTTATGAGGACAATATATTGACTAATATTCTTAAGTTTTACTATTTCTCCATTCTCAAAAGTGACGACAAACAAGTAGCTCAACCAAGCAAGCAAGTAGCTCAACTAGGCAAACAAGTAGCTCAAGTTCAAGCACAAAGGCAAGTAGCTCAAGCATACAAGCAACCGGATCAAGTAGACAAGCAAGTAGCTGAAGCACACAAGCAACCAACTCAAGTAGACAAGTAGGTGGCTCAAGCACACAAGCAACCAGTTCAAGTAGACAAGCAAGTAACTCAAGCACACAAGCAACCAGCTCAAGTAGACAAGTAGGTAGCTCAAACACACAAACAAGTAGCTCAAGTATGCAAGCAACTAGCTCAAGTGAGTAGGAAACTAGCTCAAGCACACAAGTGACAACTCAAACAAGTAGGCAACTAGCTCAAGTAGGCAAGCAAGTAGCTCAAGCACACAAGCAACCAGCTCAAACAAGTAGGCAACCAACTCAAGCACACAAGCAACCAACTCGAGCAAGTAGGCAAGTAGCTCAAGTAGACAAGCAAGTAGCTCAAGAAAGTGGGCAACTAGCTCAAGTAGGCAAGCAGGTAGCTCAAGTACACACAGGATGGCAGGAAAGATGCTCTGATACCACTGTAATGTCCCTTACCCAAATTTTCCCTAGAATTCACTTGTTGATCAGGTTTAGGGTTTCTTCTTTTTCAAATGAATGTTCTCTTTGACTAAGTAATCTTGGATTGAAGTCTCCATTTAATATTTCCACATGTACATATATCTGTTAGTATTAATATCTAGATATCCAAATATAAATATAATCACAAATCAATAATAAAGACATGCGAGGAGTGGCATGGGTAGAGCCGCCCAAAGCTATCCATCTAAGCCCAAGAGCACAAGCATCCTATCAGGACAACCCACCCCTTGGCCCCGAGCGGTATGAACGTCTCGGAGTGGCGTGCTTAGAGGAAACACTTGTACCTTCTTTCTCTACCTGTGCCATCACCTCGAAAGACACTCAACCTACTGGGAGAAGCCAACGGAGCTTATAAGGGGTTCCGGGCCTACCACCCCTCCATGGCTGCAGCGGATTGTTAAGTGGGACCCCCACCCCTCCATGGCCGCAGCGGATTGGTAAGTGGGGTTTTTAGGCACCACTTGTCTCAGGCCCTTCCACCCTAGTAGGCTTACAAACACAGAGAAGACAATCTTTTAGCAATCAAATACATTTGCTTTTATTACTAATTCTTTAAGTTAATATCAGCATCATTATCATCAGGATAATACTAAAGAAAGCATTACACCAATAATCAAATTAGAAATATCTATTTCTTTTATTCAAAATATGCTAATTATTATTGCTAAGTGAGTACATCACCTGAGTTGTTATATCTCTTCATGTTTCCTTACTCGTTTCCTTCAACCTTGTACTAAATTGATCATAGGATGAGGACAATTCATAAATATACATAATCTACTTATGTTTATATTAAAGAGTCATCATTACTTATAAGTATCATTATTGCATAATCATGTATATGTATTTAAGTATATATATATACTTTATATGCATATTGTTAGTGTTTCTTAGATCAGATTAGATAATAAATTACTCAATAGAATTGCAACACATAAGACAATGAACACAACAAGATACCCTGGGAAAACCCTCCTACTTGAGGGAGAAAAACCTAGCAAATGGTTCTCTTATATATGATAACACAGTGACAAAAATCTGCTTACAACTCAGGCCCAACAATGGCCAATACAATGATAATATATTCGCCCTCCTTCAAGGTATAAATGACTGTCTTCTTTCTGGAAATCGGACTGTTGCTTCTAAGGTGCGACTTCTGCTCTAACTGCGAATTTCTTCTCTTCAAAGGTAAGTGCGAACTTGCTTGAATTCGAATAATTACAATGCCAAAGTGACCTTGTATATATACATCATTAGGCGCCTCTTGACTTAGGTCGGCCTTTCTTGGAATACAAAATAAAAGATAAATAATTAATATAACTTTAGGTCGGCTCAAGTTTGATACAAGGGAAAGGTCGGCTCTTGGTTATATAATAATTTGTCTTCTTCTTGGAAGTGCAGACCAAAGCTGCTATATAACATCAACACATATATATAATTATTTTTTTACTTATATCATATTTATTTATATAATTATTCTTTCCTTATTCATATATATTCTTTATTCATTATAAAATTTATCTATATCTATGCATATAAACTTGCATGCCTATTAAATAATATATATATTAAATGGCTCTATATTCCAATGTGTAACAATAATTGTTGCTGCTGTTCTAAATTGCAAATCCTATTTCTCCATGTTTTTTCCCCCTTCCTTATTTTCCTTCCTTCTATTTATACCATTCAAGGTAGGTGACTCATGGGGGGAATGTATTGTTTGGTGAAAGAGGTGACTTTTCATAAAATACATCCCTTTGTTAGATTTAATTGCTGCCTTTATTATCACAATAATATCTATTTTTAAAATAATATATTATTACTATAATTATGATATTTCAGATTTCTATTTTATTATTTTATTTTGATATTTTATTGAACATATTTTAACATTAAAGTATAATAATAAAACAATTTACTAATATCTTATTATTATTTTATTCTAATGTATTACAATCTTTGATGTGTAATGATTATAATATTTATTTATTATTATTTTTGATACTAAGTTATTTAATACTAGAATGTAATAACAATAATTTGCCTATATATGGGGGGATGACCCCGCAGTGTGACGGTATGTCACAAGCCCTGTTGAGAGGGCCGTCTCATGTTCAAGACTCACCGATGCTTGCAGGTTCGAAAAAGGTTGGAGGTTTGTGGTTCGAGGGAGAGCACGTTATTCGAGGGTTGTTCACGGACGGAGGATTCGGCGGTGTGAACATTGGAGGATTGTGCCTGATGGTAAAGGAAGGCTGCGCGTGGATTGGTAGGCAAGTCTGTGTGCCCGACAACAGAGGGGGTACGAGCGCGGTGGCTGGCGACGCGGGGAGGTCATAGCCAGGTGGAGGAAGGGTTTTCGCCGTGAAGGAACGAAGGTGTAGGAGTTTGGGTAGGCGGAAGGTGGTGCGTTGGAAGGAGCAAGGGAGTTGGAGTGATAAGGAGATAAAGAGGGGATGGAGTGATAAGTAGATAAGAAGGAGTGGAGTGATTAGGGGGGTTGGAATGGAGTGATAAGGAGATAAAGAGGGGTGGAGTGATAAGTAGGGAGGTTAAGAGGGGGTGGAGTGGAGTGGAGTGACAAGGAGATAAGAGGGATGGAGTGATAAGAAGAAAGGATGGAGGAGGCAGCGGAGTAAGGGTGGTGGCCCGAGGAAGAGGGGATGAAGAAGGAGGTGGTTGGCAAGATTTCGCTAGGAGGTTGGGTGGGTGTTCTTCCAAGAGCTGGAGGTACAGTCGGATCACCCAACGACCACTGTGGTGACAACTACTGGAGAAGAAATTGGCGAAAAATAGAGAAGTGGTAGAAGGAAAAATGGTCTAGGAGAATACAAGAGAAAAACATGGGAATGAGGTCTCCCACAAATTGTGGCCTCACTGGTTCAAGCTCCAGTCAAAAGCGATTACCGATCAAAACAAATAAAAATAATTTGCCTATATATGATTATTATATTTGTTATTTCAGATTTATATATTTTTTTATTGATATGATACACATTTATTTTATATTTAATATTAATATTGCTATTTATTTTATTTATTAATTGATTTGTATTTTAACACTTGGTCTTTATGGTTTTGTTGTTTCGGGGACATGACAGTAACATTGCTTTTGCAGCTTCTACAATGGTTCTATTTTTCCTTTCAGCAACTTCATTTTGTTGAGGGTTGTAGGCTACTGTAAACTCCCTCTTAATCCCAGCATTCATGCAGAATTCCTTAAAGATTTCAGAGGTGTATTCTCTCCCATTATCTGTCCTTAGAATTTTGATTTTCTTCTCAGAGAAGTTTTCAGTAAGAGCTTTGAACTCCTTGAACCTTTTAAGGATTTCTATTGACTCTTTACACTTAAGAAAAGAAATCCAGGTCTTCCTAGAGAAGTCATCTATAAATATAACATAGTATAGGAAGCTTGCCATGGAGGGTACAAACATGGGTCCACATAAATCAGAGTGAACTAGATCTAACACATCTTTGGTTTTACTCAAGCTATTGTGAAAGGATCCCTTTGTATTCTTTCCTAGGGCACACCCTTTACAAGCTCCTTCATGAGTTGGTTTTAACTTAGGTAATCCTGTAACTAGTTTTTCCACAGAGGGTAGGGCATGGAAATGAAGGTGTCCTAATCTTCTATGCCAAATTTCATTTGAATCAGAAGTATCAAGGGTAAGGGCTTGCTTGACTTCAATGCATAGTTTATAAAGATAACCTTGTCTTATACCTATGGTTTGAGCTTTCTTTATAGTTGAGTTCTTAGGCCATGCCAGAACTTTCCCATCCATAAAGGTAACCCTATATCCATTGTCTTCAAGACCAGAGATGGATATTAGATTCCTCTTTATTCCAGGTACGAATAAAACTCCAGTGAGTTGAAGGGAGAGACCAGATTTCAATTTGATGGAGCAAGTTCCAACCCTTTTTACAGGGTGTGCAGAATAATCCCCAATAGTTACTTCTTCATCAGTCTCTTCAGTCATAGTGTCTAAGTGTTCTCTGAACCCTATTATGTGCCTTGAAGAACCACTATCAATTACCCAGTTGTTGATATTGTTAGATACTTGACTTGATAAGGCTGAATAGAATACAAATATCTCAGATTCATGGTCTGAATTTGACTTTCCTACTTTAGCAAAGCGTGCTTGTTGTTTTGATTTGTTAGGGCACTTCATTTCATAGTGCCCATATTGATCACATCTAAAACATTGTACTTGAGAGATGTCTTTCCTCTTCTTGTAGGTAGTCTGTTCTTAGCCTATCAAACTTGGGGAGTTTAGATCTCACACTTATTCATTGAACAAATGACTCCCATGAGTTTGGTAGGCCTCCTAGTGCAATTATTGTTAACTCTTTGCTATCAATTTGATATCCAATTGTAGATAATTGATCCCTTATTTCAATGATCCTCATGAAGTATGCATTAATAGTTTCTCCTTTGTTTATTTGGACATTGTTGATTTGACTCTCTAATGCAAGAGTCCTACTGGTGTTGTTTATTTCATAGGTGCTCTCAAGGGATTTGAACATTAGATATGCAGTTTCATGTTTTGCTAGAATGGGTACTATATGGTCCCTAACTACATCTACTAAGATTTTCATGGCTTTTTCATTGTTCTCAATCCATTGAGTTTTTAATGTGAAGTGAATTCGATGTCTTAAAAAATATGAATTTTTTCTAAGTAATCTGATATCTAGATTTGATTTTGATTCACTCAACTTGGCTCTGATACCATGTAAATGTTAATCAAATCTTATCAAATTGTATCCCAAAAAGAACCTATGGATATTATAAGTCTGAAATTATGTGCAAGAATTCTAAGTCAGATTTTGTTTCTTGTATTTCAAATGTGCTGATTGTAGAACATTTATCCATTTCGATGTTTGCAAATAGAAGTTTGAGTGTCTATTTATATTTGTGAGGGAGATACGCCTCAAGGAGAGACGCGTCTTATGAGAGGACGTGTCCCTTGAGCGTGCGGACTCCCTTAACACACCGAAATATTCGGTATTTAATATAAACAAATTTCGCATGCTATACAAACAGTGATCATATAACATGAAGTTCGATTATTTATTTATTTGCAAATTTCGATCATCATCAGAAATTTTAATAACTTATTTGTAGACATTACATTTTAAGAGCAATTCGATTAAATATAAATGATGATGATGCATGAAAGCAATCATCATTTATATCTGAACGAAGCTATCTTAAATCAACAATCACCATCTGTCTACAAAACCTCTACACCTAGGCAATAATGTAGGAGGCCTAAGTCTGTCATGTCAAAAGCCTTACGCAAATTACATTTGATTTCTTCAATCAAATGTGCCTCACTATTTGTAATGATGATATTATCCATATAAATGACTAGAAGGATGATTTCATTGCCTATGCTTTTGACGTATAAATTTGGATTTGAAGGACTTCGCTAGAATCCCTGTTGATCCAAATATCTATCAATCTTTATGTCCCATGCGCTGGCTGCCTGATTTAGGCCATAAAGAGACTTTGTCACTCTGCATACTTGATGCTCCTTTCTTGCAACCTGAAATCCCCATGGCTAAGTCATGGACACTTCTTCCTCTAAGTCACCATTGAGGAAGGCCCTCGACACATCCATTTGATGGAGTTTCCAGCCAAACTGTGTAATTTCCCACCCCAATTTGCTGTCTTTTGTTTGTTTTCTTTTTTCTGATTTTTGTTTTTTTGCTTCACAGGAGATGCATAAAAAGAAAATAAATAAACTAACTTATTTAAAGAGAAACTGCATAAACAATTAACAACCCAGATCAATAATTAGCATTTAAAACACAATGGAAGCAGACATATTTTTTGTTATGAAAAGTTGCAGGTCTGATTTTACAAAACCAGCAAGTTGGAGCATACAAAATCACCCACAATTCGCCAAACCCTAGCTTCTCCCTTGCAAAAATGATGTGGAACAATACCTAGGCCCTAGGCGCCTCCGATGGTGGTGAAGACAAACCCAAACCCTAGGCGTTTGGCCTAGGAAGTCTCACACCCCCCTTTGTGACTGGTATGGCCCCTGTTGGAATGGTACAGTCAGCTTGGGATTGTTAGAAGATTTGTCATTGATGTCAAAAACAAGAAGTCCTCAAATACAAAGCACTCATTCAATTATACAAGAAAACAAGTTTGCTCCAAGACAGAGTATCGATTGATATAATTTGTTATAAATATTAACACAAATATCGTTTTTACAAGAAAATAAGTGTGCTTCAGACAGTTTCAATATAATATCAATATAGCAACCTGCAGATCGAAATTAGAAGAATATACATAGATTTTATGTGACTATCGGGTATCTAATTAGAGTCTAGCCCTCTGCGCATTATCATTGCCGTCTAGAAGAACAAATATGGGCCACTTCAAGCTTTCCGAGATTATCAATGTCGATCTCTCTGCTGAAGATGTCTCACCCGAAAGTTGTGTTTCAAAATGAAATACGATTTGTTAAATGAGCGATTGATTAAGAAACGTTGACCATGCTTCATGGATGTATCTTCAAGGGACGTGTTCATTTGGCACGTGGTTGAAAGGACATGGCTCTTCATGAACCGAATTTCAAATGGTGCGATCTTCAAGACATACGTTTTTTTTTAATACGTGTTTCTTCATAAATCTGTTTCAATCTGAAGATCAAAAAATGCGATTAAGATCCAAAAGACATGCTTCAGAAAATAAAAGACGGGTCTCTTCAAAAACGTGTTCTTCTATACATGAAGTGTCTTCAACAGAAAGACGTGTTGGTTGAGTATGAAAGTGCTTATCCAAAAGATGATACACTTGAAGATTAATACGTGTGTTTTCTGAAAAGACGTGTTTCATCACTAAGAGATGCGTCTAAATTCCAAAGAAAAAGAACAGATTTAATAATTAAACATATGGTAAAAGGGGAGGTAAGCAAAACAAAGAGATTCGATTAATATCAAACTAACTTAGATTTACTTTATGAAGGGACAGTTTTTGAATGGATGCAAGTATAGTTATGTTCTTTCATCTAAAGGTTGCAATGTTTGAGTGACATACATAAATAACATCCAAATCAAGGTTGCAAGTGTGGTTGTGTGAGTAAGAGAGCAGTTCAGTCAGATTTCTATCTCCTTGTGTGGGCTGAAGGTGATATTATTTATCACATAGAGCAGATTGGAGAGTTGGGTTTGTGCAGATCAGATTGAAGGCAGTCTCACTTCCATCAAGTCAAGGATTGGTGCCTTGCATTAGGGGTTGGTGCTCCTTGTAGGCAGGTGTCTACTAAATTTGTAAAGGTCTAGGTGTTCCTTGTAGGCTACATTCTACTAAATCATCTTGGTGTAAATCTGTAGGTTGGTGCCTACTTTAAAAATAGTATTTCAATAAAGTTGTATCAATTTGGGGAAATTGGTTCATATCAAAATTTGATTGTAAAAAGTTTGTCATTGATTTACTGATTCACCCCCCCCCCTCTCAGTAAATCTTTGTGCTCTTCAATTGGTATCAGAGCAAGGTCCTTCTTGAAAGCCTAACCGCTTAAAGGAGATCCTTAAGAGCACATATGGCGAATTCAAGCAACACTGTGAAAGCACCCATCTTTGATGGGACTAATTATGCCTTTTGGAATATCAAGATGGAAGCATACTTGAATGCACTTGGTTTTGATGTGTGGCAATCTGTTGTTGATGGGTATTCACCTCCAGCTACCCCTCCAACGGATCAAGCAGGGAAAAAGAGAAGTGAAAACAATGCAAAGGCCAAGCATGCTCTTCTTTGCAGCCTAACAGATTCTGAGTTTACAAAAGTCATGAGATGCAAATCAGCAAAAGAAATTTGGGACAAACTTCAAAATATTTATGAAGGAGATGCAAAAGTTAAAAAGGCAAAGTTGCAAATTCATAGAAGAAAGTTGGAGACTCTCAAAATGGAGGATGATGAAGATATTGCTTCATATTTCCTTCGTGTTGATGAAACAGTGAATATCATGAGGGGACTTGGTGAAGAGATCAAGGATGACTTCATTATTGACAAAATTCTAAGATCTCTTTCTACAAAGTTTGAAGCCAAGGTTGCAGCATTGGAGGAATTAACAAACTTGGATCAGCTAACCAAAGATGAATTACATGGAATCCTTGCTGCCTATGAGATGAGGATTGAAGGAAGATCACCACAAAAGGAAGTCTCATTCAAAGCATCCAAAAAGGGCAAGAACAAGCATGAAGAAAAGGATGAAAAATCAAATGATGAAGCAGAAGCTTACTTCATGGGTAAACTTAAGAAAGGAAAAGGAAAATACAAAGGAAAATTTCCTTTTAAGTGCTTCAATTGTGGAAAAGTTGGACATTATGCCTCAAAATGTCCTCAAAATGAAAACAGCTCTAGTGAAGAAGAAAAAGAAATCAGCAACAAGAAAAAGGGAAAGAAGAATTTCAATAATAACTCAAAAAGGAAGTTTCAAAAACATAAGAAGAGTTTCTATTCAAAGAAAGATAGTAGCACCTCCGAAGAACAAAGTGAAGATTGCTCTAGGAATGGTGAAGAGGAAATACTATTCATGGCTGAATGTGAAGAACTAAATGCGGATGAAGTTTTTGATGAAGAAGAAAAGATTGATCAAGAATGTAATGAAGAAGAGGAAGTGGATCTTGAAGAAGAACTGCACTATGCTTATAAGAAGAATGAAGATTTGAAGAAGAAAGCTACCAAGTACAAATTGAAGGTCAAAGTGATAACAAAAGACTTGGAGAATTCAAGCAAAACCATTGAAGATTTGAGAGCTCAAATCATGGAAGCTGAAAGAAATGAAGAAGAATTGAAAAACAAACTCAATACAAAGGAGATGAAATGTAACAAGCTGGAGCAAGAGATAGCAACGCTAAAATTGGAATTGGAGAAAAAAAAGGTTCAACACACAAAGATTGGTGAAGAATCCAGCAAGTTGATTGAGCTAATAAAGGCTCAAGAGTGTCTTCAAAGCAAAATGGGAGGTAGTTTTGAAGAACAATCCAAGAAGGTCACTAACTCCAAAGAAGATTTCAAGACCTTCTCAAAGCAAGTTGAAGAAGAATGGATAAGTGCTGATCCTAAAAGAAAATCAAACACTAGGCAATCATATACATTCAATGGCTATTGTTTTCTATGTAACAAATTTGGCCACAAGGCCTTAAATTGTAAGAATCAAATAAAAAATATTCCTAGCTACCTTAGGAGAGATTATAATCCTTTCACACCATTAATGGACTATAATAGTCTATGCTACAATTGTAATAACCTTGGGCACAAAACACAAGCTTGTAGGACAGTTTTTAATGATTCTCCAAAACAAAACAAGAAAGAAGATAAGCCCATTAAAAGGAAAGAAGTGCCTATCAAAGTGTGGAAGAAAAAGGAGAAATCAATGTTCATTCAAACTGCCTTACATGCTGAAAGTAAGAAAGATAGATGGTACATTGATAGTGGGTGCTCAAAGCACATGACAGGTGACAAGAGCAAATTCATCTCTCTTGAACCTACTGATGAAGGATCAGTAAGATTTGGTGATAATACAAGAAAACAAATAAAAGGAAAAGGAACACTGAGTCTAGATAATGAGAAAACAAAAACAGAAAATGTTTTGTATGTTAAGGGCCTAAAAGAAAATCTTCTAAGTGTTAGTCAACTTTGGGATCAAGGACATAGTATCACATTTCTTTCTAATACATGTGATATCAAGAAAGATGGAAAGCTGGTTGCTCAAGCTGAAAGGAAACATAATTTGTATATCTTAAAGGAGATAAGTTGTGAAAGTTGCAACCTAATACAAGAGGATGAAAGTTGGTTATGGCACAAGAGGCTAGGCCATCTCAACTTTGATAATATTGTCAAAGTTAGCAAATCAAATGCTGTGAGAGATATGCCAAGGATAACAAAACCTTCTAATATCATTTGTAGAGAGTGTCAACTTGGAAAGCAAACAAGGTCAAGCTTTAAGTCTAAGGAGCATTCTTCATCAAAGCCATTAGAACTCATACATACAGATCTTTGTGGGCCAACCAAATCCAAGAGCATGAATGGAGAAAGATATTTTATGTTGCTGATCGATGACTTCTCAAGAATGACTTGGGTTGCATTTTTGAAAGAAAAATCTGAAGCTTTTGATAAATTCAAAGCTTTCAAAGAGCTGGTTGAAAATGAAGCAAACATCAAGATAAAATGTCTTAGATCAGATCGAGGAGGAGAATTCACATCAAAGGAATTTGAAAATTTCTGCATAGAGCATGGAATTAAGAGGCGTTTTTCTGCAGCAAGAACCCCTCAACAAAATGGGGTTGTAGAAAGAAAAAATAGGACGGTTCAAGAAATGGCAAGGGCAATGCTAAATGAAACCAAGATAGCAGATTCCTTTTGGAAGGAAGCAATTCATACAGCAGTTTACATCTTGAATCGTGCACAAATAAGAGTGAACAATGAGAAGACACCATATGAACTTTGGAAAGGTAGACCAGCAACTTTCAAGTACTTCAAAATTTTTGGAAGCACTTGCTACATTAGAAGAGATGAAGGAGATTTGGGCAAATTTGACACAAGAGCAGATGAGGGAATTTTTCTTGGCTACTCATCAAAAAGTAAAGCATATAAATGCTACAACAAAAGAACTCACAAAATTGTTGAAAGTGCTAATGTAAGAATTGATGAAGGAAAACAATTCAAAGAAGTTGGACAAAGTGATCACCAAGTTCAAACTATGAATGATGAAGACAAAGAGGATGAGGACTCTCAAGAGGAAGAAAAGGAGGAAGAGACAAAGGAAGAAGAATCTTCACAAAAGACTCCCATGAAGACACCAAAGACACCTTCCAAGTTTGTTCAAAAGAACCATCCTGAAGATTTGATTCTTCAAGATAGATGTAGATCTATAAGGAAAATGGTGAATTACAATGAAGATTGTCATGTAGCATTCCTATCTCAAGTTGAGCCCAAAACTTTTGAAGAAGCAAGCAAAGACAAAAGTTGGATTAGTGCAATGAATGAAGAATTGGATCAAATAGAGAAAAATGAAACTTGGGAACTTGTCCCAAGACCAAAAGATAAGAATATAATTGGCACAAAATGGGTTTTTAGAAACAAATTAAATGAAGATGGTCAAGTCACAAGGAACAAAGCAAGGTTAGTATGCAAGGGCTATGCACAAGTTGAAGGAGTAGATTTTGAGGAAACATTCGCACCAGTTGCAAGGATTGAAGCAATTAGAATGTTTTTATCCTATGCAAGTCACAAGAAGTTTAAGGTGTATCAAATGGACGTCAAATCTGCTTTTCTTAATGGAGATCTAGAGGAGGAAGTTTATATTGAACAACCCGAAGGCTTCCTATTATCAGAAAACAAGGATTATGTGTGCAAGTTAAAGAAAGCTCTCTATGGGCTTAAACAAGCTCCTAGAGCTTGGTATTCTAGACTTGACAAGTATCTCAAAGAGCAAGGTTTCAAAAGAGGAGATGTAGATAGCAATCTATACATCAAAGAAGAGGATGGACATTTATTGATTGTGGTGGTGTATGTAGATGACATCATTTTTGGTGGAGACAAGGACAAAATGTGCAAAGAATTTTCATCATGCATGCAAAAAGAATTTGAAATGTCAATGTTGGGAGAATTATCCTTCTTCCTTGGGCTACAAATTTCACAATCAAGTAAAGGCATTTTCATCTCCCAAACCAAATATGTGAAGGAAATGTTAAAAAGGTTTAGAATGGAAGACTGCAATTCTGTGAGTACTCCCATGGTTACAGGTTGCAAGCTAAGCAAAGATGATGAATCCCAAGAAGTGCATCAAACACTCTATAGATCAATGATTGGGAGTTTGTTGTATCTAACTTCTACAAGACCAGACATAATGCAAGCTGTTGGAGTTGTGGCAAGATTTCAAGCAGCACCAAAAGAAACACATGTTCATGCAGTAAAGCGTATATTCAAGTATTTGAAAGGCACAATGGAATATGGTCTATGGTACCCTAGTAGAAATGACTTCACTCTTGAAGCATTCACAGATGCTGATTGGGCTGGTAATTTGGATGATAGAAAAAGTACAAGCGGAGGAGCTTTTTTTCTTGGAGGAAATCTAGTGTCTTGGATGAGCAAAAAACAAGAATCAGTCTCTCTATCTACAGCAAAAGCTGAATATATTGCAGCAGCAGCATGTTGCACTCAACTTTTGTGGATGAGGCAAACTTTAAAAGACATCAAAGTGGAGTATGATCATCCTTGCACTATATATTGTGATAATACTAGTGCAATCAATATCTCCAAGAATCCAATGATGCACTCAAGAACCAAGCACATCCCTATTAAATATCACTTTTTGAGAGAACAAGTAGGAGAAGGACAAGTGTGTTTAGAATACATAACTACAAAAGAGCAAACTGCTGATATATTTACTAAACCACTTCCAAGAGATACATTTGAATATCTAAGGGACAAATTGAGAGTTGTTCCACATCCATCAAATTAATTGATGGCTGCATGTATTCAGGGGGAGCTACGCACAAAAATCTTGTAGCTTCATGGAGCTGAAATTTTGTTAGAAGACCCCTTGCCATTGATGTCAAAGGGGGAGAAATTGGACACAGGGGGAGCAACCAGAAGATCAAGTTGCCATTGGAGAAGTTGCCATCAATGACAAAGGGGGAGATTGTTAGAAGATTTGTCATTGATGTCAAAAACAAGAAGTCCTCAAATACAAAGCACTCATTCAATTATACAAGAAAACAAGTTTGCTCCAAGACAGAGTATCGATTGATATAATCTGTTATAAATATTAACACAAATATCGTTTTTACAAGAAAATAAGTGTGTTTCAGACAGTTTCAATATAATATCAATATAGCAACCTGCAGATCGAAATTAGAAGAATATACATAGATTTTATGTGACTATCGGGTATCTAATTAGAGTGTAGCCCTCTGCGCATTATCATTGCCGTCTAGAAGAACAAATACGGGCCACTTCAAGCTTTCCGAGATTATCAATGTCGATCTCTCTGCTGAAGACGTCTGACCCGAAAGTTGTGTTTCAAAATGAAATACGATTTGTTAAATGAGCGATTGATTAAGAAACGTTGACCATGCTTCATGGACGTATCTTCAAGGGACGTGTTCATTTGGCACGTGGTTGAAAGGACATGGCTCTTCATGAACCGAATTTCAAATGGTGCGATCTTCAAGACATACGTTTTTTTTTAATACGTGTTTCTTCATAAATCTGTTTCAATCTGAAAGATCAAAAAATGCGATTAAGATCCAAAAGACGTGCTTCAGAAAATAAAAGACGGGTCTCTTCAAAAACGTGTTCTTCTATACATGAAGTGTCTTCAACAGAAAGACGTGTTGGTTGAGTATGAAAGTGCTTATCCAAAAGATGATACACTTGAAGATTAATACGTGTGTTTTCTGAAAAGACGTGTTTCATCACTAAGAGATGCGTCTAAATTCCAAAGAAAAAGAACAGATTTAATAATTAAACATATGGTAAAAGGGGAGGTAAGCAAAACAAAGAGATTCGATTAATATCAAACTAACTCAGATTTACTTTATGAAGGGACAGTTTTTGAATGGATGCAAGTATAGTTATGTTCTTTCATCTAAAGGTTGCAATGTTTGAGTGACATACATAAATAACATCCAAATCAAGGTTGCAAGTGTGGTTGTGTGAGTAAGAGAGCAGTTCAGTCAGATTTCTATCTCCAAGTGTGGGTTGAAGGTGATATTATTTATCACATAGAGCAGATTGGAGAGTTGGGTTTGTGCAGATCAGATTGAAGGCAGTCTCACTTCCATCAAGTCAAGGATTGGTGCCTTGCATTAGGGGTTGGTGCTCCTTGTAGGCAGGTGTCTACTAAATTTGTAAAGGTCTAGGTGTTCCTTGTAGGCTACATTCTACTAAATCATCTTGGTGTAAATCTGTAGGTTGGTGCCTACTTTAAAAATAGTATTTCAATAAAGTTGTATCAATTTGGGGAAATTGGTTCATATCAAAAATTGATTGTAAAAAGGTTGAAAAGATTAAGAAATAAAAGTTTGTCATTGATTTACTGATTCAACCCCCCCCCCTCTCAGTAAATCTTTGTGCTCTTCAGGGATCTCCAAAATGCTCCTTCTCTCTCTCAAAAAACCTGCAATATCTTCTCTATCGCGCTGACAATCCTTCTCCTCCAAACCCTCAACAATTTACTCGTAAAATGGCTGTAAATTGTAAAAACTAGTCACCAGCATAACCCTTGAATGGAGTTATCAGCATTCAACCTTGGGATGTCTTTCAATCTTGCAGTTGGAGATCCTCATGAGCGACTTTGCCTTCACAAAGCCAAGACTTCAGTCCAACCAGCAAACCCGTGTGTATATTTTTCCAATCATGAATACCAAATGAGCTCGCAAAAGTGCTTTTATACTCCTCAATTTCCATGCCCAAATTGGCCTTCTACTTTATTTTATTTAATTTACTTTTATCCCCTTATAACTCCCTTACCTTATAACTCCTCAATCATAAGTCACTTAAATAAAATAAATAACACTAAAGTTAAATCTTTTAATTTAACTTTAATATTTATGTTAGTTAAACTTAAAGCTTTCGACCGTGCTAACTACCAAGATAAAACCAAGGTAAGTATTCAATGACATTTCCAACATAGAAATGCTACCAATTGACCAAGTTGGTGATCAACCCACGACATACTAAAAATAGTAAGTGTGGAGAAAGTGTCCAAAGAATGCACTGGAAGGCATCATTGTGAAACCCCTGAAATTCACTGAGCTACGAAACACCAATAAAAAACGAACAGTTGACTGACAAGCCACAAACTCCCTCGGAAGGGTCCCTTAGCCACAACGTTAGTCTACGGGGCCCAAGGTGATAGACTAATCACAAGTGTACGGGGCCCAAGGTGATAGACTAATTAGAACTCTTGTTGACTGCCTAGGAAGGGGACATTACAAACTGTGCTGCCATGGCTAGAACTAATCGGATGGTGCTCATCTTTGCTATAGGAGCAAAGGTTTCCTCATAATCAATACCTTCTCTCTGTGAGAACCCTTTAGCCACCAACTGTGCTTTGTACTTGTCAAGTGTAAAATCAACTTTGTACTTGAGTTTGTACACCCATTTGCAGCGAATTGGTTTCTTCCCTGGTGGAAGATCTAAAAGAACCCAAGTCTTATTTTTCGTAAGACTTTGATGTTCGGTTTTGATGGCCTTTTCTTATTCAGGTTTATCTTTTTCCTTATTAAACACTTGTGACTGATACACTCCCTAAATATTGGCCATAAGAGCAAAGCTAGTTGTGTTTTGCTTGCTCTTGCCTTTGAATGATCGACTCTCGACCATCTCATCATCTCGAACATCACTAATGAGGTTTTCCCACCACTTAGGTCTCTTTGTAGAAACCCCTTCATCCAAATCAACTAGTCATCATGACTTGGGTTGCTTGGTACTATATCATCTGGATGTTGATCCAAGTTTTTTTTGAAGAAAATCATCTAGCACTAGTACTTTCCTGGGAAATTCCATATGCTCAGAATCATCAGATTCCCCCCCTTCAGGTGTAACTAATGAAAGTTGGACACCTAAATCTTTAGCCTTGAAATGCTGATCTCCAGTACTCTTGATGTTAGAAGAGAGCTGAAAAGGCTCAACTTCTTCATCAATCACCACATCCCTACTAAGTGTCAAGCAGTCAGTGTCCACATCAATCAGCTTGTAGGCTTAATGATTTTCACTATACCCTATAAGCATTAAATTCTGACTCTTGGAGTCCAATTTGGTTGATTTTGTGTTTGGAATCTAGACAAATGTAGTAGAAATTTTTTTCTTTAGATGACTCACCTTTGGTTTCCTCTCAAACCATGTGTTTTCTCCTTCATAGCTTGTGTCGGAGACTTGTTGAGAACATAAACAGCTGTAAAAACAGCCTTAGCCCAAAACTTCTTGGTAACACTCCTATTCTCCAACATACACAAGGCCATCTTTGTAATAGTTTGGTTCCTTCTCTTAACCACTCCATTCTATTATCGAGTATAGGGTTTTGTGAATTGATGTTTGATATCATGTTTGGCTTAAAAAGTCTGTGAATTCATTTGAACAGAATTCACCTCCATTATCCGACCTAAGAGTGATTATTGAACAACTAGACTCTTATTTGACTAATGCTTTGAACTTTTGGAATTCCTTAAACACATCTGCTTTTTCTGTTAGGAAGAACACCCATAGTTTCCTACTGAAATCATCTACAAACAAAAGAAAATACCCAGCACCAGTGATCGATGTTGTATTCATTGGTCCACATACATCTGCATGAACCAGTTGTAGAACTCTTGATGCTCTCTAGGCCTGTCTATCTAGAAATGAAATTTTGTGCTACTTCCGTACTTGGCAAGCTCCGCAAACACCCGGTATCTGCTGGTGGATTTTAGGTAAGCCTTCTACCATATTGTTGTGAGCCTATTGAGAGAGATAAGAAAGGTTGAGATGCCCATAATGTTGATGCCAAAGAGTATTGATAGTAGATAAACTCTTGGCTCCAAATGCACGCTCCTAAACCTCTCAAGTATCAATAAGTCAATACTGTAGAGGAGGGGGATTGATTGCTTGGGGACTCCAGGTCACAGGAGAGTCTAGAACAATAGGCTG